>CAJQUN010000089.1:1800000-2333103 GCA_907163345.1 Haberlea rhodopensis | reverse complement strand
CCTTTTTGTGCCAACATGATCTCAAATGACAATTGATGTCGTATAGCAATATGCTGCTTGTTCGTTGAGAGTGCCGATCCGAACTGATATTATACGTTTAGCGATTTGCACTGTGTTGTCGCAAAATTCGGAGAGTCAAACAGCTTTGGATGCCATAGTCTTTGAGCTGGTGTTGAATCCAGAGCATTTGAGCGCAACAGCTTCCAGCGGCTAGACTCTGCTTCAGCTGTAGAGTGGCAATCGATGTCTGCTTTTTACTGACCAAGAGATCAATCTTTCACCTAGAATTGACATGTTCCACTGGTGCTTTTACGATCAATCTTACACCCAGCGTAGTCTGCGTCTGAATATCCGATCAAGCTGAAGTTTGAATCTTTGGAGTACCAAAGACCAACGTTCTGAGATCCTTTTAAGTATTTCAGAATACGCTTGGCAGCAATAAAATGTGATTGCTTTGGTTCTGACTGAAATCTGGCGCACATACAGACTGAGAACATAATATCAGGCCGGCTCGCTGTAAGATACAATAGCGATCCGATTAGTCCTCTATAATGGTTACTTCAACTGCTGTTCCCCCTTCATTTGTCTAACTTGATTGTGGACTCATTGGAGTTGATGCAGTTGAGCATGTTTCCATTCCAAATCTCTTGAGGAGCTCTTTGGTATACTTGGTCTGGTTGATGAAATTACCATTGTTGAGCTGTTTTACTTGGAGACCCAAAAAGAATGAAAGTTCTCCCATCATGCTCATCTCAAACTGTCCCTGCATTAACTTAGAAAATTCTCGCACAATTTGGGTTAGTTGACCCAAGATTATGTCATCAACATAAATCTGAACTAATAGGGTATGTTCCCCCTTAATAAATTTAAAGAGAGTTTTATCTACTGAGCCGATCTGAAAATCATGGTTCAGCAGAAATTGAGATAGAGTGTCATACCAGGCTCTTGGAGCTTGTTTCAGACCATACACTGCTTTATTCAGTAGATACACATGATTGGGATACAAATGGTTCTGAAATCCAGGTGGTTGCTCAATGTAGACTTCTTCCTGAAGCTTTCCATAAGAAAGCGCTCTTGACGTCCATCTGATATACTTTGAAGTCTTTAAAAGGCAGCATATGCAAGAAAGATTCGGATAGCTTCAAGTCTGGCGACTGGTGCAAATGATTCATCGAAGTCGATTCCTTCTTCTTGTCTGAATCCTTGTGCCACCAGTCTGGCTTTGTTTCTAACCACAGTTCCATCTGCGTCCTCTTATTTCTGAAGACCCATCTGGTTCCAATAACAGGCAGATCGCTTGGTCTGGGGGTTAGACTCCAAACTTGATTTTGTTCGAATTGATTTAGCTCTTCTTGCATGGCCTTAATCCAGTGAATCAGTCAACGCTTCATCGATCTTCTTAGGTTCCAGAGTTGAGATGAAGTAGCATGTGTGAATTCATCCATCATCTGTCCTCTGGTTCTGATCGGTGCAGAGGGACTACCAATCACTAGATTAGGTGGATGCTTCTTAGTCCATCGATAGCTTGACTCTGGATTGTCTGGTCCGGTCGGATGAGTTTAGCAGCATGATCAGCATCTGCTTTAACATTTGAGTGAGGAACATCCGGATCAGCTCGATCTGAAGAAGCTTCAATGCCTTGATCCGGTCTGTCTGGTACTTCTGGTTCTGGTGGATTGTCTCTTGACCTGTTAGCTACAATCTCATCATCACTGTTAGCTTCGAGATGGATATTTTCCATCTGATTTTGAATTGATTCTTTGTTGCCCTCAACACATAAAGATTCATCAAAAACTACATGAACAGATTCTTCTACAGTTAAGGTACGATTATTGAAAATCGATAAGCTTTACTAGTTGATGAATATCCTAAGAATATTCCATTATCTGACTTAGCTTCAAATGCTGTAAGATGATTCTTACCATTGTTATGAACGAAGCATTTGCAGCCAAAAACATGAAGTGAGAAATAGATGGTCTGTTACCAGTCCATATTTCATATGGGTAAGGTTCAGCTTCTTGTTGATCATAGACCGATTTTGAGTGTAGCAAGCAGTGTTTACAGCTTCTGCCCAGAACTTTTGCGAAATACCAGAATCAGCAAGCATTGTTCTTGCTGCTTCCTTGAGCGTTCTGTTTCTTCGTTCTGCAACTCCATTCTGTTTGAGGAGTTCGAGCGGCTGAAACTCATGCTTGATTCCATGATCTTCTAGAAAGGATTCAAGATTCTGATTTGAAAATTCAGTGCCTTTGTCACTGCGAATCCTGTCTATGCTGGATGATTTCTCATTCTGAGTGCGTTTCAGCAGCTTGATCAACTTCGGACCGGTCTGATCTTTACTGCTCAAAAATATAGTCCATGTAAAGCGTGAGTAATCATCAATAACAACAAGAGTATACCGCATTCCCCCTAAACTTGTTATTGGTATAGGACCAAACAAGTCCATATGCAATAATTCTAAACAGCGGGAGGAGGATTTGGCATTCTTGTTCTTGAAGGATGATCTGATCTGTTTGCCCATTTGGCAAGCTTCGCAGATCTTATCCTTAGCAAAATCGATCTTGGGCAGACCGATAACTAAATCATGTTTACACAGGCTAGAAATGGTCTTAAATTGATATGATTCAAGCGCTTATGCCATAGCCAGTGTTAATATCATTGTTAGCGATGAAGCAAGTAGGATTATCAGGTTGAGCATGATTCAGTTAATCTTATATGTATTTCCATTTGATTCCTACAAGCATGGTTATACCGTCTGATGATTTAACAGTGCAAGTGTGTTTGTGAAATTCTACAGCATAACCATTATCACAGAGTTGACTTATACTAATCAGATTATAGCACAGATTTTCAACTAACAGCACATCATTGATAATAATGTTACCATGGACAATCTTACCTTGCCCACGGTCTTACCCTTTGAGTTATCTCCGAAGATGATCTTGGGTCCAGTACATTCTGTGACTTCAGACAGCAGCTCGATGTTTCCAGTCATGTGACGAGAACACCCACTGTCCAAATACCAGTCTGATGCGAGTTTCTTCGGTAACCTGCATCAAATATAATTAATTGGTTGGGACCCAATCCTATTTGGGTCCAGAACGGATTAGCCCTTGGGAACCCACACCTGTATCAGCTTCAATGGCTTGTGTGTGTAAGGTGTGCTGTGTGCTGGTCTGTTTCGATGTTGTGTGGTGATAATGTGTGCGCTGTGGAAGCCTTTGATTCTCATAAGGTAGTCTATATATCTTCGTTGAATCGGTTTTGAATTATAGTAATTGTATTGTCTTCCTTGCCTTCGATCTTGCACCCTTAGATTTGGTCTGAAAGATGCAAAGCTTGCTGGTGCCTTTTCTTTGGCTTGGTTGACATATCCAATTCCTTTTCTCAACCTTGATTCAGGAAAGAGACTCCCGTTTGAATCGTAGGTGCTTCAGTCTCATATACTGTGCTGGATTTAACAAATGTCATTTGTTTGATTTTGTTCTTTAACCAGCAACAGTTCAGATTCATCTTTGGTGGATTCTTTTGTGTCAAAGCCTATGCTGGTGAAATCACCAACGTTTCTTTGTACCTCTTGTAAATTCTTCCAAAGATGTTCTGGATTTTATCCATGTCTTGAATATATGAGAAAGCTTAGCATTTTGTGTGCTAATTCTCTTATTTTCTTCATGGAGCTGAGCGTAGGAGATTTTCAGCTTATTCAGCTCGATCTGGAGATTGTTGCACTCACCCCTGCTCAGAGCAGCTTGGTTTGTTGTGCTCATCCATTTGATCACTGATTTTAGCTTTATTCTTCTCAAATGATTCAGCCAAGATCCTATAATCATTAGCCATGATTTGCAGTGCGGACATGAGCTCTTCACGTGTAAATTCATTTGAGTCAAAGTCAAATACCTCGTCTGTCTGACTCATCTCTTCATCTGCCATTAGACATTGAATATCTTCTTCGCTTTCGCTAGAAGAATATTCGGAGCTGTCTGAATCGGAGTCAGTCTGAGCCCATTTGTTGTTTCCTTCTTCAGCTACTAGGACCTTTTGGGACTTTCCATGATTTTTGCGGTCTTTGTAGTGCTTTTTTTTCCTGTCATCGCGATGCTTCTCCTTCCATTCTTCTTTCTTCGGTCTGGTGTAATCTGCAATGAAATGTCCGGTCTTACCACAATTGTAGCAAGCCTGATCATTAACAGCATCGTCCTTTCTTGGCTTATAATGATGAGAGGGTTTAAAGTTCCTCTTATTTTTAGACATGAATTTACCGAATTTCTTGATAAATAATGACATAGCATCATTACTTATCTGTTCAATGGATCGGTCTGATGTTGAGGCGGTCTGGTCTGGAATGGCTGCCAGGGCCTTGTTTGGTTGAAAGATGAATGGCTCTGCTTCACCTCTGCTTATCAGTTCAAACTCATAGGCCTTAAGATCTGCAAACAGATCATGAAGTTCAACCTTGTTAAGATCTTTTGATTCCCTCATGGCAATGGTCTTAACATCCCATTCCTTTGGCAGAGCTCTCATAACTTTCAGAGCGATCTCTCTGTTAGAATATTCCTTCCCCAGACCATTCAGTTCATTTATGATGCCAGTGACTCTTTCATCAAACTCATTTAGAGTTTCTCCACTCTTCATCTTTATGCTCTCAAATCTTTGAAGAGCAACAGTTAACTTGTTTTCTTTGGTCTGGTCGTTGCCCTCACATAGCTGTGCTATCTTTTCCCAAATTTCTTTGGCAGTAGAGCACATTTTGATTTTGCTGAACATGTTCTTGTCTAATGTCTTGAACAAGATGTCTTTGGCAACATTATCGAGATTTGCTTTCTTTCTTTCCTCATTCGTCCAGAGGGATCTGTCCTTTTCTACCATTTGTGGTTCTTCACCAGTAATGGCGACTGCTGTATTTATTTTTAGAATCTTCATTGGTCCATCAGTGATGACGAATTACATATCGTCATCCTGAGCTGCCAGATGAGCTTGCATTCTGATTCTCCAGTCATCATAGTCTTCTTTTGAGAACATAGGGATTTTGTTGAATGATGCCATCAGCTCGAGTGATTTTGTGCTGATTAAGATGACCTGCTCTGATACCACTTGTTAGGATCGGTCCGGAGTGTTTAGAGGGGGGTGAATGAACACTCCTTGTAAAAATTAATCCCTTGTGATTTCTTTCGGATTAGTGAAAGAAATCTGTTTCTTAATCAACTCTTTATAGAACAGACCACTGAATGTATAAGTGCAGAACGGTCTGTTTATAATTGTAAGAGCGGCTCGATGGCTTGAATGAAAGAATGAGTGCAGAAAGATAAGAACACAGAATATGTTTCTGGAAGTTCGAAGGTGGTGTAATCCTTCTACGTCTCCCCTTCTTCCAATTAAGGAAGGTTTATACTAGAAGACTTTGCTTTATACAATCCTGTTGTACAAACCCGATTCAGGCTGGATTTACCTCACTACCAGTCTGAAACTCCTAGTCACTCGATCTGCTCAGACACACTCTGTCTGACAGTTACAATATGTTTCTCACTTCTATTTTTCAACACAGAATACACAAGACGCGCACAGTGATCCTAAATGATCAAATGTTACAAAGTAATCGTGCTTAAGAATAATTTCAGCTCGAGAGCTTCTGAGCTTGTAAGCTTGTGCTGTTTTGCTTTCTTGTGCGTTTTTCAATTGATCAGCGAGAGTCGTGTATATTCCTTTTGTTGCATCCTTTTATAGTTGTAAGTACCAACGACATTATTTCCCTTAATGTGCAACTTTGACTCTGCTTAAACTCTGAGTAAGCTACAGTCTTCTTCTTCAGGATACTTGCCGTTCTGGTTCATACTTTCGGCGACTGTCATGTAGGCTCTTCTTTGTCTTCTTACCTTTTATGGCAATCTTCAGTCTTTGGTCCTTTGTAGCATTAATTACGAGCATGACCTTAATCTTCAGTCTTCGATCGCCTCGCGCCAGCAAGGTTTGGCTTGGACTACGGAAACTTAAGGTGCGTGTAACGTACGAGCATGACCTTAATTATAGTATTGCAATTGTTGTGCATGAGATAGATGATTGGTAAGGATTAGTAGTCGATACATATATATGGTGTCTTGCAATAATTGATTAATGGGAACGGGACTGGGTGTGTGATGTTGGTTGGTCTTATGTATTGTTTGGTGCCGCTTTGGAGCGAGCAATTGTCGGGATGTGATCGCTATGGAGCGAACATCGGTAAGTGATGCTGCTACTTTTGAAATGTGACCTCTGGCTAGATATCTAGGATATCTGTATTTTATTCCTCTATCGATATTGAATTGGATTAGAGATACAGATAATCAGTGTGATGATTAACTGGATATTTGGAATTTGATGATTTTGGTTGTTTTGAGAACAGGTACAATACAGTGGGATCCCGGATGAGGATTGTTGGGATCGGGGTAGTGTTTAGAAGGGGGGGGGGGGTTGAATAAACACTAGATATAATTTCGATTTCTTTTTCTGGTTAACTGTAAACTGTTAAGTGTTACAGTTGCTTCTCAATAACAGGCAAGTCAGTAGACACTTATTATAGTGCGGAAGACGTCTACAGAACTTGTGAGGAATAAAACTGAAGTAATAAAGCAATAAACGAATAATACGAGAGTTGTTTCTGGAAGTTCGAAGCACAACGCTTCTACGTCTCCCCTTCTTCCTTTGCAGGAAGGATTCACTAGAAGACTTGGTTTACACTTTACAGTATACAACCTCCTTAGGCACTAACACACTTGGCCTAAACTCCTAGCAATCACACTCTTCTTATCTTTTGGATACAAGTGATTTTACAACACTCTCTACAGAATAAAAATTTCTAGCTTTGAGAGTTTCTAAGCAGCAGACTTCAATTGAAAATAATCTGTCACAGATTCAGTTTTGCGGTTTGTCTGCTCTTTGCTGAACGTTTGAAATATCAGTCGTATAGCTTTCTTGCTTTGAAGTATTTCTCTTAGTTTGAAAGTTGCTCAGCACTTCTTCATTCTCTGCTTGGACGTATTTATAGGTTTGGTTGTCCAACGGTAGCCTTTTTGTATATGGAATGGATTAGCTTTCCAAATACCTGTTGTCTTCTTTCCTATTTTGTAAAACAACGGCTCTTTTCACTCTGACGGTAATGGTGGCGGAGATATAGCAGGGTGCGCCGCTCTGTTGTACCTTTGTCAGAGAATGTTGTACTTACTTTGTCTTGTTGCTTAGACTTCTGCTGGTTTCTTTGTTCAACTGGTCGTTCATCCTCTTAAGACCAGTTGATGTCCTTGTTCAGTGAGAGACTTTGCAGTTGATAGTTATTCAGTTTATGTCTTCACCCGGTTGATGTCTTCATCCGGTTGATGTCTTTACCAGTTGATAACTTTTTCCAGTTGATGTCTTCATCAAGTTGATGTCTTATCCGGTTGATGACTTCATACCAGTTGATGACTTCATCAGGTTGATGTCTTTATCCGGTTGATGACTTCATACCAGTTGATGACTTCATCCAGTTGATGTCTTCATCCGGTTGGTATCTATCCAGTTGATGTCTTCATCCGGTTGGTATCTATCCAGTTGATGTCTTCATCCGGTTGGTGACTTCATCCGGTTGATGACTATCCGGTTGATGTCTTTACCCGGTGAGACTTTAATATCCGGTAGGTGTATTCTCCCGGTAGGTCTTTAGCATCCGGTTGATCTTTAACATCCAGTAGGTGTTTGTAATCACCAAAACTTAGAAATCGTTTTCCCAACAATTTCCCCCTTTTTGGTGATGACAAAACTAAGCAGTAATCGATTTCCTACTAGAGTAAATAAGATAAGAGTCCTGAAAATACTTGAAGACATCATGGAAAAGAAATTTTCATTAAATATAAGCAGATTACAAGTTGTAATCAAACTGGACAATTGAGAGAAATTCATCTTTATATAAGATGAATTCTTACACTTTGAATAGAATCTAAGACAAGTCTAGTTTTACATAAAATAGATGATACATGACAAATTTCTCTTTAAATAAACAAAGTAGACTGGAAGGCTTCGATCCACCTAGTTGCGGAGAGGAAGAGCTCGATCCACCTTGTTTCAGAGAGAAGGTCGGGAAGAGGAAGAGTCATATGAATATTCATCAGGCAGCTCCTTTAGTTTTTATGGAATCACCTAATAAAAATATTCTATCTCTGTTGAGAATACTCTATCTCTATCTTCCCCCTTTTGTCATCAGCACCCAGGCATCTGCTGTTAGTAGTTCCTGACTGATGAGGAGCACCAGAACAGGATCAAAGCGCTGAAGCTTATCAGAGCTGGGTTAGATAAGTAATCAACCCATGAGGGGTTGATTTAGATAAGTAATAAACCCATGAGACGGGAAAGGATCTAACAGAAAACCAGGGAATGAGAAATAACTTAAAAGTAAGCATGATGAGTAAATGTGTGTTATGTGATCAAACAAGAACCTCTATTTATAGGAAAAACAAGGTAGCAATAAATGTGAATGCATTTATGTTAAATAGTGAATACAGAGAGACAGTCAATTTAACACAGTAAGTAAATAGGAGTAAGTAAGAGAGAGTCAGAAAATGATACTATTTGCGCCCTAACCAATGTTTGGAATAGTCGCGTTTTTCGGTAGGCGGTTGGCGCGGACTTCGAGATCTTTGTTGAGCAGTGGGTCTGGACTGAGGGAGTGCTCCAGTTGCAGGGGATGAATGAGCAGCTGAACTTGAAGCTCTCTGAGAAGAGGGAGCAGTTCGACTGGGTTCAGGCAGCCTGCGGATAATTTTAGGAGCAGCAGGCAGACTGTTGCAGATATCTTGAATTTGAGATGCAAACGCTGCTTGCATGGTGGCCAATTGATCAGTCAAAATCTTTTTGGCGTCGTCAATCTTTTCTCCAAGAGCCATTGAGGTGGCAGTATGAAGAGATTCATTGTTCTGATTGATCTGAAGACGCGCCTGGCCAATATGAGAAACTGCTTCTGCAACCGCATTCTCAGCAAAGGTTTGAAGTCTAGTGACAGTAGTAGTTAAACTACTTAGGTCAGCGTAGACTTGCTGGAATTTAGAGTCCGTTTGCTGCTGAAGAGTTCCTAAAATAAGAGTTGCAGCCCTCTCTTCCTGCTTAAGCTTATGAACATCATTGGTCAGTGCTGTAATAGCGGTGGAGAGATGAGCTAGCTGGGCAGCGATGTTTGGTGGCTCGTCCAGAGGGTTTGTGAAGACAAAGAAACCCTCGGATAGTTCCTGATCCATGGACGGATCGCCAGCAAGCATTGGGATATCAGCAGCAGGGGCAAGCGCATTGGGATGAGCAATGACTACTGCAGTGGATGGTAAAGTAGTAGCGTCAATATGAGGGGCCGCAGTTGAGGCGGAGATAGCTACATCCTCAGTTCCAATTTCTTCTACGTGCGGAGCATCCAGTTCAGCATTGGCTTGATCAATCCCGGCAGCAGACGCTTGAGTATGATCATTGGAATGAGAGGATTCACTTGGTTCATTATTTGCAGAGGAGATGGTGACCAGCTGAACCACATTCTGAATAACTGAATCGACATTGGTGTGATCAACAATCATTTGGTGGGGCTGTTGATCATGTGGAGAGCTGGGAGCAGGGGATGCTGCTTCCAAAGTAGTTGGTGTGGCGTCTGCTCCAGTAGGAGAGGTCTCCACAACAGTAGAAGTAAGCTCCACAGCAGGAGGGACAACTTCTAAATTTGCAATAGCCATTTGTAGATCTGGCTGATCTGGGCTTGCAACAATTTCAGAAGAGGAGCATGAATGAATCCCAGTGGATATGCGAAGATCATGAAGAGCAAGCTCAGCCATTTCCAGCTTGAGGCCTAGAGCGTTTAGAACTGCTCGATCATGATTCGCTGTTCTTGAATGTCCATCAAATACTTGAATGCGGGATGTAACAAGAGCTTGGAGTCCGCCCACATAGTTCATAATACTAAAGACATCACGCAGCTTCAAACTTTTCTCAGGTTCGGGAATTTGAAGATAGGTCAGGATTTTGTTTTCATCTTGCTTTGCCTGAGCCAGAATGGGATCGATATCATCAAAGCGAACCTGTACTCGAGCCTTTACCCAACGATCAAAATCTCCAGTTGGGGTTCCAGTTGGGCTTTAACTGCATCCATGACCATTTGAATCTCGAATGCAACAGGAGTGGACACTGGAGCAATAAGAGATTTTCCTTTGTCAGCTGGAGTGGCCTTGGGATGACAGTAAGGACAAGTAGACTTGGGTGTCCTGAAGCTGATAGAGCCTGGGGCCTGCTGAGAGCTCACCTGTGCTGAAGGAGTGTCTATTAATGGAGCAGACACCATGGCTAATGCAGCAGTGGGTTCCCCAGTTGAAGGGATGACAGGGCTGTGTTCTCTGTCAGAAATAACACCTGTAGGTCCGGCAGAGGAGATAGTGTCGGAGGCGGCAGTGTCTCTCTGACGAGCATCTAGAGAAGCAATTTTTCTGGTCCTTGGCTTCTTAGGAGGAGGAGGAGGAGGAGGAGGAGGAGACTCAGCGGATTCAGAGACAGTCTGTTCCGAGTCACTAATGACTTGAGTCAACCGGCGCTTTGTTGCTCCACCTTCTCTGCCACTTCGTTGGCGATGAAGCTGAAGGTACTTGTGAGTGACGAGTCTCCCTGGATGAAGATGAGACTCTCAAATAGACTGCTTAGTGGGAGAGCAAAACCGGATTGACCCTTGCCAGATACGACGAGACTAGTCAGTATTTGAAATAACACTGCTGACCAGTTGATCTCCAATCTTTTGCATATGGCAGTCATGACATCGAATTTCTCAGGGGTGATCATATCAAATGATCCAGCTTTCCAGAGAATCCCCTTTGAGATGATGTCTGCCAGTTGTCGATAGTGGCTCTTCATTAATACCTTCCTGAAAGGAGGTCGTTGAATACGATGGTCAGAGTCCGACACTGTGAGCCGCATCTCTTCTCTCAGGTCTGCCGAAATAGTCGAAAAGTCAGTGAGTCCAGTGGAGGGTAGGCACAGATGAGTGGCAAATTCTGGTTGAGTGATGGTGAGTGACTGCCAGAGATGGATGCCATAACGGTGTCATCCACAACAGTTGCTCTGGCAAAGAATTCTTGTAGTTCATCCTGGTAAAATGAGGGAGCCTGGCTTAGGATCACTAATAGCCCTGAGTCATCCAGCTTTTGAATTAAATCCTTTGTTTCCTCATCAGATGAAGTATATATGGAGTTAAAATCGACGTGAACAGCATTTGTGATAAAGCTCGGTTGAACATTCTTCGACATTTTGAATGATTGAGGTGAAGGAGCAGCAGCAATCTGTTAAAGGAAATTTTCTGAAAGAAACGATTGTTGCAGTAAGATGTTTGGAGAAGATGAAGAGAAGAGAAAACTAAAGGCGGTGAAAAAGGAAGTATATGTAACGTCGTACTGTAGATGAGCGGACACATGTATACGTGGCAATCATCTAACGATTAAAAAGATTTTAACCAAAAATAAAAGGACAGGATTTAGGCGGGAGTGAAATAATTTATTTTACACAAAAGTAATTTTGAATTCCGACGTTCATTAGGTTAATTAGTATCGAGGGTTATTTTTGTCAAAGCATATTTGGTAACATCAACTGGTATGTGGGGTTCGACTGGTAGGAAAACATCTACCGGATGCAGAGTCCTACTGGTACGAATACCCCCACTGCAGTTGACCATTGTATTACCAGCTTAGCTTAATAACCATGATAAAATTAAAACAGAAATTCCCCCTAAATAAATGCAACTAAACTAACAAATTCCCCCTGAATCCATTACCCAAACAAAATAATCAAGAAGTAATTTCAATTAAACCAAGAATATTTCGAAAGTAAGAAAACTTAGCGTCCGGTAGGGGTTTTGTGAAGATGTCTGCTGCCTGTTGTTCTGTGGAAATGTACTCCAGCCGTATTTCCTTCTTCATAACATGATCTCTGATGAAATGATGACGAATGTCAATATGTTTAGTACGAGTATGAAGAACTGGATTGTATGTAATGGCAATGGCAGACGTATTGTCACAGAAAATAGGAGCCTCTGTGGACTCAATTCCATAGTCTCTGAGTTGTTGCTGAATCCAGAGCAGTTGGGCACAGCAGCTTCCAGCAGCAAGGTACTCTGCCTCTGCAGTGGAGGTTGCGATGGATGTCTGTTTCTTGCATCCCCATGATATTAACCGATCACCAAGAAATTGACAATATCCACTGGTGCTTTTCCTGTCAATTTTACATCCAGCATAGTCAGCATCTGAGTATCCAATGAGATTAAAAGTTGAGTCTCTTGGATACCATAGACCAACATTCTCGGTTCCTTTTAAGTATTTTAGGATCCTCTTGACAGCAGTGAAGTGCGACTGCTTGGGATTTGCTTGAAACCGGGCGCACATACATACTGCAAACATAATATCGGGTCGGCTGGCTGTCAAGTATAGTAAAGATCCGATCATGCCTCGATACATTGTAGCTTCGACTGGTATTCCTGAATTATCCAAGTCGAGTTTGGCGGATGAGCTCATTGGTGTAGCAGCAGCTGAGCTGGTACTCATTCCATATTCTTCAGTAGCTCTTTAGTGTACTTGGACTGATTTATCAGAATTCCTTCACTAGATTGCTTGACTTGCAATCCTAAGAAAAATGATAACTCTCCCATCATGCTCATCTCGAATTGTTCCTGCATGATTTTAGAAAATCTTTCGCACAGTTTTGGGTTAGTACTCCCGAAGATAATATCATCAACATATATTTGAACTAGCAACGTATGATCTCCCTTTGTAAATTTAAAAAGGGTCTTGTCCACCGTGCCAATAACAAAGTTGTGCTCTGTCAAATATTTTGATAAAGTTTCATACCAGGCACGGGGAGCTTGCTTTAGACCATACAGAGCTTTATTCAGACGGAAAACATGAGATGGCTGCTGATGGTTTTCAAATCCAGGAGGTTGTTCAACATAAACTTCTTCCTGGAGTTTGCCGTTAAGAAATGCACTCTTAACATCCATCTGATAGACTTTAAAGTCTTTAAATGCAGCAAATGCAAGAAATATGCGAATTGCTTCTAGTCGTGCTACAGGGGCAAAGGTTTCATCGAAATCAATGCCTTCTTCCTGTCTGTAGCCCTGTGCAACTAATCTTGCTTTATTTCTAATTACTGTTCCGTTTTCGTCTAATTTATTTCTAAATACCCATTTAGTGCCAATTACAGTGTGATGCTGTGGTCGTGGTACTAGATACCATACTCTGTTTCGCTCAAACTGGTTTAGTTCTTCCTGCATTGCTTCTACCCAACTTGGGTCTAATATAGCTTCATCAATCTTCTTAGGTTCTATATGAGATATGAATGCAGCATGAAGAAATTCGTTAATCATTTGTCCTCTGGTGCGTAGAGGAGCAAGAGGGTTACCGATGACCTGCTCGGGTGGATGATCCTTCTTCCACCGGAGCGAAGGTCCTAGTGGGTTGAGTTCTTCAGTTGACTGGATGTGGGTAGGTAAATCAGAGATTCTGATAGACCCATCTTTCTCATTGGTTCCTTCAACTGCAGTAGAGGTGGATGCCACTGTTTCATTGATGGCTGGCTGCAGTGCTTGTTGGCCAGCAGACTCCTCTGCTTGAGCTTCAGGGATTTCTGGTTCTAAGGAGCAGTCAGCCCTGCTTCTGTAATCAATCTCATCATCAACATTTTCGTCAATATAAGTGCTTTCCAGTCGATTACTCAAGTTGTTGATTTGTATATCGGATAGTGTACAGTCAGTAGGTTCATCAAATTTTACATGGACTGATTCTTCTACATTAAGAGTTCTATTATTAAATACTCTGAATGCCTTACTAACTGTAGAATAGCCAAGAAATATTCCAGCATCAGATTTGGCATCAAAGGCGGTGAGATGAGTCTTTCCATTGTTGTGAATAAAACATTTGCAACCAAACACATGGAAATAAGAAATATTTGGCTTACTGCCATTCCAGATCTCATAAGGGGTTTTATTGGCTCGCTTATTAATCATCGATCTGTTCTGCGTATAACATGCTGTGTTGACAGCTTCTGCCCAAAATTTCTGCGATATTTCTGATTCCGCGAGCATAGTTCGCGCAGCTTCTTTCAAAGTGCGGTTCCTACGCTCAGCAACTCCGTTTTGTTGAGGAGTTCTAGCTGCAGAGTATTCGTGTTTAATACCAAGGTCATCTAGATATGATTCGAGTGATTGATTGGTAAACTCAGTACCTTTATCACTGCGAATTCTATCTATCCCACACGATTTCTCATTTTGGAGTCTTTTCAGTAATTTGATCAGCTTTGGAGTAGCCTGATCTTTACCACTTAGGAACAAGACCCACGTGAAACGAGTGTAATCGTCTATTAACACTAGGGTGTACTTCATTCCCCCTAGACTTGTTACTGGTATAGGACCAAACAGATCCATATGCAGCAACTCTAGGCACCGAGAAGAAGATTTACTCCCTTTGTTCTTAAAAGAGGATCTGATTTGCTTACCGAGTTGGCATGCTGCACAGATCTTGTCCTTTGAGAACTCAATTTGGGGCAGTCCAACAACTAGATCAAGTTTACGCAGACTAGCAATAGTTTTAAAATTTAAGTGACTCAACCGTTTGTGCCAAAGCCAATTTTTGGAAGTATTCTGGGCAGCTAAGCAAGTAAAGGAATTAGGCTGATTAAGATTCCAATCAATTTTATATGTGTTATCATGCCTTCTTCCTATAAGTAATACATTGCCATCAGTAGATTTAATTGTGCATGAATGCTGATTGAATTCTACGGAATGACCATTGTCACATAATTGACTTATGCTAATCAAATTATAGCATAGATTTTCAACTAAGAGAATATCTTTAATGATGAGGTTACCGTAGATAATCTTACCCTTACCTACGGTTCTACCTTTAGCGTTATCTCCAAACGTTATTCTGGGTCCAGTGGAGTCCACTAGTTCAGACAATAAGCTTGCATTCCCTGTCATATGTCTAGAGCATCCGCTGTCTAGGAACCATTCTGAGCTCCGAACTGGATGCATTCTAGTTTCCTGCAATTAAAGCGATAGACTGATTGGTACCCAATCCTACTTGGGTCCTGGTAGGATTAGTCCTTTCGGAACCCACACTTGTATGACCCTGAATGACTTAGGTCGGTGTGTGTTCTGAAATGTGTGTGCATTTATAAATGTAGGTGATGATTTTAGCTGTGGAGTGTGATAATATGTGTATGCATGTGCTTTTGATTTGTAGTTCCTGTTATTCAGCATATACCTCTTCTGGACAGGTTTACAGTTGTAGTACCAGTTGGGTTTAACCTCTCTAGCTGCTCGACCAGTGGTTTTAAGTTCATTTCTGAACTTTTGCCTTGGTTTAGCCTCTTTGAGTGGTTCTACATAACCGATACCTCTGTGCTGTACCTGTTCCTTGATGAGTGTTGCTTTAACAGGTTCTTTAACCAGTTCATACGGGTCATATACTGTGCTAGATCTTACAAAGTTCATTGATTGAACCTTGCCTTTTGTTAGACACAGTTGAGGCTCATTACCAGATGATCTGCTGTCATTGCTATTAAAGCCTATGCCAGTTAAATCACCAGCAAGCCTTATAGACTCAAGCATTTCATCTTTTCTGGTAGTCGACGCATTCCAAGTGCTAACCAGTTTGCTGAGTTTCTGATACGCACACTTGGCTTCATCTCTTTCTTTCACTAGGCGACTGGCTGCTTCCCTTAAGCAATTCAACTCCCTTGATTGTTCACAATCAAGTTTGTTTTCAAGCGTTTTAGTTGGAATTGAGTGCTCAGTCTTATAGCTTTCAAAAGATTCGTATAGCGTCTGATACTCATTTATCATGTCCTGCAATGCATTGGTGAGTTCATGATGTGTAAATTCAGATAGGTTGGTTTCATGTACCTCATTTTCATCATTCGCCATTAAGCAGTGGACTTCTTCGTCTTCACTCTCGCTGGATGAGCTATTTGACTCCTCTGATTCTGATTCAGAATCAGCCCATTTGCTCTTACTATCTTCTGCCACTAAAACCTTTTGATCTCTGTCCCGTTTGGATGTTCTTCTGGTTTCCTTGGATTTTCTGTAATCCTTGGATCCTCTTTTGTGATCATCCTTTTTGGGTTTAGGACAGTCTGCGATGAAGTGCCCTGGTTTGAGACAGTTGAAGCATACTCGCTCTTCTTCTTCTGAATTTCCTTTGGAGCTTTGCCTTCGAGGATATGATTGATAAGGTCTCTGGTTCTTCTTCATGAATTTTCCAAATTTCTTTACGAACATTGCCATCGCATCGTTACACATCTTTTCTGGAGTCATTTCAGTAGGAGTAGGCAGAGACTCAGATGCAGTGAGAGCTTTTGTTGGTTGACTTGTACTTGGTTCATCTTCAACCCGAATGCCTAATTCGAATTCATAGGCTTTTAAATCAGCAAACAAATCATGTAGATCTATCTTGTTGATATCCTTCGATTCTCTCATAGCAATGGTCTTGACATCCCATTCTCTTGGTAGACCTCTCATCACTTTGAGAGTGACTTCTCTGTTGGGTAACTTCTTACCCAGAATGCTTAGTTCATTTATTATTCCAGTCACTCTTTCATCATACTCGTTGAGAGTTTCTCCATTTATCATTTTGATATGCTCAAACTTTTGTAAAGCCACAGTAAGCTTGTTCTCCTTGGTTTGATCATTTCCTTCACAGAGTTGAGCAATCTTTTCCCAGATCTCTTTGGCTGTTGGGCACATTTTGATTTTGTTGAACATATTTTTGTCCAAAGTTTTGAACAAAATGTCTTTAGCCACGTTGTCTAGGTTTGCCTTTTTTTGTCTTCATTTGACCATTGAGATCTTTCCTTTTCTACCATTTGTGGATCACCACTTGTGATAGAGGCAGCTGTATTGATTTTCATGATCTTCAACGGTCCTTCGGTGATCACATACCACATATCATCATCTTGAGCACTTAGGTGTGCTTGCATACGGATCCTCCAGTCATCATATTCGTCTTTTTTGAACATTGGAATCTTGCTGAAAGAGGCCATCAGTTTTTGGTAAATAGTAATTTCTCAAGATTGAGAAGACCTAAGCTCTGATACCACTTGTTGGGATCGGGGTAGTGTTTAGAAGGGGGGGGGTTGAATAAACACTAGATATAATTTCGATTTCTTTTTCTGGTTAACTGTAAACTGTTAAGTGTTACAGTTGCTTCTCAATAACAGGCAAGTCAGTAGACACTTATTATAGTGCGGAAGACGTCTACAGAACTTGTGAGGAATAAAACTGAAGTAATAAAGCAATAAACGAATAATACGAGAGTTGTTTCTGGAAGTTCGAAGCACAACGCTTCTACGTCTCCCCTTCTTCCTTTGCAGGAAGGATTCACTAGAAGACTTGGTTTACACTTTACAGTATACAACCTCCTTAGGCACTAACACACTTGGCCTAAACTCCTAGCAATCACACTCTTCTTATCTTTTGGATACAAGTGATTTTACAACACTCTCTACAGAATAAAACTTTCTAGCTTTGAGAGTTTCTAAGCAGCAGACTTCAATTGAAAATAATCTGTCACAGATTCAGTTTTGCGGTTTGTCTGCTCTTTGCTGAACGTTTGAAATATCAGTCGTATAGCTTTCTTGCTTTGAAGTATTTCTCTTAGTTTGAAAGTTGCTCAGCACTTCTTCATTCTCTGCTTGGACGTATTTATAGGTTTGGTTGTCCAACGGTAGCCTTTTTGTATATGGAATGGATTAGCTTTCCAAATACCTGTTGTCTTCTTTCCTATTTTGTAAAACAACGGCTCTTTTCACTCTGACGGTAATGGTGGCGGAGATATAGCAGGGTGCGCCGCTCTGTTGTACCTTTGTCAGAGAATGTTGTACTTACTTTGTCTTGTTGCTTAGACTTCTGCTGGTTTCTTGTTCAACTGGTCGTTCATCCTCTTAAGACCAGTTGATGTCCTTGTTCAGTGAGAGACTTTGCAGTTGATAGTTATTCAGTTTATGTCTTCACCCGGTTGATGTCTTCATCCGGTTGATGTCTTTACCAGTTGATAACTTTTTCCAGTTGATGTCTTCATCCGGTTGATGTCTTTATCCGGTTGATGACTTCATACCAGTTGATGACTTCATCCGGTTGATGTCTTTATCCGGTTGATGACTTCATACCAGTTGATGACTTCATCCAGTTGATGTCTTCATCCGGTTGGTATCTATCCAGTTGATGTCTTCATCCGGTTGGTATCTATCCAGTTGATGTCTTCATCCGGTTGGTGACTTCATCCGGTTGATGACTATCCGGTTGATGTCTTTACCCGGTGAGACTTTAATATCCGGTAGGTGTATTCTCCCGGTAGGTCTTTAGCATCCGGTTGATCTTTAACATCCAGTAGGTGTTTGTAATCACCAAAACTTAGAAATCGTTTTCCCAACAAGGATGATGCCATCCAGGGAGTATCATTTAAATTCTTAGCAATTACATTGTTGTAATTTACGAATTATATAATTGTGATTATTGGTTTGGTGGTATTGGTATGCTCACCCCGTGTGGGGGCTGTCTCTGTTGGGGCAGGTGAAACAGGTGCTACGGTAGCTCTGGAGCTGTGATCGAGCTATGAATTGGAGGTGATTCCAGTATCGAGACACCGGAGCTCATGTGGAGCTGGATATTGTGTATGCCCTTTTTATACATTACGTACACATAGGTTTATTCGATGCTCGTGTGTGAGCAATAATTATGTGTATATGTGTTGTATAAAGAGGCATTGGCCTTTCTCTTTTCATTATATGTGTGAGCAATCAACTAGGGAATTGCTAGATGAATTGAGATTGTGATTAGTGAATTACATGGGTGCATGATGTATTAAATGGTCTTAATCTAGGGAATCGGTTATTGCATTGAATGGAATAAATGAAGCAAGAAATTTTATAGGTGGTATGGTGTACCACGTTTACATATATTTTCCCTTTACACGTGATTGTATGCACCAAATGCATGGCTTAATACACTAATTGTGGGTTAAGGGCACGGAGGCCCTTACAGAAGCTGTACATAGCTGCAGCTTTATCAATGGTGACAACCACTGACGACTTGTCTGTTGACAACCAAAACTACATCTGCTATCAGTTTTCACTACATGACCAATACCTAGCATTGCATTCACATATTGATCACATTGCATTCACATATTGATCACTGGTGTGTTCGATCTCCGTCTTCAACCTTGAAGACCAACTAAAGATGTACATAGCTGCAACTTATCAATGGCGACAACCTCTGACGACTTGTTCGTTGACAACCAAAAACTGCATCTGCTATCAGCTCACACTGCATGACCAATATCCGGCCTTGCATTCACATCTTGATCACTGGTGTGCTTGACCTCCGTCTTCAACCTTGAATACCAACTGAAGCTGTATATAACTGTAACTTATCAATGGCGACAACCTCTAACGACTTGTCCGTTGACAACCAAAAAAATGCATCTGCTATCAGCTCCCACTGCATGACCAATATCCGGCCTTGTACAGACCTTGTCATACAAAAACTGCCAATGGCTGTGACCTGAGCCATGAAGTTTCTCTCTTCATCCATTCTAGGATAATGAGCTTTGGATAACCTTAAGTGACTGCCCGATGGCGTACACACTGCCTTGGCCTCACTCATATTGAACCTCTTCAACACACGAATAGCACGGTTGATGTACTCCGCCTGAGATAATCGCAAAATACTCTTTTTGCTTATCTCTGGAGATCCGCATCGCACTCCGCCTGAGATAACCGCAAAATACTCTTTTTACTTATCTACGGAGATCTGCATCGCACTCCGCCTGAGATAACCACAAAATAATCTTTTTGCTTATCTCTGGAGATCCGCATCGCACTCCGCCTGAGATAGCCGCATAATACCATTTTGCTTATCTCTAGAGATCTGCATCGCACGCCGCCTAAGATAACCGCAAAATACTCCTTTTCCTTATCTCTGGAGATCGCACTCCGCCTGAGATAACCGCAAAATACCATTTTGCTTATCTCTGGAGATCCTGGGACTGCATTTCATCCATCATTGCAATACAATCATAATTCTCAATGTAGAGAATTACCATGCTCCACCATAAAATAACATACACACTCAGAATTAACCATTCCAAGAATTTCTATTCGACCCATGTTGAAAAATAACATTGCTAAAAAATTATGGTGCAGCTCCCACATTTTTGGCTTTCCTGAAAATTAATCAACCATCGACATAAATTTTCACCACAGACCCTGCATTAATGCCAAACCAATGCATGTGTACAAATCTGTGGACCCGCTAACATTACCATGCTCCACCATAAAAAATCATACCCACTCAGAATTAACCATTCCAAGAAATTTTAGTCGGCTCATGTTGAAAAATAACCTTGCTGAAAAATTATGGTGCAACTCCACATTTTGGCTTTCCTGGAAGTTAATCAGCCATCGACATGAATTTCCACCACACATCCTGCATTAATGCCAAACCAATGCCCGTGTGCAAATCTGTGGACCCACTAACATTACCATGCTCCACCATAAAAAAGCATACCCACTCAGAATTAACCATTCTAAGAATTTCTATTCGGCCCATGTGTGCAAATATGTAGACCCGCTAATATTACCATGCTCCACCATAAAAAAACATACCCACTCAGAATTAACCATTCCAAGAATTTCTATTCGGCCCATGCGATAAATAACCTTGCTGAAAAATTATGGTGCAACTCCCACATTTTAGCTTTCCCGGAAGTTAATCAGCCATCGACATGAATTTTCACCACACACCCTGCATCATGCCAAACCAATGCCCGGGTGCAAATCTGTGGACCCACTAACATTACACATCCTCTATTATAGCAACTTGGCATGCCATAAGGATGTACATGTCCTTTGTTAGAGGACATCATGACAGGAGACAATGTTAGCTTCGTTATCAGTATCTCCACATAAGTAAGCTACCAGGGAAGAGAGGATCTCGATCTTTCCTAGACAGAACTTCAAGATTCCCAGAAAAATTGGTGGGGTCACAACGGTCCCATTTAAATACCGATTTTCCTAGACATAACTTCTCTAGTCAATACGTATTCGCCTACCACAGCAAGGCTCCACCCAGCAAAAAAGAAATAGATCGTCCATCTGCAGTTTCCAGAAAATGAAGTTTGTACCGTCAAACTGTTCGGTCATTTCCTTATCTCATGCCCTTTTAAAAAAAAATCCCACTCGGTGATGGAATATTCCGACACCAGCAGTGAATTCAGAACATCTGAAAACATTTGGAACCGTTTTCTGCCATTAACCTGCTCTGATACCAGTTGTTAGGGAACAATGACCGCTGTCATGTTCTTTACGGAAATTTCAGGATCTCTAAGGGACAAAAAAACAACACACACACACACAAATGGAGACACAAGATTTACGTGGTTCGGCAAAACCCGCCTACGTCCACAGAGCACACACACTTCACTATATCAAATACGAAGGGATTACAAGAGGAGTACAAACTCTCGACTCTCGGAGAAGGAGCAAACTGCTCAACTCAACTCTAACTCTCTCTATACTTTGTTCTCTATCAAGGCTACATTGCTTGATATTGTGGTGATTTACAAATGAGCTAAACCTTGCTTATTTATAGCCAAGGATTCAAGCTAGATTCCAAAGTTTGGCAACCTAACATGAACTTTGACTTCAAACTTGTAGACTTCAACTTGTGGGTTTGGTAACCAAACAATTAGGCAATGTTTAGGTAGTAATCCAACACAAGAAGTGCAAGAAGAAGACATCACCAAGCCGACGAAGATGAAGCATAAGAAGAAGAAGGTCAAGCTCGTGCTCCAGTTCTACAAAGTGTATTATTTGGGGAAGATGCAGGGATCAAGTTTTAGACCAGCAGCTTGCTAAGTTTTTTTTTTATTATTTATGTATTGAGACATGGCTACTTAACTTTGAATGTTCTTGAATATTGTTATTTGGGAAAGATGCAGAGATCTAAGTTTCTCATGGGTTTTTAATGGTTGAAAAAAAATTCATCATCAGTCCCTTCATTAGAGACATAAATTTTTTTGTTGAACAATATTGAATTAAATAGTGGCTCAAAAAATTCGAATTCAAGTTCGAAAATTTCGAATCGAACTCTGTTTCGAACCGAGTTCGAGCCGAAAATTATATAAGTTCGAGCTTCACATCGAGCTTCGAATCGAGTTTCGAATGTCTATTCGAATTCAAGCTCGTACTCGAATACTAAATTTATCTCAAAGTTCGGCTCGATTCGATTCGTTTACACCCCTATCGGTGATCTCAAAGAAATCCTAATTTCATTTGAACCGGACCAAATTGAGACATATTTCTTAAAAGTGGGCCGGGCCATGGCATACGTATGGAATGAAATGGGCAGCTAAAGAAAGCCCAATGAAGGTCTTTATGAAGGTTAGGCAACAAAAGCCCACTTCCTCGAAGATTTCGCGTGAAACCATCTGCAACTGAGCTCTGAATTTGCAAGAAACTACTGAAATCGAGTTATGGCCCCGAAGAAATGTGAAATTTGCGCGGAAGCGCAATCAAAATACAAGTGCCCGATCTGTCTGATACCCTTGTGTGTTGATTTCTCCTTCTGTACTGATTTTCTAGGACTTATTTTGATTTATTTTTGTGATGATTTTGTTGGTTTCTTGCAGTTGTTCTGTTATCTGTTTCAAGAAACACAAAGGTAGTGTGCTAACTGATTCTTATGCAGCTTTGGCATTTGTTACTTTGAATTTGGAATTTAGATATATGCCTGAAGCTGTTTTCTATGCCATGTTTCACGCAGAAATTCCTTGCAAAAAGCTGGAATCTCCTGTCGAAGTTAAAGCTTGTAAGTCAACTGGTACGTTTTCTATTCCAAAAGTATTTTGTATTTTATAGTTCATGTATTTTGAATTCGCCGCAGTAGTAGGAATTCATGATGGAATGCTAAGGTCATTTTAATGGGAAAAAAACCTCTGCATTTGATTTTCTAGTTATGGATATGTTTGTTGTTCAGATGACCTGTTTATTTAGGTACTGTTGGTAATACATCAATCCCATATAAATTACATTTATTTGAATAAAGTTAAAAAAAACTTCTGATGTTATTGGAGTTTAGTAGTTGAGCAATAGATTAACCACTTGTGAATTTCTGTTGGTTTTTAGGGTATTTTTTTTGTGACTTGGGTGTTGCTATGCAATTCTAACTGGTTAATTTTCTTAGATAGTTGTTGTTGAAATATAGAATATTGATCTTAAAATAGATTAGGATATTTATGGAATATTTGATTGTAAATAGATAATGATCTTTTTAAAAGATCATTAGGATAGGAAATAATTGATATGGTTGGATCTATCTACCTAATTGGGTAGCATATCTCTCCTATAAAAGGAGATGTAATTATGTGAATTAATATATACAAGAAATACAATTTCTATCCTAGAAAACTACATGGTATCAGAGCCAAATCCAATTCTCTGATTTTCTTCGCGTCGTATTGTTCATCGGCACTATTCATCGCGACGGCACTATTCACCGGTACTGTTCATCGCGACGGTACTGTTCATCGCGACGGTACTGTTCATCGGTACTGTTCATCGTTTTTTTTTTCCTGTTCAATCTGTATCCGATTGCAATTCTTCCCCGATCGACGCCATAGAAAGTTTTTTTCTCGGTGATTTTTCCATCGATCTTCTGTCCGCGATTCAATCTGTTTTTCGATCAGAATTTTTTGCGCAATTGAGAATTGTTTCTCTGCGCATTGGTGCAATTGATCGACAATTGTTTCACGAAATTCAGAATTGTTTCTCTGAGTGTTGCTGAACTTGCTTCCGCGTTTGACGTTTATCTCTGCGCTCTTATTTCACGTCATCTTCCAGCAACCTAATTCCACCACCATGAATCCAGGGTCAGATTCTTCTCACAATTCCTTCCAGTTAACCCACCATAAATTGAATGGGAAGAACTATTTGGAATGGGCTCAGTCCATGAAACTTGCAATCGATGGCAAAGGTCGGTTAGGTTATCTGACTGGGTCGGAGGAACGCCCAAAAACAGATGATTCCAAGTTGAGTGCCTGGGGTTCTGCAAATTCGTTAGTAATTGCATGGTTGATCAATTCAATGGAGCCGTCAATAGGTAAACCATACCTTTTTCTACCCACTGCCAAGGATGTATGGGAGGCTGTCAAAGCCACCTACTCAGATTCTGAAAATTACTCACAACTTTTTGCATTAAAACTTAAACTGTGGAAGTCTAGACAAGGCGATCGTGAGGTGACTGTCTTCTATAATGAGATGGTCTCACTTTGGCAAGAGTTGGATCAATGCTCCACCGATAAATGGGATTGCCCGACCGACAGTGTCCGATTCATGAAGAAAGAGGAAAGTGATCGGGTGTATCTCTTCTTAGCCAGTCTAAATACTGAATTTGATGACGTTCGATCTCGCATCCTTGGAAAAAGCCAGCTGCCCACACTGCGAGAGGCGTTTTCTGAGATTCGGCGTGAAGAAGCACGGCGGACAGTGATGTTAAAACCGAATACTGATACTAGATCCTCAACCCCTTTGGTAAATGACCATTCTGCATTTATCTCCAAGTATGGATCTGAACCTGCCAAGAAAGACAAGGACAAACTTTGGTGTGATCTTTGCAAACGACATTGGCATACACTGGAAACATGCTGGAAAATCCATGGAAAACCCCCAAATTTTAAGAAAAAATCAGCATCTACCAACCGAGCTCTACAAGTCTCCACCGATGACCAAGGGCCACAAAGTAATCCAGAATCTTTTCCTTTTAACAAGGAACAACTACTGCAATTGCACAAGCTCTTACAAACTTCTTCGACTCCACAAAATCCGTCAAATTCCACTGTCCAAACAGGTAGTACAGCCTCTGTACCAGCCTCGTTTTTTTCCAGCAGTATTCCTCGCCAAAACAGTCCCTGGATTGTCGATTCTGGGGCTACTGACCATATGACAGGTTGTTCCCATTCCTTTTCTACATATATTCCATCTGCAGGTCATAAACGAATTCGCCTTGCTGATGGTTCCACTTCGGCAATTGCTGGAATTGGTAGTGTCAAGATCACACCCTCTCTCATTCTTCATGATGTTCTCCATGTCCCTACCCTTTCTTATAACCTTGTGTCATTGAGTAAACTAACTTCTATCCTTAATTGTCGTGCCATTTTTAACTCCTCTCAATGTGAATTTCAGGAAATGATCTCGGGGAGGATGATTGGCAGTGCTAGGGAGCATGGAGGACTTTATTTACTTGAAGATGGACCCATTGGACATCTTGTTAAAAACACCTGTTTGAACTCTATTTCGTTTTCTAATAATGTTATGCTTTGGCATTATAGGCTAGGACATCCAAGTTTTTCTTATTTAAAACAGTTGTTCCCTGATTTATTTAGCAATACAACTCCATCATTTTTCCGGTGTGAAATTTGTGAATTTGCAAAACATCATCGCTCAAATTTTCCTTCACGACCATATCAAGCTTCTAAACCTTTTTTATTAATTCATAGTGATGTTTGGGGACCATCTCGTGTCTCAACAATGTTTGGAAAAAAATGGTTTGTTAGCTTTATCGATGATCACACCAGACTTAGTTGGGTATATTTGCTAAAAGATAAATCTGATGTCAAAGAGATTTTTAAAATATTTTATCAAATGGTTGAGACTCAATTTCAGGAAAAAATTCGGGTGTTCAGAAGTGACAATGGCCGTGAATACTTTAATGACTTTCTTGGGGATTTTTTTCTACAATCTGGCATCGTTCATCAAAGCACATGCCCCGATACTCCGCAACAAAATGGCATTGCTGAACGAAAAAACAAACATCTTTTAGAAGTCACCCGCGCCCTACTTTTTACACATAATGTTCCAAAGTACTTATGGGGTGAGGCACTCTTAACAGCGACATATCTCATAAATCGAATGCCGTCAAAAGTTTTGAAATTCAAAACTCCCCTTACGGTCTTTACAGATTTTTTTCCAACTTCCCGATTAACATCTGATTTACCACTTAAAGTATTTGGGTGTAGTGCCTTCGCTCATATCCATGATCATCTTCGTGGGAAATTAGATCCTAGAGCTCGAAAGTGCGTCTTTGTTGGCTATGCTCCAAATCAAAAGGGTTATAAATGTTTTGACCCCACAACAAAAAAATTGATCATTACTTTAGATGTTACCTTCTTTGAGGATCAACCATTTTTTCCTCCTCTTCGTCAGGGGGAGAGCCTAAGGGACGACTCTGACTCTGACCCGTTACTCTTGATCAAAATATTTTTCTAAATATGGAAACCATCAGCGAAAACTTGGACACTAGAACTATAACGTCATCTCATAACACTACTATAAATGCCAATAAAGAACAAACAGGTGAGCTACGTGTTTACTCGAGAAGGAACAAAAATCAAAGAATGGAGCCTAACACCTCCCAGCACTTCCAAGAGTCTGCACCTCAGATCATTTCAAGTCTTCCTAATGTTCCAGGTAATTCTGCTCTTCCAGAATCAAATCCACCTATACTTGTGTCTAACCTTGATCTTCCAATCGCTCAACGTAAGGGAGTTAGAAGTTGTGTCAAGTATCCAATGTCAAATTTTGTTTCCCATAAAAATCTATCCCCACATTTTTCATCATTTATCTCTCAATTATCCATTGTGGAGATTCCAAAGACTGTGCAGGATGCTTTAGGGGTTCCTGAATGGAAGGAAGCTATTCTTGAAGAAATGCGAGCCCTTGAAAGTAACGAAACGTGGCAGGTATTGGAACTACCGAGGGGAAAGAAAATTGTTGGCTGCAAGTGGGTGTTTACCACCAAGTTTAATGCAGATGGCTCGTTAGAGAGATATAAAGCTCGGCTGGTAGCTAAGGGATTCACTCAAACGTATGGGATAGATTACCTTGAGACTTTTGCACCAGTGGCAAAGCTAAATACTATCAGAGTACTCTTGTCAATTGCGGCTAATCTAGACTGGCCATTACAACAACTAGACGTAAAAAATGCATTTCTGAATGGTGACTTAGAAGAAGAAGTCTATATGGATCCACCTCCAGGATTTGAGAAAACGTTTGGATCAAAGGTATGCCAGTTAAAAAAATCATTGTATGGACTAAAACAATCACCAAAAGCTTGGTTTGAGAAGTTCACACATTCTGTAAAAAGACAAGGATATACTCAGGGACGAGCAGACCACACCATGTTCACACGGCACTCCGCAGATGGGAAGGTAGCTATCCTTATAGTATATGTTGATGACATTATTCTTACAGGGGATGACATGATGGAAATGGTACGATTGAAGAATTGTCTTGCTTCTGAGTTTGAAATCAAAGATCTGGGCTCACTAAAATACTTTCTCGGCATGGAGGTAGCCCGATCGAAAAAGGGGATTGTAGTATCCCAGAAAAAATATGTGGTAGACTTGCTGAAAGAGACTGGAATGAGTGGCTGTCGTCCCACCGAAACACCTATTGATCCAAATCATAAGTTTGGAAGCAAAGAAGGAAAACCAGTAGACATAACTCGGTATCAAAAGTTAGTGGGAAAACTGATTTATTTATCACATACACGACCAGATATAGCATTTGCTGTAAGCCTAGTAAGTCAGTTTATGCATTCCCCATGTGAGGAGCATCTCGAAGCAGTCTACCGCATCCTAAGATACTTGAAGAATTCTCCGGGAAAAGGGTTATTTTTTGGAAAGAGTCAACAGCGCAATATTGAGGCCTACACAGATGCAGATTGGGCAGGGTCTATTTCAGATCGAAGGTCTACATCAGGCTATTGTACTTTCGTATGGGGAAATCTTGTCACTTGGCGAAGCAAGAAACAGAATGTTGTGGCTCGTAGTAGTGCTGAAGCTGAGTACAGATCAATGGCACAGGGAATATGCGAAATGGTATGGCTTAAACGGATCTTGGAAGAATTGAGAAGTGCAGTAAATGTCCCTATGAAATTATATTGTGACAACAAGGCAGCTATCAGCATTGCTCATAATCCAGTTCAACATGATAGAACTAAGCATGTGGAAATTGACAGGCATTTTATAAAAGAGAAGATTGAAGACGGAACTATCTGTATGCCCTTCATACCAACGACGCAACAAATAGCGGACATTCTCACAAAAGGACTATTCAGGCCAAGTTTCGAATTTCTTATCAGCAAGTTGGGCATGATAGATATCTATGCTCCAACTTGAGGGGGAGTGTTGAAATATAGAATATTGATCTTAAAATAGATTAGGATATTTATGGAATATTTGATTGTAAATAGATAATGATCTTTTTAAAAGATCATTAGGATAAGAAATAATTGATATGGTTGGATCTATCTACCTAATTGGGTAGCATATCTCTCCTATAAATGGAGATGTAATTATGTGAATTAATATATACAAGAAATACAATTTCTATCCTAGAAAACTACAGTTGTATACTTTTCCTGAAGTCTATAAGATATTGGCTACTGTATTGTTTTTCATGGATAAAAAGTATGTAATTTTTTACTTACCATTCAGGGAAGTATGCATACATCTGTTTCTAACAGAATTGTATTTTGTTGGTTCTTCTATGTGCATTTGGATCAGATGGAAGTTATTCCTACACACAAAGATATTACTTCTTAAGATATTAGTACTTCTTAAGATATTAGTAAAACACTTTATTGTAGTTCTGATAATCTATAGTTGGATTATCGTTCACTGTAAGAAAGAATTATTGACTTCTTGGTTGGTGGCTCGCTCTCTAGTGACTAGATTCTATCCTCTCGGACCCTTCTCTGTTTCTTAAATGAGTTTCTCTGTTGGTAATGGTTTAAGGAGGTTTTATCTTATTATACTGTTTATTTGATATTTCTTTATATGACCTTATATATTACATTCTTGTATTAGCTCCTGCATCAGCTGTGAGTGATGAGAAAGCTCTTTTTGTTGAGCAGCCAATCCAAGTGTTGCAAGGAGTGCAACTAGAGTCGATAGGTAAGATTATCACCTAGTTTTCTGTTACATTCATTGCAATTTTCCATGTTAAGGGTTGTGAAAGGCATTTCTTAAAAAAATTACCATAATCTCGGAGTTGTTCTTCCTATCTATGTAATACGTTTCTGCTTGTTTCCATCTGTTTGTATGGATATAGAATGAATGGATCTTAAGTTTTTATGCATCATCTTTTACGGGAAATGCATCTGAAAGAGATATTTATTCAAGGCAATGTTGCTTGTAGTTCCAAAATTTTGTGTAAATGAATATTTATGTTCTCTCTTCTCTTGATTTTACTGTAGCTTCTTCTAGTGAAATACGGGATGCTTTAAAAGATGAAAAACTTAAGAAACTTATACGTGGCATAGATTCTGCAGTGAATCCTAAGAAGGTAAATACAAAATCTTGCTCGAATGTTGTGTAGAGAATACCGCTCTTGTGTGTGAAAGATTTCGTCGGGCATTGGAAATCCTTTTTTTAACTCACTAGTTTGATTTCAGTGTTTCTTATAAAACATAAATTCATATTTCCCAGGGCACCATAGATGTTTGAGACTCATGATGTTTGTATGTTTCAAAACCATGGACCAAAACGAAGAATTTCAAACGCAATAAATTTTGAATATGTAAAGATCGCTGGGTGTGTTTTTTTTACTTTAATAGGAGCTTGGTAAAGCAATGGAAGTGGAGGAATTCCGGCTGTTAACTGAAAAGGTATTTACCTCTTTCTTGCTACTATAAGTTTATAACCACTCTATGTTCAGTTTTTCTTTAAGTTAAACTGCGCTTCCCACGTATGAACGAACAACGTTTCATAAATAACAATTGAGCACAGTTGCATATTTTCATTATTGCAGATACTTTCTACCATTACTCCGTGAAACCTGAGATTCAAGGAGAATTTTAATGGAAGTGCAGAAAATTTTACCATCCGCTTTCGTTAAACCAAAAGGATTTGCTGTCAAATCAAAGGCTATAAATCCTCGAAGACTAGACTGTTACTGCTTATCATGTAAAATTATGCCGTATTATTCTGCATCTCAAATGCCCATTATGCAAGAAAATTGTTTCCAATCCATCCAAGATAAATATAAGAAAATCTGCTGCTATGGTAATAGGTACAGGTTAGGTGTCTACGCTTCTGCTCTACTCTCTTACAAAATTTAGTTGTGAGGAAACCTTCCATATGTGAATGTGTTGAAATCAACCTGCAAATGTTGAAAATTTTGTTTCAGATAATGATGTAATCCTAGTCCTTCATGATTCTCAACACCATAAGAATGTGATATCCAACAATTTTTACATATCGTAAAAATGTGAATGTGATATTATGAATATAGACAAAGTTCCTACCATAGATGATTCTAAGGGTTTCCAAGATCTTTTCTGCTACTAGGCTGCTTACTAATAGGTTGTACCACTGTTTGATTCTGCAAAACAAGTGGCGGGGACCCATCAATATAAATATCCGAAAAACAAATGTTGCACGATTACTACACAAGTCGATGTGTAAGTCTTTCATAAGTAATCTACACAGTAATCTCACATCTGATTCTGATTCAGTGATGGGCAATTAAAACTTGCCTGTGGTAACACTGGTTGTGCCTGGTGGAGACCAAGAAATTGCTGGCACGGATCGTTAAAATTTGGCATATGTGGTTGGTTTGGATTGTGGGCAACTGCTGAATTTGACATAGGATCAGTCTGATTAGAGGCCTGACTTCTTGAACGATCAGTTACAGGAACTGGTGGCATATGAAACGTTGGCATTGGAAATCAAGCACTCATATGTGCTGCTGCTGCTGGACTTGGCAATGCTGAACCGGGTAGCATAGATGGATACGGCACCATGGTCCGATTCATTCCCATTCCCATTCCCATTCCCAGCCCCATACCCATTCCCATTACAGGCATGTATTGCTGCATACCAGGGTACATCATAGGAACCATTCCACATCCCATGGACATCATCTGCAGGTACATTTTCTATCAGTTTCTTCTTCCGAGTTTGAGTAGATGTGACAGGTTAATAAATAAAGCTCAAAGGTTAATATTCTATGGGTGTTTTCACTTTTCAAGATCGAGTAAGGAAATCAGGATGTTAGAAAATTATACCTGCACTTGGAGTTGTAGTGATTTCAAGTACTCAATTGCCTCATCCAACATTGAAGCTTTGTCTGACTGAATTTTGAAAGAAAATCGATTCAATCTTAACAAATGAAAATTCTTTTAAATATTAATTTTGACCCTCCAAAAATATTTTGTCGTTCTAAATTTCCACATCCACGAGTAATTTCTAAGCTTTCTGACCTTGTTGCATCGAGGAATGAGTTCTTGTAGTGCCTTCATCTTTTCGTTTATTCTATCTCGACGCCTCTGCATTGGTTACAACCCCAATCATTTCAATATCCAAGTCTCTATGATACCAAAAAAAATGGAAAATTTAGCAAGAGAATCAGGAAACAATCCTGAATCCACACAAACCCTTTCAGACTGATTGTGAACTTCGGCAGCCCGAGATTTTTTTGTTGATGTCGAACCGCGAGCTAGCGTATTGGCTTCTGAAGCTTCGAGCTCAGTATCCTATATCACCAAACAGAATCAAAACTTGCTTCATCACACTCTTTCAAATTTATAATGAGACATTCGAAAATCGGACTAAAACTTATCTTATTACTAAAATAATAATTGCAAGATCGAACTACTTGAATTTAAATTAATATAAAAAAAATTATTGCAACTGAATTAAAGTATTCATAATACAGAAACTTTTTCCCAAAGTTTCACTCTTTTGGTCTTTGATAATTTACACCAACCCATATGATTAATTTCAATCCAACAAAAACTAAGTCAAGACCAGTCCAGTAAATGTATCAATTAGGTTCTTGATTTAGCTGAACCTACGCCAAGGCCAAAGGTAACAGGCGGTTTGAATCATCCATTCACAATAATCACTCTTCTTTTCCAAAACTTTTTTATATTGTTTTGTTCTTCCCCCACTGCAAACAGAAAACTTGTGGCATGCAGCCTATCCACGTGGCAAAATGTCATTGTACCGACACTGTTGCATGTGCCACGTGTATTAGCATGGGTTGCCCACATCTTGGCCATTCGTGGTTCAGGAGGCTTGGATTTTGTATATGGTTTATTTCAGTATCCAAAAACATTAATTTAGCTACTGAATCCAAAAATCAAGAAAAAGACAAAAAGAAGTATTACTGTCATACCAACACTTACTATTCAGTCCCCAAACCTAATTTCACTTAGAAATCAGTTCCCACCGAAAAAAATGTTTGAGACAACTCCCCATTTAAACATTAATTTTTGAGTCCAATCCCTTCCCACTTAGTCTTACCAAAATACCCCTCTTTTAACATTTACCCCCTTTCGATTTTCTTCTTCACTCTATTTCCATTCTCCCGATGCCCCCATTTCTGCTCAGCAGCCACTAAATCCCATTTCAGCATGCCTTAGGGGGGTGTATTGGTTATAGACTTTTATTGACTTTTATTGACTTTAAAAGTTTAGAGGTATTCAATCCAGACTTTTATATACTCTACAAAAGTCTAATGGTATTCAAGACAGACTTTCGTAGACTTTTAAAAAGTCAGGTGGTATTCAAACTTGAATTTTTAAGACTCTATAAAAGTCTATAGGTATCCAAAATCTCATAGACTTTTAATGACTTCTGTTGAAATCTTTACGTACAAACTTTGATGCCCCATATACATCCCAAAAAAGTTAAAAATTCTCCATCACTCCTAGTAAAGATTTGGAATGACTTTTAATTCCAAATTACCCTCATATCTCTTTACTCTTTGCTATTTCATTTTCGACACGGCCACCTCCGCATTGGCTTTTCCTCTCATGTTTTCTACATGTACCATTTCTTTAATTCCTAACGTGCAGCTCTTTCTTCAATTATTATTTTTTTTACATCTTATTTTTTATCCAATAAATATTTATAACGATATAAATTATCATGTTTAATTTAAAAAGTTTGTTTTAAGAAGTTTATAGTAGTCAACTATCATCAAAAAATATTTTAAGTTTATAAAATGTTATTTAATATAAAACTTTTGTTTTATTACACAAAATTATAGATTACAATTATATAGCAACATTAACTGAATCTTCAAGGTCGTCATCTTGAAGATGCAAAAAAGTTGTTCAATATTTGCCATACAAAAGAATTGAATAGGTATTTTTCACATTTTTGACTGTTAAATAAGTAAAATATTTTTACATTAATAGTAAAAAAATTATATGTTGGAGAAGTTGTTTATGTTCAATTGTTAGTTCAAAGAAATCAATTATAAGTTATAAAATCTATAGAGTCTATAAAATTCTTTTGATAATTCCGTGTAATTCTATAAAAGTTATTAGAAATCTATCAATTTCATAATAGTCCATTATTTAAAAAGTCATTAAAAGTCGATAAAGTCCATAGAAATATATTGAAAAAGTCTGCGAGACTCTATACAAATCTTTTTATAACTCCATGGAATTCTATAAAAGTCAATAGAAATCTATCAACTCCATAAAAGTCAATCATTTAAAAAAGTCATTAAAAGTCAATAAAAGTCTAGAGTGAATACACCCCCCTTAATCTGCTCAACCCACAGAATCTGCTCAACCTTAATCGATTTGCCCTGCTGTTTTCGATGGAAAACTTTCCTGGTTTTGGTCCAAATCTCCCATCTCTTAAATTTGCCTTCTCTTCCTTTCTTTCTCCCACATTTCTTCTTCACTAATCATCAATGGCAGCAATACTTCATCGTTTTGTACACCGTACACGGGTTATTGCATATGCCAGCAGCCTTCAGTTCATTCTGGCACTGCCCTACAATGTCCGCCGTGCATCTCACTGGTCGGGTGCACCCGTTCGAGGTGGGTTTGGGGAGTTATTCACGATTCACCGTTATAATAATTTCTGAAAGAAAAAAGAACGAAAGTTGATGCTGACAAACACTTTTCGCTTACTTACACATTTTCTTGCCATTTACCTTTTTTGGTTAGTTTAATCCGTGTTTTTAAAACCGGATCGAATATAAAATTGATGTTCCTACTGATTATATGTTCTTTCGGTTCGACCAGTTGAACTACATTTTATAATATCTATTTATTTTTTTGTAAAATACATATATCATGTATTTGTTTTAGTTCCAAGTTCTTCACAATAAAAAAATGTCATTACATCAGCATCACTTGTCAAACTTGAAAAATCAGATCAAACTAAATGTTCAACATAAAAGAAAAATAATAAAACATCTAAAAAAACAACAAGTAATACAAAAACAAAAAAACAAAATCACAAAATCATAAGAAAAAGTTTAAATAATTATGAAATGATTCACATATATTTTATAATGTACGAGAAACTAAAAATATTTATATATAGTATACAAGTTATGTTGCACGGATATGTGGATACGCAGATACGGGTACGATTGTATGGGATTTTTGAAATTTGTAGGATACGATACGTCTGGATACGGCAAATTTTATTAATTTATTTATATATATATAAATATATAATTAATAATATTTGTAAGAAATCGAGTTTCAAGCATATAATCAATATTAAACACATTAGAAATCAAAATAAAGTTGCAAACTCACCAACTTCACGACAAATGGTAAAATATTAATCCAGGACATCTAAAAATTTCAAGCATATAATCGACATTAAACACATTAAGGTGGTTAGGGAATAGGGATTAAGTTAAATAATTTAATTTTAATTACAGTTTCAACCCTATGTTTTAAAAAAATTCCAAAAGTTCTCGTATCTAAGCCGTGTCGGATACGGTCAGTGGCGTATCTTGATCGTATCCGAAACATATCCAAAATAAAAACTTAATTTTTGTCCCCAGATACGCCACGTGGCGTATCCGATACGTATCGGTGCCGTATCCGAGCGTATCCGTATCCCAGAAGTATCCGATACTTGACCGTGAAATTTTTTGGAGTATCGGTGCAACATAGTATACAAGACATGATTATTTGGATTTTTTTGATATATACATAAATATTATTTTGAAATTATTTCAACAACAATAAATTATATTTTTTGTTCTAAAAATTTGATTTCAATTTTAACAAAAATAAAAAAATTATATTTTTTTAAAAGAAAGAAAAATAAAGAAACAGTTGGTTCAATCGGTTGACCGGTTCATCGGTTGAAATCGTTTTGACCGGTTCAATCTGGTTCCCATCGATTTTTTAGCATGGTGATTTTATAGGGTCAACCCGATCGGATCAAGCACCGGTTACCGGTTGAACCGACCTATCCGGTCCGATTTTCAAAACACTGAGTTTAATGTATCCTTCAGTATCACCATTGATGTGATCAACATCAAAATTTAACACCTATTAAGAGTTTTTAATATTATTTTTTTAAAAAGCTCAATCCCTCTTCAAAAAAAAAAAAGGGTAGGTCAGTATTGGGTGTGCTACCCAGTAAGTCCTTCTGTAAACTCATAGACGAAGTTGGGTGTCATTTGTCGTCCGGTTGCTTAACACCCCGGCCATTGGCACATGTCGTGCACAGCCCCTCATGCCATCTGTCGCTTAGTGTGAGGCTTTCCATTGTATAAGGGTTTGAAGTTGCGCATATGCTAGCTATAGCTTTCAGACTTCATTTCATTAAAAACAACAGAGTAATGACGTCTTTATAAAGTAAACATGCTTGTAACATTAAATATGTGAAATTTCACATATTAAGAACATCATACGGAAAGTCTTTATAATTTTTAACATGAGAAATGCATAAACTTTGAAGTCTTGTTTCTAGCAACTGACCATTAAGAAATTTAAGAGTCTTTTTTATTTTTTCTAAATGAGTATCGAGTGGTTTCAAACCATCTTGCACACACAAATTTAAAATATGACATGCACAACGAATATGAAAAAGTTCATTATTTAAAATTGGTCTTAAATAACCTTTTACATGAGTAATTGCGGCGATATTATTAGTTGTATTATCAAAATAAATAGAAAATATTTTATTACTGTATTGTATACATTAGTTACTTGTATACTGACATTAGAAATAACTCCACCGTATGAGGCCAATCATTTTTTTGTAATACCTAATTCCTTTTATTTAACACCCAATTATCGTCAATGCAATGTCCTATCACATATAGATATGATGCATTGCCAATAAAACTTGTTCGGTGTTACTTTTGAAGAAAGATTTCCTAATGCGAATTTAAATTTGCTTTATATTCATTAAAAATTGTGAATGCATCAGATTTAATAGTATTTATTGAAAAACTTTTATGTTGAGGTTGCAAACCTAAATGAATATAAATAATATATTTTGCATCCGTATATACTATGTATTTAGCTAATTTTCTCATATCTCTTTCAACCGAATAAGTGCAAAATCCTAAATTCGAACTACTACTACCACCACTAATAAATTGGGAAAGAGTAGTTTGAGTACCATCATTAGGTTCTCCTTCATGCTTGGCCATATACCTAAGTAAATGACACGTCCACCCGAAGAAGCATATGAATAATATTTTTACATTTTTTTTACAAACTGCTCTTGTACCATTTGTTAGGATCGGTCCGGAGTGTTTAGAGGGGGGGGGGTGAATGAACACTCCTTACAAAATTTATCCCTTGTGATTTCTTCTGATTAGTGAAAGAAATCTGTTACTTAATCAACTCTTTGAACAGAACAGACCACTAATAAGTAAGTGCGGAAACGGTCTGCTCTTGTGTAAGTAAGAACAGCTCGATGGCTAAGTGCAGAATGATAAGACACAGGATATGTTTCTGGAAGTTCGAAGGTGGTGTAATCCTTCTACGTCTCCCCTTCTTCCAATTAAGGAAGGTTTATACTAGAAGACTTTGATTTATACAATCCTGTTGTACAAACCCGATTCAGGCTGGATTTACCTCACTACCAGTCTGAAACTCCTAGTCACTCAACCTGCTCAGACACACTCTGTCTGACAGTTACAATATATTGCTCACTTCTATTTTTCAATACACACTACAATGATCAAATGTTACAAAGTAATTGCGCTTAAATAAATAACTTCAGCTCGAAAGCTTCTGAACTTTGTAAGCGTGTGCTGTTTTGCTTTCTTGTATATTTTTCAATTGATCAGCATGAGTTGTAGAGTCCAGAGTCCTTTGCATCTGTTTGTTGCATCCTTTTATAGTTGAAGGTGGCAACGGCATTGTTTCCCTTAATGTGCAGCTATGATTCTTTTTAAACTCTGAGAAAGCTACAGTCTTCTTCTTCAGGATACTTGCCGTTCTGGTATATGCTTTCGGCGACTGTCAGGTAAGCTCTTCTTTGTCTTCTTACCTATTATGGCAATCTTCAGTCTTTGGTCCTTTGTAGCATTAATTGCAGCATTAAATGCTGCAATAAATATCCGTTGATGATTCGGACTGAGAAGCCATCCTTTATGTATCCTTGACTGCTCTGATCTGATAAAGGTTGAGATCGATCTGAAGCATCGATCTATTCAGTCTGGAATCCATCGATCCGGTCTGATATGCAATATTCTTTATCAGTTTGCTCTGATATGTCCGATCGATCTGGTATGCCTAATTTCCATCGATCCGGTCTGAAATGCTTTGCCATCTTGCTCTGTTGAGTCCGATCGATCTGGTCAACCTGATTTCTATCGATCCGGTCTGAACTGTTTTGTCATCTTTAAAATCTCATCGATAAGGTCCGGAACTAACAAATTCCCCCTTTTTGATGATGACAAAACCTAGCTACTAAGTCTTTTTAACCAGTCTTGATAAGAGCTCTGAAGCGAATGCTTTTCGGATCGATTACTTCTTTGTTCAAAATAAATGAACATTATTAAGTTTGATCGATTCAATCTTTTATTATTAAGCCTTTATTAAAGTTCAAAATAAATGAACAAGGACTTAATCAAAAGAGGATTTTATTGATCTTGAGCTTGGAGGCGGCTTGAAGTCTGTCTTCTTTTCCCCCTTTTTGTCAGCAGCAATCTCTTGAAGGAATTCAACAACTTGGGCTAGCTGCGCGCTGATAGCGTCAAGACGAACGTCTTGAGCGCGGAGGGAGTTAGAAACAGATGCTCTGACTTCAGTGGCTAACTCGACCTGCTCTTTCCTCAGACTGTTCTTGTAGGAGGCTTGTTGAGAAAACAGATCGTTGATGCCGCGCTGGAGGCTTCCGATACTGGCAGTCATTTTCTCTTTGAAAGAATTAAAGTCCAAAGTTGTGACTCTTTGACTTTGATGAACTTCGAGAATTCGTTGAGTTAATGACAGACAGTTATCAGAAAAATGCTGGATAGTCCGTGCCAGGGATGGAGGTGCATCAGATAGCTGGCTGGGAGAGTGATCTGATGATGACATAGCATGATCAACTTCTTCAGCAATCGGCACGATTGAAGAAATGGCAGCTTGATGACTTTCGGATCGGATCAGAGCGACCAGATCCGAAGAAAAACTATGAAGGAATGCCAAATCTTCATCTGATGGTCCCGGAGGAGAGTGGGGACTGGAGGGTTCCTCATCTTGGAGAGCTGCAACCACTGAAGAGACCACCAAATCCGGATCGATGAGGTCTGCTACTTCAGTTGGTGCACATGCCTCAGCTGGACTGTTGTGAGCATGGGAGGCTGATGACTTCAATGGGATAGATGTTGTCGGAGAGTCCAACAGAACATTCATTGATTCATCATCTGTTGCAGACGGAGCATTAGGCAATGGCTGCTCCGCTGTCGGTTCTGGTACGAGTTCTGCAGGCTGGTCTTCTGTCTGTTTTGCTTCAGCAGAAGGAATAACCTCGATAAAGGGTTCTGCCAGAGTCTTGCTGACAGAAGGATGATCCGGGCTGGTGGCTGGAGTGGAGATACCTAGCATCTGTCGTTGAAAGCGGACAGCTAGGGATAGAGCATGAATGTCCATCTCAAGTTGAGCAATCACAGCCCCATCATCTCTGGCAGTAGGAGCAAGCGGATCGAAGTTCTTCTTTTTGGCAGTGAGAAGCAGATTGGCCAGTCTGAATCTGTGTTTTGCCGTAAATAGCTCTCTGCGCTGCACCGCAAGTCGAACATCATCAGTTTCTGTGCCTCTCAGAACCTCGTCTTCCATCTTCTTCAGTCTGTGCAACTTTCCATAGAACATATCAATGTGGTGGACAGTCCGGTACTGGACATATTCATCAAAGACCACAAGGAGTTCAGCTAGCTTCTCATCAACATCCTCCATAGCGATGTCGATGGCAGTCTGTGCAGCAGATTTGGGTTTAGAAGAGATGGGTTCTGTGAGAATGGCTTTTCCCTTACCGGTGGAGGAAGGGGACTTGATCCCTGATTGGGTATAGTCACCCAACTCAGTGATAACTATCCCTTTGACTACGGGATTGGCAGAGGTGACTTTGGGTGCAGGGGTTGAGGCTTGTGAAGGCTGAGTGGGGGGTTGAGGTGCAGGGGTTGCTTTAGTGGGTGGCAGTATGGGTGGAGGTAGATGTCTGGTTGGTTTGGTAATCTGGGTTCGGGGCTTTTTGGGAAGTGGCTTGGTTGGGGATGAGTGAGCAGACTGGGTTTCTTCTGAGTCAGTCTGAATGGTCAGCTTCCGCTTGACCCGAGGTTTGCGCACATCAGCTTGTTCCTCGTCCTTCTCAATCTTGACTGAGACCAGAGTGGTAGGAGTAGGCGGAACACTCTTGGACTTCAGCAGTGCAAGCCCTTTGGAGTTGAGTACCTTAAAGGGGCGGAGAGCAGATGGCTTGCTCAGCTCGAGGCCTAAGGACTCCAAGAGCTTGCTGAGAGGAACAGCAAAGCATACGGCGTGCTTGGATGCAATCACCGTTTCCAGCAGTACTCCAAACAAAATCATGGACCAGTTTATCTTCTGTCCAGATACAATAGCTGCCATGGCCCTGAACTTCTCGGCGGTTACAGCATCGAAGCTTCCGGCTTTACCCAAAAGTGGCTTGGCTACCACTTCGCACAGCACCTGGAAATGGAAGAGCATTTCCTTCTTCTTAAATGAGGGTTGCAACCGGTGGCCAGAAATAGAGATCTTCCCCTGAAGATCTAAGAGAGATGCTGGAGGAGTCTGTCCGAACTCTGTCAGGCCGGAACTGGGGAGGCCAAAGGTCTTGGCCATTGTTGTTGGCGAGATCTCGAAAGATTTGCCCTTGACAGTGGTAGAGATGGATGACTTCCGGGAGACGGCGTTGGCGAACAGCTCGCGGATTTCTGGTTCATAAACAACTGATCCGCACTCCAAAAAATTCCGTAAACCAGATGATTCCAGGGCTCTGAAAATGGACACCATCGCAGCATCTTCTCCCCTGTAGATGTCATCAAACTCAACGGAGAGTGAGTTATGAGTGATGGTAGCCATATGAAAGGAGTCTAAGGAAGGTGCGAAGAGTAAGAGAGTAAGAGAGTGAGAGAGTAGAAAGCGGTAAACTGTAAAAAGTGAAAAAGTTATGAAATGTTCAGCCCGCTAAATAGGAGAGAGAAGACACGTGTCTTTATCTCCAAGACTGAGAAATAAACTATTCAAAATGAACGGTCAGGATAAAGAAAGATAAGGCGGTTAAAGTACAACTAGTTAAAAGGTTAATCAGTCCGGGCTGTTTTGTTTTATTTTAAAAAACAGATTATTGTCCAATCAGATCATAGGATAAAATCAGACTGACAAGGATCGGTCTGAAGGTTCGGACCGGTCTGTGTCTTTCTGAAAATTGTATTATCGATCTGTAGTGACAAAAATCTTTAAGATCGAAAAGAATAAAAACATCTAAATTAATTAAGATAAGTCAATTAAACCAAGAATTTGACGGAAATAATTGAACTTAGCCTCAGGAAGTGGTTTGGTGAAGATGTCTGCTGCTTGCTGCTCTGTTGAAATGTGTTCGATCCGAATTTCCTTTTTGCCAACATGATCTCGAATAAAATGATGTCGAATATCAATGTGCTTTGTTCGAGAGTGCAAAACTGGATTATACGTTATAGCGATTGCACTTGTGTTGTCGCAAAATATCGGAGAGTCAACAGCTTGAATGCCGTAGTCTTTGAGCTGGTGTTGAATCCAGAGCATTTGAGCGCAACAGCTTCCAGCGGCTAGGTATTCTGCCTCAGCTGTGGATGTGGCAATAGATGTCTGCTTCTTACTGAACCAAGAGATCAATCTTTCACCTAGAAATTGACATGTTCCACTGGTGCTTTTACGATCGATCTTACACCCAGCGTAGTCTGCGTCTGAATATCCGATCAAGCTGAAGTTTGAATCTTTGGAGTACCAAAGACCAACGTTCTGAGATCCTTTTAAGTATTTCAGAATACGCTTGGCAGCAATGAAATGTGATTGCTTTGGTTCTGACTGAAATCTGGCGCACATACAGACTGAAAACATTATATCGGGCCGGCTCGCTGTAAGATATAATAGCGATCCGATGAGTCCTCTATACATGGTTACTTCAACTGCCGTTCCCCCTTCGTCCTTGTCTAACTTGATTGTTGGACTCATTGGAGTTGATGCAGTTGAGCATGTTTCCATTCCAAATCTCTTGAGGAGCTCTTTGGTATACTTGGTCTGATTGATGAAAATGCCATTGTTGAGCTGTTTTACTTGAAGACCCAGAAAAAATGACAATTCTCCCATCATGCTCATTTCGAACTGTCCCTGCATTAACTTAGAAAACTTCTCGCACAGTTTGGGGTTAGTTGACCCAAAGATTATGTCATCAACATAAATCTGAACTAATAGGGTATGTTCCCCCTTAATGAATTTAAAGAGAGTTTTATCTACCGAACCGATCTGGAAGTCATGGTTCAGCAGAAATTGAGATAGAGTGTCATACCAGGCTCTTGGAGCTTGTTTCAGACCATACACTGCTTTATTCAGTAGATATACATGATTAGGATACGAATGGTTCTGAAATCCAGGTGGTTGCTCAATGTAGACTTCTTCCTGAAGCTTTCCATTAAGAAAGGCGCTCTTGACGTCCATCTGATATACTTTGAAGTCTTTAAAGGCAGCATATGCAAGAAAGATTCGGATTGCTTCAAGTCTGGCGACTGGTGCAAATGATTCATCGAAGTCGATTCCTTCTTCTTGTCTGAATCCCTGTGCCACCAGTCTTGCTTTGTTTCTAACCACAGTTCCATCGGCGTCTAGCTTATTTCTGAAAACCCATCTGGTTCCAATAACAGGCAGATCGCTTGGTCTGGGAGTTAGACTCCAAACTTGATTTTGTTCGAATTGATTAAGCTCTTCTTGCATTGCTTTAATCCAGTTGAAGTCAGTCAGAGCTTCATCGATCTTCTTGGGTTCCAGAGTTGAGATGAAAGCAGCATGAGTGAACCCATCCATCATCTGTCCTCTGGTTCTAATTGGTGCAGACGGACTACCAATCACTAGATTAGGTGGATGCTTCTTAGTCCATCGATAGCTTGACTCTGGATTGTCTGGTTCGGTCGGATGAATAGTAGCAGCATGATCTGCATCTAATTTAATATTTGAGTCAGGAGCATCTGGATCAGCTCGATCTGAAGAAGCTTCAATGGCCTGATCCGGTCTGTCTGGCACTTCTGGTTCTGGTGGATTGTCTCTTGACCTGTTAGCTACAATCTCATCATCACTGTTAGCTTCGAGATGGATATTTTCCATCTGATTTTGAATTGAATCCTTGTTGCCCTCAACACATAATGATTCATCAAAAACTATATGAACAGATTCTTCTACAGTTAAAGTTCGATTATTAAACACTCGATAAGCTTTGCTAATTGATGAATATCCTAAGAATATACCATTATCTGACTTAGCTTCAAATGCTGTAAGATGACTCTTACCATTGTTGTGAACGAAGCATTTACAGCCAAATACATGAAAGTGAGAAACAGATGGTCTGTTACCAGTCCATATTTCATATGGAGTGAGATTCAGCTTCTTGTTAATCATAGATCGGTTTTGAGTGTAGCAAGCAGTATTTACAGCTTCTGCCCAGAACTTTTGAGAGATTCCAGAATCAGCAAGCATTGTTCTTGCTGCTTCCTTGAGCGTTCTGTTTCTTCGTTCTGCAAGTCCATTCTGTTGGGGAGTTCTGGCGGCTGAAAACTCATGCTTGATTCCATGATCTTCTAGAAAGGATTCAAGATTCTGATTTGAAAACTCAGTGCCTTTGTCACTTCGAATCCTGTCTATGCTGGATGATTTCTCGTTCTGAGTGCGTTTCAGCAGCTTGATCAACTTCGGACCGGTCTGATCTTTACTGCTCAAAAATATAGTCCATGTAAAGCGTGAGTAATCATCAATAACAACAAGAGTATACCGCATTCCCCCTAAACTTGTTATTGGTATAGGACCAAACAAGTCCATATGCAGTAATTCTAGACATCGGGAGGAGGATTTGGCATTCTTGTTTTTGAAGGATGATCTGATCTGTTTGCCCATTTGGCAAGCTTCGCAGATCTTATCCTTGGCAAAGTCGATCTTGGGCAGACCGATAACTAAATCATGTTTACACAGGCTAGCAATGGTCTTAAAGTTGATATGATTCAAGCGCTTATGCCATAACCAGTGTTTATTATCATTGTTAGCGATGAAGCAGGTAGGATTATCAGGTTGAGCATGATTCCAGTTAATCTTATATGTGTTTCCATTCCTGATTCCTACGAGCATGGTTATACCGTCTGATGATTTAACAGTGCAAGTGTGTTTATGAAATTCTACAGCATAACCATTATCACAGAGTTGACTGATACTAATCAGATTATAGCACAGATTTTCAACTAACAGCACATCATTGATAATAATGTTACCATGGACAATCTTACCCTTGCCCACGGTCTTACCCTTTGAGTTATCTCCGAAGATGATCTTGGGTCCAGTGCATTCTGTGACTTCAGACAGCAGCTTGATGTTTCCAGTCATGTGACGAGAGCACCCGCTGTCCAAGTACCAATCTGATGCGAGATTCTTCTGTACCTGTCATCACACATATTTATTGTTGGTACCCAATCCTATTTGGGTCCAGAACGGATTAGCCCTTTGGGAACCCACACCTGTATCAGCTTTAGTGTTTTGTGTGTAGGGTGTGCTATGTGCTGGTCTGTCTCGATGTTGTGTGTGATAATGTGTGCGCTGTGAAAACCTTTGATTTTCATAAGGTAGTCTATATCTTCGTTGAATCGGTTTTGAGTTATAGTAATTGTATTGTCTTCCTTGCCTTAGATTTTGCACTTTTGGATTTGGTCTCACAGACACAAATCTTGCTGGTGCCTTATCGTTGGCTTGGTTGACATAACCAATCCCTTTTCTCAAATTTTGATTCACGTAAGAGACTCCTGTTTGAATCTTAGGTGCTTCAGTTTCATATACTGTGCTGGATTTAACAAATGTCATTTGTTTGACTTGATTCTTTGCCAGCAACAGCTCAGACTCATCTTTGGTGCATTCTTTGGTGTCAAAGCCTAGGCCGGTGAAATCACCGACATTTCTTTGAGCTTCTTGTAATTCTTCCAAGGATGTTCTGGATTTTGTCCATGTTTTGAATATATGTGAGAGCTTAGCATTTTGTGTGCTAATTCTCTCATTTTCTTCATGGAGCTGATCATAAGAGATTTTCAGCTTATTCAGCTCGTTCTGGAGATTTTTGCACTCACCCTGCTCAGAGCAGCTTGGTTTGTTGTGCTCATCCATTTGAGTACTGATTTTGGCTTTATTCTTCTCAAATGATTCAGCTAAGATCCTATAATCATTTGCCATGTCTTGCAGTGCGGACATGAGCTCTTCTCGTGTAAAATCATTTGATTCAAATTCGAATACCTCATCTGTCTGACTCATTTCTTCATCTGCCATCAGACATTGAACCTCTTCTTCGCTTTCGCTGGAAGAATATGCAGAGCTGTCTGAATCGGAATCAGTCTGAGCCCATTTGCTGTTTCCTTCCTCAGCAACTAAGACTTTTTGGGATTTTCCATGATTCTTGCGGTCTTGGTGGTGCTTCTTCTTTCTATCATCTCGATGCTTCTCTTTCCTTTCTTCTTTCTTCGGTCTGGTGCAGTCTGCAATAAAGTGTCCGGTCTTACCACAATTGTAGCAAGCCTGATCGTTAACATTATCATCTTTTCTTGATTTATAATTATGAGAAGGTTTGAAGTTCCTCTTATTTTTAGACATAAATTTACCGAATTTCTTTATAAATAATGACATAGCATCGTTACTCATCTGTTCAGCAGATCGGTCTGATGTTGAAGCGATCTGGTCTGGGATGGCTGCCAGGGCCTTGTTGGGTTGAGAGATGAATGGCTCTGCTTCACCTCTGCTTATTAGTTCAAACTCATAGGCCTTGAGATCTGCAAACAGATCATGAAGTTCAACCTTGTTAAGGTCTTTTGATTCCCTCATGGCAATGGTCTTTACATCCCATTCCTTTGGCAGAGCTCTCATTACTTTCAGAGCGATCTCTCTGTTAGAATATTCCTTCCCCAGACCATTCAGTTCATTTATGATGCTCGTGACTCTTTCATCAAACTCATTTAGAGTTTCACCACTTTTCATCTTTATGCTCTCAAATCTTTGAAGAGCCACAGTTAACTTGTTTTCTTTGGTCTGGTCGTTGCCTTCACATAGCTGTGCTATCTTCTCCCAAATTTCTTTGGCAGTAGAGCACATTTTGATTTTGCTGAACATGTTCTTGTCCAAAGTTTTGAACAAGATGTCTTTGGCCACATTGTCGAGGTTTGCTTTCTTTCTATCCTCATTTGTCCAGAGGGATCTGTCTTTTTCTACCATTTGTGGTTCTCCACTGGTAGTGGCGACTGCTGTATTTGTTTTTAGGATCTTCATTGGTCCATCGGTGATGACGAACCACATGTCGTCATCCTGAGCTGCCAGGTGAGCTTGCATTCTGATTCTCCAGTCATCATAATCTTCTTTTGAGAACATGGGGATTTTGTTGAATGATGCCATCAGCTTAATATTCTTTATGCTGATTAAGATAACCTGCTCTGATACCACTTGTTAGGATCGGTCCGGAGTGTTTAGAGGGGGGGGTGAATGAACACTCCTTACAAAATTTATCCCTTGTGATTTCTTCTGATTAGTGAAAGAAATCTGTTACTTAATCAACTCTTTGAACAGAACAGACCACTAATAAGTAAGTGCGGAAACGGTCTGCTCTTGTGTAAGTAAGAACAGCTCGATGGCTAAGTGCAGAATGATAAGACACAGGATATGTTTCTGGAAGTTCGAAGGTGGTGTAATCCTTCTACGTCTCCCCTTCTTCCAATTAAGGAAGGTTTATACTAGAAGACTTTGATTTATACAATCCTGTTGTACAAACCCGATTCAGGCTGGATTTACCTCACTACCAGTCTGAAACTCCTAGTCACTCAACCTGCTCAGACACACTCTGTCTGACAGTTACAATATATTGCTCACTTCTATTTTTCAATACACAATGCGCACAGTGATCCTACAATGATCAAATGTTACAAAGTAATTGCGCTTAAATAAATAACTTCAGCTCGAAAGCTTCTGAACTTTGTAAGCGTGTGCTGTTTTGCTTTCTTGTATATTTTTCAATTGATCAGCATGAGTTGTAGAGTCCAGAGTCCTTTGCATCTGTTTGTTGCATCCTTTTATAGTTGAAGGTGGCAACGGCATTGTTTCCCTTAATGTGCAGCTATGATTCTTTTTAAACTCTGAGAAAGCTACAGTCTTCTTCTTCAGGATACTTGCCGTTCTGGTATATGCTTTCGGCGACTGTCAGGTAAGCTCTTCTTTGTCTTCTTACCTATTATGGCAATCTTCAGTCTTTGGTCCTTTGTAGCATTAATTGCAGCATTAAATGCTGCAATAAATATCCGTTGATGATTCGGACTGAGAAGCCATCCTTTATGTATCCTTGACTGCTCTGATCTGATAAAGGTTGAGATCGATCTGAAGCATCGATCTATTCAGTCTGGAATCCATCGATCCGGTCTGATATGCAATATTCTTTATCAGTTTGCTCTGATATGTCCGATCGATCTGGTATGCCTAATTTCCATCGATCCGGTCTGAAATGCTTTGCCATCTTGCTCTGTTGAGTCCGATCGATCTGGTCAACCTGATTTCTATCGATCCGGTCTGAACTGTTTTGTCATCTTTAAAATCTCATCGATAAGGTCCGGAACTAACACCATTTCCCTCAATATTTTCAACATCAAATAATTGACACACATTACTAGTTCTTTTTTAGAAGTTTTTCTAGTTGATGATGAAATATTTGGTGTACTTTCTTTTTCATTTTGATATTAGTAATTCCATCATAATAATTATAAGATGAACGGACATTGTGTAAAGCAGAGTTATGTAAAATCATACCAGTACAACATAAATAATTGTTATCAAATATTTTGCTTCTTATAGCTTCTGGCCTTTTGCCTTGTATTGCCAAGTATTTAGACGAACTTATTTATTTTTGCTTACAAATTGATATAAAGAGCTTAGAGAATAGATACTTTAATGATTGAGAAAGTAAATTGTGAGCACAGTGAGGATAAAATGCCAACCAACACTCTATTTATATAGCAAACTAAAAAAAATTAAAAATCAATTATATTTTACCTTTTTCATTTGTCGATCGATTGTCTTTATGTGCAGATCGATTGGCAAATGCCCATTTTTTTCTTTCAACTTTCATGTTTTGGCAATCGATCGGCTGCCATGTGCCGGTCCATAGCCAATATATAAAATAAATATATAAATAAAAACACGGCCATTGATTCTATATCTGTGGACCAGCACGGGCTAGGCCTATGGGTCGTGCCTGACAAGGCCCGTTACTATAGACAAACGGCACGGATTGTGCCGGGCCGTGTCGCCCAGCACATTTGCCATCTCTAGGTATTAATATATAAGCTATCAGACACAAAAAATTAGCCCACCATGCCACTTTTAAAGGCGGAATCTTTAAAGGTAGCATCAATCAAACTTGACTATTACATATACTCGGAATGACGGCATGGTAACGTAAGTTTCTTATTGGTTTGGCTCTGACAAAGACCGATAGTTGGACACTTGGACTTGGAAATCTATTCCACATAGATGCCAATTTAATGACCGGATAGTCCCAGGGCACCACCCCTGGGGTATTAAAAAAAACCAAAATGTGGATCATCGTTACCTAATAAGGAAAAGCCCCGTGCTTTAAATGGATATAAGTAATCAGATATTAATTAATATATATGCACAGATTATTAATCAGAATTAATTATTTTATCAATTTTATTATTCGAAAACATTTACTTTGACTTGAGAATCAATTGTAAGGAGAAATCCATGCATCCTCTCACCATTTGTTCTTAGTTTTCTTTGTTCGAGAATTAAAAAATCAGAATTTAAATGAAAGTATATATGTTAATATAAATTTTAAATGTTGTTAGATTAATAATTAAATCGGTTATTTAGGTACATTGACGTCAAATTTAATTAGTGTGAAACGGGGTCCAAGATGAATAACTCGGATATACTTGAAGGTTAATTAATTAGGCAATATGCCTCAATCGTCACTCATATCTATTACTATCTATTATTATTTATTTATTTATATTATACAGAGGGAGCATGCTAGATAAACTACTTGGCCTCTTGGTATGACCATGTAATTACCAAAATATTTCTACATCTTTTATTAATCACAAATAGTAGCCAACATACAAAATGACTGAAATATCCCTGAGACTTTAATAATTTCAATTTATCTTAATATACTATATTCTTAAAATATCTGTAATGCCCTTAATAATATTGTCAATTACAATATTATCATATCACATAATATTTGTAAGTAAATCCCAAAAAAAACGTTAAAACCAATTGAAAAAAGATTGTGCAAACACACAACGCATGCTGGAGACACTGATATAATATAAAGTTAAGGTCTTCTTTGATTTGGATTTGGTCACATCAGAAAATTATTTTTTTTTTCTTTATTTTTTGTCGATCGTATCCCTTCATTATCTTCATCTTTTCCAAGATTGTTTGACTTCTAAAGGAAATGCTGATATATACCCGATCAGGACTCTAAAATAATTAGTATATTAACTTATTATTATTTTATTTCAAAGATAATGTATTTTAATACTCCAAATTTCTCAATATTTATATTTCAAATAAAAAAACAGCGAAGATAAAAAAACAGTAAAATGATGACATCTAAAAAGATTTACCTCATGTATGGAAACAAAAAAACACACTACTATGTTATTTCATCTCATAATAACTATTTGTTAGGATCAATTCTGGGGTGGGTTGTCAATCCACACCCGAGTTCAACTAACTTGAGCTTCAATATCTCGTGTTCTAGAAATAATTGCGCTGAGAGATTATATCGAGTTCGGTTACAAAATCGAGTGAAAGACACTCGAAATAACCCGCTCTATAACCGATTAACCATTTGAAATGCATTTTAAAGATATGCAAGAAAGTATGTAAAAACAGTAAGGTAAATAAATACAGTAAAGTAAATAACACAAGCATTTGTTTCTGAAAGTTCGAAGCACAACGCTTCTACGTCTTCCCTTCTTCCATCTCATGGAAGGATACACTAGAAGAATTTGATTTATATAACTCTTTGTACAAACCCGATCCAGTTGTGTAATGCCTCGAAATGACGTATACATGTTGGATATGAGTTTTGTGTAATTACGCATTAAGTACGGTATGATGTGGACTCGAGTTCGGGTGGAACCGAGTATGATATGAATATGACAAGATATGAACTTTCATTATATTATGAAATGGCACCATTGTATGTATGAGAAGCATAGTAGAGTAGTTGCTCATTGATACATCAACTTATGGTAGAAATAGAACTACATGGTTGTGGACTATGTAGTAATAGTTGCATAGTAAGTTGATATGAGTTTGATATGTACATAACTTTGAGTTAGCATGTGATGTACATGGGAGTTGAATTTCAGATGAATTTCATGTGAATTTGACAAGCTTGTGATTTAACTTTAAAAAGATTTTGTAACTCACAACACCAAAACTCACCTAGGAATCTCTACACAAGCACCTCTCCAAAACCTTGTTGGTTCTTGCATTTTGTGCTTAGATTTCACTTGGTAATCCAGCTAGAAAGTAGAGGGAAGTGACTTCATAACTTCTTGGTAAGGAATTTATGATTCTAAGCTTGGATATGTAGTTATCTATGAATTATGTGAACTTGAGTACCAAGTATTCATGGTTGGAATTACTACTTGTTATGATGCAAAGAATTTTGTGAGATGTTGATAAAAACATGTTTAGATGCTACTAGATAGTACATGAAACAAGTTTGAATTGCAGGAAGTGAGTTATAGAAGACGAACCATGGAGATAAGCTCAAAATCGCCATGTTCTGAAATTTCTGAACATCGGCGATCAATCGCGAGCCCTATGGCGATCGATCGCCGAGAACAGAGCAAAAATAAGACGGTGAAAACATATGGCGATCGATCGGTAAAAATCAGGCGATCGATCGCGAGGAAACATAACCCTTTGGCGATCGACCGCGAGATAGTGGCGATCGATCGCGATGAAACACAACAGTTTGGTGATCGATCGGTGGAAATGTATATCGATCGCCAGGATTAAAATGTTGAAAAATGTTGGATTTGATAGAATTTGATTTTGAAGCCTATTGTAACATGATATATTGTTCATGTTGTTGTAGCACCATCACAGGGGACGGGGCAACGAGGCAGTTAGACATTGACACCTAATTTATATCTTTTGTGTCGCATAACAGGTACGTTTTGACGTACGAGTATATGATATGATTGTGATGATGATGTGGGCATTAGAACATATGATTAGTGGTATCATATGCATGTGCATTCATGAGGTTATATTGTTGATATGGATGTCACGATAGATATGTCGCATATGCTTTGGCAGAGATCATTGCCACGATAGATATGCCAGTGTGTGGCATATGCTTTGGCTGGGATTATTGTCACTATATTTATGCTACATATGCTTTGGCATGAGAGGTATACACCGGTTGGGTATATGCTCTGGCTGTTATAACATGTGAGGATGGTACTATGATATGTGCTGCTAATATGAAGATGTGAGGAGGTTCCATTGACATATTGAGCTGAGATAGGCATATCATATTGGTCTGGTTATAACAGGATGATGGATGAGACATGTCATGACATATTTGCATTTGATGATGCATTATACAGAACAATCACAACTGATCATTATAGTGCTTTATCGTTTTATAATGATTATTGATATAGCACTGAGCTGGTAGTTTATCTATACTCATGTTGTGTGATTGTTTCTGTACGGACTCATAGACGTGGGAGGACGGGATTGTGAGTCTTATTCCGCTGCGAGTTGAACCACTGCATAGGAGTTGTACGAATCTAGGTTGTTGTACAGTACATATGATGTGTATTATGACAGAATTTTGTTACTAATGTATCAACCTATATAACTCAACTCTTAAACAGTGTATGATTTACTTAATTCCTACTCACATATGTATAAGGAACTGATACGTAATGAATTAAGTAACGAGGACCCCACATTAGTGGTATCAGAGCAGTGGTTCGAGAACTGGGGAATAAGGGCAGAGAAGGTGTATTAGGGAGTTGCCTAATACCTTGAAAGCATGTTAAGAATATTGATATGATATTATACTGACATGCTTTATATATTTGTTTGTTGTTGGTAACCCTGTATTTGCAGTAATGGCAGACAAAGTACCTCATGATGATGTTGGGGATGACATGAGTGGCAACGCCAGTGTTGGATTGGCGCATGTGCCACCACCACCAATTGGGCAAGGGCCAGTAGAACAGGTACTGTTACCTGGGGAGTTAACTTTGACCCAGTTTCTGAGTTATCAGCCACCTCGCTTTGAGGGTACTGAATCAGGGGAACAAGCAGAGGAATGGTGGAACGCGTTGAACATATCTTTGTGTCAGCACCATGTGCCAAGTCCGCCTGGTTACGTTTGGCTGAGTTCCAGTTGGAAAAGAACGCAATGATGTGGTGGAAAGCCACATTGATTGAGCTAAGAGCTCAAGGACAGACTGTGAATTGGGATGTCTTCAAAACTCGTTTTCTTGATCACTATTTCTCTGTGGCTGCGAGGCAGAGGAAAGAAGATGAGTTTACTAATCTGAAACAGGGAGTTATGACAGTGTCTGATTATGCTTTGCAGTATTCTTCCTTGTTACGGTATGTACCGCATATCGCTGCAAACACAAAGGCAAAGATCAGACAGTTTGTGAAGAGCTTGAGGCCTGAGTTGTTTGATAGGGTGATTTCTAATAACCCTATGTCATATAAGGAAGCGTTGACTAGAGCTGAGATGGCTGAGATTGCAGTTGGAGTGTATAAGGATGTAGGACAATCCCAACCACCTACATCAGAGAGTATGAGACCTAGAAGGGAACCGTTTAAAGCATCACGAGGAGGTACATCTTCCTCCAGATTTAGTGGGAAGCGGTTTGTTATGCAAAAGTGTAGTGACCGAGGTACCAAGGGATAGTTCCAAGGCAGTAGTAGTAGCAGTGATCGAGGTTTACAATGTTTTAAGTGTGGAGGGCCACATTTTAAAAGAAATTGTCCACAACTTGATACTTTGGTTTGTTTTCGCTGTGGGAGGGCAGGACACATGATAAAAGATTGTCCTCAAGCTGGAGGACAGAGAGCAGGACCACCTCAGGCTCAGGTGTATGCAATGAACAAGGAGCAAGCAGAGTCAGCTCCTGATGATGTGATTGCGGGTAATTGTAGTTTATTTACTTATCCCGCTTTACTTTTGATTGATACTGGTGCATCACATTCCTTTATTGTACAAGCGTTTATTGACCAGTATCATATATGCTCAACTCCACTGTTGATGTCTCTGTATGTCTCGACACCCATGGGAACTACTGTGATGGCTTGTCAGAGTGTGTCTGATTGTGTTATTCAGTTTGATACTGAGTATGGGATACATGCCGATTTAATTGTGTTAGACATGATGGATTTTGATTGTATTCTTGGTATTGATATGTTGAGCAAATATAAAACTGTTGTAGATTGTTGTCAGAAGATAGTGAGATTTCAGTCTGATACTGGAAATCAATGGATCTTCTATGGACAAGGATCATGTGCAAAGATTCCATTGATATCGGCTCTTCGAATGTCCCGTTTGTTAGAACATGGACATACGGGATATGTGATTTATGCTGTTGATGTAACAGATAAGAAAGTAGAAAGATGGACTATGTAGTAATAGTTGCATAGTAAGTTGATATGAATTCGATATGTACATAACTTTGAGTTAGCATGTAATGTACATGGGAGTTGAATTTCAGATGAATTTCATGTGAATTTGACAAGCTTGTGATTTAACTTTAAAATCAGATTTTGGAACTCACAATTCACCAAAACTCACCTAGTAATCTCTACACAAACACCTCTCCATGGTTGTTGCATTTTGTGCTTAGATTTCACTTGGTAATCCAGCTAGAAAGTAGAGTGAAGTGACTTCATAACTTCTTGGTAAGGAATTTATGATTCTAAGCTTGGATATGTAGTTATCTATGAATTATGTGAACTTGAGTACCAAGTGTTCATGGTTGGAATTACTACTTGTTGTGATGCAAAGAATTTTGTGAGATGATGATAAAAACATGTTTAGATGCTACTAGATAGTACATGAAACAAGTTTGAATTGTAGGAAGTTTGTAGAAGAAGAACCATGGAGATAAGCTCAAAATCATCATGTTCTTTTGAAATTTGAGCTTAGTATCGATCACTTCTAGAAACTCCTCCAACTCATTCCTCAATATTTTTTCCATATCGATCACTTCTCTGGTTGGTGGTCCCGACCTTAGTATCTCTAATTTTTCCTTCATTTCCTTCACTTTGTTTCTCACGTTACCAAAACTTGTTTGGCTCCACTTGAGTAAACCCAATCAGCAATCCCATATATTCTCAAAAATGGTTTTCTGATTGATGTCCAAACTTTCAGGATTCCAACATTTTGTCACCAACTCTTCACATTGTTCAGATTTGATCCACATGGCCTCAAATTTGAAACGGCGTTTAAACCTTCTTCCCTGGTTTCCTACCGTATTTTCCAGTGTGAACTTGATAGGATTATGATCTGAACAATTCGCTGCCAGATGATGGATTCTATAATTCAGGAAACGTTGAATCCAATTATTGTTGGCAAGACCTCTGTCTAAACGTTCACGGATCGTATGTGGCGTCTCTCTCATTTTGAAAGGTGGTCCCATGTAATCTAATGAAGATGAATGTCCGTTATTGCTTTCCGGAAATTAGCTAATCTCAAGTTTGGTGGAGGATGCCCACCATCCTTCTCATGAGCATGAAGAATTTCATTGAATGCATAACCACGATACTAACTGACCCTCCGTAACAAGTCCCAAGTTTGAACTCTATATTCCACCGAGGCTCCATGTTTCGGAATCATCCTCACTATATATGTGAGCATCTATATGGGTCTTAGAATAGCTTTGGATAAAGACTTCTGTTCCCTTATTCCAAAGTAAAGCGAGTCCTCCCGATCTACCTTTTTGCCGGTACTGCAATTCCAAACATGTTGAATTTCATGTATTTTACAATTTTTAATTATAAGGTATTTGATGAAATTTTGAATTAAAAGCAATAATTTTATCATGGAAGTTCGATATGAAAATAATCAAATATAAATTTTATATCTAAAGAGATATGAGCGATCATTTTAAAATAATGAACGTATTTATTACAAAGGAATTAGGATGGCATGCAAGTTGAAACTTGAAGAAAAATGATTTCTTCTGGTGAACTTTAAAAAAAAGAAAAAAAGTTAATCCCCTAATGTAATGTCAAAATTAATGGCTGGCCATTGATAGTTATATAATAAGTAAAACTTTACTTCTGTTTATAATTAATTATTATATATTTTTTAATAAGGCTATTTTTTTTGTTATTTTATTGATTATCTTTCAGTTATATATAATAAAAAAAATTTGAACAAGGTTATCTATATATATATATATATATCATTTCCTTTTGCTATATTACATTATTAAAATAATGAATGTGGAGACCTTTTATAAAGTATGGGCAAAATGAATACGGCTCCTCTACGAAATTCGAAATGGACACGAATACCCTTTTATAAAATAAATTAACATTTTAATCCTTGTGTTTTTTAAACAATAAGTGTTTTAAACCCCCATGTGATAGTATTTAGCGTGTAAATCCTATGTTTTTAAAAAGATAAGTAAAACCCCATGTAATTTTAAACAATAAGTTTAAAACACATGTATTTTTAAAGCATAAGCTTAAACCCAATTCGATTCTGCAATTGCAAATTCTCGTATTCTAAATGCATATGATAATATGTATTTCATATTTTTCTTTTTATTTACTTTTTGACATTTAATTTTATTAATTTGAAAATTTTACTACGAATAAATTGTGAAATACATATTATCATATATATTTAGAGCGTATGAATTTGTAATTACAGAAGGGGTTTTAAGTTTATATTATGCAAATACAGGGGCTTAAAACGTATGTTTTAAAAACACATGTTTTTAGCTTACATTTTAAAACAAAAGGATTGAAACACTACTTTATTTCACACATGTATGTGTGTGTCCATTTCAAATTTCACAAGGACTGAATGCACTTTTCCTCAAAAATATATTAAAAATTTGAAAATTTGTTTATAAACCAAAACACCAAAATATAAATAATAATTTAAGACTTTATTTTATAAATTTTGTAATGAAATATAAATCTTAATCTTACCACAAAAATAATTAAGTCTCATTCTCTCTTATTAAACTTCTCCAAGTCAATCCTACGTAGATATATCCATCACAATTCACAATTCTCCCTACTCCCAAAGCTAAAACAATTTTGTTTTTCTTCCCGTCTGCATCATGGGGGAATAAGAATAAATTTAAACAAAGGGATGGGTACTGTACAAGTTGGGAGATATTTTAAAAAGATTTCAGATTTTGAATAAAGTGTATGGTGATGGAGATAGAATTTAATATGTTTTGGATGCAAAATTTACAATTTTGAAATAAGTTATATATCAAATTTGAATTTCTCTAATTTAAAAACCCATAAAATAATCAGATAAGTATAACAATGGAAATCCAGAATATTGATAAATAAATAAATAAATATATTTAAAAATTAAATCTATATAGAATATGAAAACGAGTATAATGAATTTAGATGATAGTTAGATTCTTTGGTTTCAAATTCATCAATTCAAACAAACCTGCAAACCTGACATATTTGTGTGAAGACCTTTATTCTGTGGCTGCGTTTTATATGATTATATTGAAAAGTTATACTGCGATTATTAGTATTATTAGAAAGAATAAGGAATATTGATGGATAAATAATAATTTGTTAACTTCAATGATTAAGATTGATATTGTAAATTTGATTAGATATTGATTGTTTTGTACCTGGATCCTTGTTAATGATATTATTATGATTTTTGTTGGAAAATCTGGCATAAAAGAGTCGGGTATTCGATATACCTGATTATGCATGTTTCCATCGAATGTCAGATTTTCTCGGATCGTTGAGCCGTCTACAAGCCTCCTAGATCTTTAATCCTCGTTGGTATTCGGTAGATTACTACCTTGGAATACACACACTCTTTTTTTCAAGGTGTGTATGGAAGGGCACAACATTTGGCAGTTTCAAGAGCCGTTCGCAAGTACCTATGCTTGTTGACAAGTATATGAAGAAAGTGAGTGCTTTAATTTATTCCCAGAACACCATTTTCTCCTCTTTTTTTCAAGGTGTTCATTTATCCGGTCTGTGTGCTCCGCTCTCGACTTTTTTTTTTTTTATACAGGAAATCAAGGTTGATGAGTACATTAGCCACAATCTGACTCTTGGAGAAATAAACCAGGCGTTCGATCTGATGCACGATAGTGTCTGCCTCCGTGTTGTACTTAACATGCAGGTATAGTTTCTTTATTTTCTTCATCTTCTCTCTAATACATAAATATGTATTTTGAGATTCTATCAGCTCTTATACTTTCTAACCGACGAGAGAAGGAAACTGTAAGACCCCGAGATTTAATTAAGGTTAATTAAATATAAATTGGGAATTAATTAATAATTAATTTGGAATTAATTAATTAGAAGTGAAATTGACAATATGAATGTCAACTGATAATTTAATCGGAACATGACATATTTTTTAAATGGTAAAATAAAGTCCGATAATATTTAAAAATAAATTAATAAAATGAAGAATTTAATTGTGTGTTTTAGTAGTGGGTATAATTCCCAAGTATCGACTGTACAATTTTATATCAGTACACCGGCGACACTCCGATGTACATTATTGGACTAGAAATACATATATTAAAATGCTTTCAGCTTAATTTCACACACTAAAACATGCACACACACACACTCAGAAACGCGACCCTATCTCCCTTCTTCCGCGCATGTCCGACCCTCCCCCGCTCAAGCTGTGCGCACGCCACCGTCGGACCACCATTCACCGAGGTCGACCCACCACCACCTTCCTCACTCAACAGCGCACTTTACCAAGAATCCACGGTGAGACTTTCTGAATCGTTCGATTTTTGCTCTGAAAAGTATCGATTGCAATTTTAGGGTTCTTTCGATTTTTGCTTTGATTTGTCGAATCAACCATGAATTGGTTCGAGCATGCAGGCCTAAACCCTTCCCCTCACCAGTGCCGACGTTTCGCCTCCAGTCTCCGCCTTCCTCGCCGCCGGAAACCGCCCGTGGCCGTGCTTTTTCAGCGCAAAAACAGGGTATCTTCTTCCAGCCTTGAATTCAAAAAATGATTCATGTTTTGGCTTGGTTAAACCTTGAATTAGATAATTGTATAGGTGGTTGTTATTACATCTTGCTTTCCCTTGTAGTATTGATTGAAATTTGCTAGTGTGTTGGGAGAAATTAAGGTTATCGATCTTGCGTGCTATCCTAACAGTTTCAGCTTGTAGTTTTTCACTTATGGCATTGCTAGTTTGTGTTTTAACATGATTAATTATAAATGAGGGAAATGCATGTATTTAAATGTCATTTTGTTGGACTGTTTCGAGTTTGGTGTTGTTTTGGGGGAATGACGATCGGGTTTTTCTACATGTGTCGGTATAAGAGTCTAAATCATGTTTGAGAGGATTTCATGAAATTTCAATGGCATTTTTGGGTTGAGTCGAATTGATGTTAGGCTGATCGAGTGTGTATTCCTGCCTGTGTCGGCGAATGTTGTTAAATCATGTTTTAACTTTGATGAATCTTATAGGAGAGAATTTTATAAAGTTGCAATGTCATTAGTTCAAAGATCTTGATGCATGTCCCATAATATGCAGTAATGTTTGGATATTGTTGGAGATTCTTGTTGCTATCGTTATGGTTCTCTAATATGGGAGTCCAATGGACATTCTATAGGAATGGTTCCCGTTCAAGGATTCCGTTAATATCTGCTGCCAAGATGGCACAGTTATTGGAACGAGACCATAGAGGATATCTCATCTATACTGTTGATATTACTGAAAAGAGGGAAGAGTTAAAGGTTGAGGATGTGCCCGTAGTGGCGGTGTTTCCTGATGTATTTTCGGAAGAGATTCCCGGATTTCCACCGACGAGCGAGGTCGAGTTTGGGATTAAGTTACTACCAGCGACGTCTACCATTTCTCGTGCCCCGTATAGGATGGCACCAACGGAGTTAAGGGAACTAAAGGTTCAGCTGCAGGGTACGAGGCTCTACAGTAAGATCGATCTGAGATCGGAGTATCATCAGATTCGAGTTCGAGAAATTATGTACAGAAGACAGCTTTCAGAACTAGATATGGGCACTATGGATTCTTAGTCATGTCTTTTGGGGGTGACGAATGCCCCAGCTGTTTTATGAGCCTGATGAACAGGGTGCTCCAACCATATTTGGATCAGTTCGTCATAGTTTTCATTGACGAAATGCTTACTTACTCTCGAACTGAAGAGGAACACGTGAAGCACTTGAGAACAGTACTCCAGATCCTTAGGGATCATCAGCTATATGCAAAGCTTAGCAAGTGCGAGTTCTGGTTGAACAGTGTGGTATTCTTGGATCATGTTATATCTAGCAGTGGGATATCTGTGGATCCCAGGAAGATTGAAGTTGTGATGGAGTGGGCTGCACCCACTTTTGTACCTGAGTTGCGGAGCTTTCTGGGTTTGGCAGGATATTACCGACGTTTCGTCGAGGGTTTCTCAAGGATTGCCAGACCCCTGACACAGCTGACTCAGAAAGGAGTGCCGTTCTATTGGTCCGAAGCTTGTGAGGAAAGCTTCCAAGAATTGAAGCGTCGTTTGACTACGGCACCTATATTGGTGATTCCTTCTGAGGATAAGAGGTTTGCCTTGTACATGAATGCATCTGTGATGACCTGGGATTGGAGATGTTAATCCCGGAGTGTTAATAACCCCTAAAGATGTTTTACGTAGCGATTTGGAGTTTAATCGCGATGTTGGGCCTTCTGGGCTCGTTTATTTGGGTATTTGGGATCGTTGGATCCCGAGGATGAGATTGTATTAACATTACGGTGTAAAACCTAAGAGTTGGGTTTTTAATGTGTCTCGGAATCTCGGGTGCTTGTGTGAGCACCGGTAGGGGGTTTTGGGGTTAGAGAGAGAGTTTTTGAAAACAGATGATTTTTAATGAATCACGATGTATTTGTGGGGCTATTAGTATTTCGGGGTATTTTGCTATAAATACAAGTTGAACCCGAGATTTTTATTAAAGATTGCATTTCAGCCCCACCTTCCCTTCATCTCTCTCTCCCGCCCGCATGCGATTCCCGCCTGGAACAGTACCCCCGCGCACGAAAACGCCGCGCTCGCCGCCGTCCGGCCGCCGTTCGGCGCGTCCGACCTACCCACGGCTTCGTCTCGTCCAGGCGCTCCTTTCCCCTCCGTCAATTCGAAGTTTCGTCGCGTGTGGAAGTCGGATTTCGCTGGAATGCGCCGATCCCCAATTTCTAGGGTTCTTCGATTTTTTCGTCGATTTCTTCCGATTTCGTTTGGGTAACCTTCCTAACCCCTTTTTCCATGCTTGTGATGTGATTCCCTGCCAAGTTGTGATTTATTGGCTCGAATGATTTCGATTTTCGTTGGCTTGGGTTCGATTTTTTTGGATGGGTGCATGAAGTGGGTTCGATTTTGGGGGTTTTGGAAGGGTTGTGACGATTCTTGTTATGGGTCATTCATTACATGTTTTAGATGTATTGTTGATGCTTAATTGTGTCCGAATTTAAGGTATTGAGTTCGAATTTAGGGCTTTGAAATTCGAAATTTGGGGGTTTTTGGCAAGGGTGATGATTCTTGCTATTAATTGATTAATTCATATTTTAGATGAATTATGGTGTTTAATTTGGGTTCGATTTGTGAGATAAGGGTTCGAAAATTTGTAGGGTATCCTTGAACAATTTTCGTTGTTGTCTCATTCGTTCCCCTCCCTGCATGTACCCTGCCCCGGGTCTTTTAAATGATTTATTGTCGTGTGTTGACGATATGTTGAGGGTTATGGGTGTGCTTGAGCATTGGTTGCATGTTCGTAAATAATCGTGAATTATTTATCGTGTTAGCACATCATTCCTCGGGGCATGGAACTCGAGCAAGGTTTGGCTCGGACTTCGAGGATTTAAGGTACGTTTAGCGTACGAGCATAGCTTAAATGATGTTTTACAAGTATGATGCATGATTTAAAATACATGAAATGTTTTACTATGATGGCACCGCGACTTAGTTACGTTATGTTGATTCACATGGTGAAATGCTTGGTGCCGCTATGAAGCGAGCAAATGATGGGTGTGGTCGCTACGGAGCGAACACCAGTAGTATGACGCTACTTTGAAGTAAGAAATGAAAATGTGGTGTTGATTAGATATCTAGGATATCTATATTTTATTCCCTATTGGTAATGAATAGGAACAGAGACGTGGTTAATCAGAGAAGTGATTAGCTAGTATCGGAAGTTAAGGAAGTCTCAATATGATATCTAGAATTATGATATTGCTAGATAAAGAAAGATGTTATGAAATGTTGTTAATTCGAAACTGGTAAGGGTTAACCAATATGATGATTAACTGCATATTCAGGATTTGATGATTTATATGTTTTGAGAACAGGGTCATTACAGGGGTACGCTAGGATGAGGATGATACCATCCAGGAAGTGTCACATATGTTCCACAATATTTACATTTTTGTAAATTATGTATTATGTCATTATGATTATGAAATTGTGGAATTGGTATGCTCACCCCGTTGGGGGCTGTCTCTGTTGGGACAGGTGGACAGGTACATCGATGGCTTTGGAGATGAGCTCGAGCTGTTGATTGGATGTACTCCCAGGATCGTGGTACCAGGGCTTGATGGAGCACGGTATCGTATAGAGTACCTATATATATATATACACCCATGATGGTTATACCCATGATTATGATGCTCGCATGTGAGCACGATGGTACTTGTATATGGGTTGTATATAAAGGCATGAGTCTTTCTCTCTCTCATTCTATGTTGCATGCAATTAGAGGTAGGATTGCTAAAGGATTATGAGAGTCATTAGTGTATGTGGGTGTTGAAACCCACTTTTGTTGCCATATGTGTGGTGTCTTCCCTGGCTGGGAATTTACTTGATATTGCTGTATTCTGATGAGTATTATGTTTTCCCTGGCCGGGAATTATGTGGTGTGCTGTACTTTTATTTCGGGATAGCTCTATTTATGGGGAGACTCTGCCCAAATTTTTATAAAAGTCCACAACGTAAAAAGTGGTGTAATGGGCGAACTCTATGAGCCTCTTGTTGTTAGGATGGTAAACCCTTAACATTGTATGTTAAAGAAAACTTTGTGATTGCCATTCAATGGTATAGTACCATCGGAGTTTCCGAACGATTTTATGGAAAGTATGTGCCACACATAATGATTAATACACTAATCAAGGGTTAAGTATTTGGGGTCCTTACATTAGTGGTATCAGAGCAGTGGTTGCTCATTGGGGCTGTTGAGGGCCTAGGAAGTTATTGATAGCACATATTTATGCATGATGGCATTAATGTTATACGACATGACTAATTGTTTATGTGCTTTTATGATATGAAAAGTGGTATTGCTAACCATTGTGGTTGCAGGAATCGTGTGAAACACGATAGGATGGCATTAATAGCGATGTCTAACACTCTATATGCTACGTGCCAAGGAACCTGATTTTGGAAGAAAATCAGGAGAAGAAAGATATGATGTATTGTCTGAGGACAGACTGGGTAGACAACCGACAGTGGAATACTTCGGTATGGTCTCAATTATTATTGAATATACTAATGCGTTTGTTCATGTAATGCTCAAGCAAGGAAGGTACGTAAGAAACGTACGAGCATCAAACGGTAACATATTCCTAAACTATGACCTTGCATTAATTGCATGAGTATATATGATGATGATTATGATGATGTTTATGATGATGATGTTTACGATGATGTTTACGATGATGATGATTATGATGATGTTTACGATGATGATGATGTTTACGATGATGTTTACGATGATAATGATCATGATGATGTTTATGATGACGTATATGAGAGTGGGTAAGATGCCCCTGTGGTAAGATGCCACACAATGGTTATGATATGGCAAGACGCCATATGATTGGGTAAGATGCCCCTGTGGTAAGATGCCACACAGTGTTTATGATATGGTAAGACGCCATATGATTGGGTAAGATGCCCATGTGGTAAGATGCCACACGATGATTATATTATGGTAAGATGCCATATAACAGGGTAAGATGCCCATATGGTAAGAGACCATACAATGTTATTATGTGGTAAGACGCCACAGGGTAAGATACCCATATGGTAAGAGACCATACAATGTTATTATGTGGTAAGACGCCACAGGGTAAGATGCCCATATGGTAAGAGACCATACAATGTTATTATGTGGTAAGACGCCACAGGGTAAGATACCCATATGGTAAGAGACCATACAATGTTATTATGTGGTAAGACGCCACAGGGTAAGATGCCCATATGGTAAGAGACCATACAATGTTATTATGTGGTAAGACGCCACAGGGTAAGATGCCCATATGGTAAGAGACCATACGATGTTATTATGTGGTAAGACGCCACAGGGTAAGATGCCCATATGGTAAGAGACCATACGATGTTATTATGTGGTAAGACGCCACAGGGTAAGATGCCCATATGGTAAGAGACCGTACGATGTTATTATGTGGTAAGACGCCACGGGGTAAGATGCCCATATGGTAAGAGGCCATACGATGTTATTATGTGTGGTAAGACGCCACGGGGTAAGATGCCCATATGGTAAGAGGCCATACAATGTTATTATGTGTGGTAAGACGCCACGGGGTAAGATGTCCATATGGTAAGAGGCCATACAATGTTGTGATGCGTGGTAAGACGCCACGGGGTAAGATGCCCATATGATAAGATGCCATACGATGTTATTATGTGGTAAGATGCCACAGGGTAAGATGCCCATGTGCATGAATATGAACCAGGGAAAATGAAAAGAAGTTAATGAATAACCAGCAAGCTTACTCAGCTATGATTTCGTACATTTACTGTTATAGCTATAAGATGATGATGCTATAAGATGATGATGTATAAGATGATGATGCTATAAGATGATGATACTTATATGATGATGATGTATAAGATGATGATGCTATAAGATGATGATGTATAAGATGATGATGCTATAAGATGATGATACTTATATGATGATGATGTATGAGATGATGATGCTATAAGATGATGATGTATAAGATGATGATGCTATAAGATGATGATGTATAAGATGATGATGCTATAAGATGATGATACTTATATGATGATGATGTATAAGATGATGATGCTATAAGATGATGATGTATAAGATGATGATGCTATAAGATGATGATACTTATATGATGATGATGTATGAGATGATGATGCTATAAGATGATGATGTATAAGATGATGATGCTTATATGATGATGATGTATAAGATGATGATGCTATAAGATGACGATGTATAAGATGATGATGCTTTAAGATGATGATGCTTATATGATGATGATGTATAAGATGATGATGCTATAAGATGATGCTTATGTGATGATGATGTTATAAGATGATGATATTTATGAAATGATGATGCTCATATGATGAAGATGTTATAAGATGGTGATAATTATAAGATGATGATTTTAATCATTCATGTCAAGAATTAATGACTATATGCATGGCTATGAAACAGGGACATTGGAGTGTCCAGGGTGTATAGGCATTAGAGGAATGTTGGGTAAAGACCCACTACTCTATGGATTTTCTTTCCACAGTATGGTATGCCGTGCGGAAACGTCCATCTTATTGGTAGGTTTGAGGTGAACCTAGAGAGGCAGCGACTAGTTTGTCTGCCGTGTGTATGCAGCACCAAGAGGGGCTTGTTAGAGCCGTTATACTGCTCGTAGGAACCAAGTGGCAAATCGTAAGGTGACACGATGTGGATTGTGGTGGACTCTAGTAGTCATCATGTCATCGAGGTTGAGGTTGAGCATGCCTCACTGAAACGTGTATACATTATGTTTAATCTTGGTGAGACTTGTCTGTGACAGCTCATGATGTTGGAGTACCAACAAGAGAGTCATCAAGTCGTCGTTGATTCGATCTGGGAATCCATGTATTTGGGATGCAATGGGTTTATTGCATGTCCTTTCAAGTTTGAAACTCTGAGGAGTCTCGATTGTTTGTTTATGACCAGGATGTGGTTCTTGGGATATCCAGAGGTGGACACCTTATGAGATATCTTTTGTGTGAATCTGTGGCCGTGAGTTGCCCAATTTAAGTTGCAATGATGCGACTACTCCTTCGACAGAGGAGGTTTGAAAGTGGAAACCAGGTTTGGTGTGTGTACTCCGTGGAATACTAGTGTTTCCCTCGTAACGATGTATGTTAGACATCGTGAGTCATGATAAGAGATGTCATTAAATGATATCTACGATGGAATCGGGAGCGATTCGGATCCTCGCAGTTTCAATTGACTAACTGCTTTTGGATTGTTAGCGTGGGTTGCGCTGACACTTTTGACGTTATAATGGATTTGGAAGTCTATTCCACTTCAGGGTTGACACGAGGTCAACGTTTCCACGGTTGAGGTGTCATACAGGATGCATTCTTACTGGTTGTATTAGAACGAAGGATGATTGTCCGATCTACAGTCGTAAATATCGGTTGTTTTGCAGTCATGAGGGACTGACTTTTGGGATGACCCGCATCGAGGTACGTTGCCTCTTGGGTGATATATTGGTTTTGGGTAAGTCGCCCTGTTTCAGAGTTGATGTGAGGTAAGTATCCTCGCGATTATTAAGACGATTCTGATATGGTCAAGAATCGAGGTTATGGCTTCATATTGTTGTGTAGCCTGGGTGTTATGTGATACACCGGTACTAATTTCGAGGACGAAATTCTTTTAGTGGGGGATATTGTGATGACCTGGGATTGGAGATGTTAATCCCGGAGTGTTAATAACCCCTAAAGATGTTTTACGTAGCGATTTGGAGTTTAATCGCGATGTTGGGCCTTCTGGGCTCGTTTATTTGGGTAGTTGGGATCGTTGGATCCCGAGGATGAGATTGTATTCACATTACGGTGTAAAACCTAAGAGTTGGGTTTTTAATGTGTCTCGGAATCTCGGGTGCTTGTGTGAGCACCGGTAGGGGGTTTTGGGGTTAGAGAGAGAGTTTTTGAAAACAGATGATTTTTAATGAATCACGATGTATTTGTGGGGCTATTAGTATTTCGGGGTATTTTGCTATAAATACAAGTTGAACCCGAGATTTTTATTAAAGATTGCATTTCAGCCCCACCTTCCCTTCATCTCTCTCTCCCGCCCGCATGCGATTCCCGCCTGGAACAGTACCCCCGCGCACGAAAACGCCGCGCTCGCCGCCGTCCGGCCGCCGTTCGGCGCGTCCGACCTACCCACGGCTTCGTCTCGTCCAGGCGCTCCTTTCCCCTCCGTCAATTCGAAGTTTCATCGCGTGTGGAAGTCGGATTTCGCTGGAATGCGCCGATCCCCAATTTCTAGGGTTCTTCGATTTTTTCGTCCGATTTCTTCCGATTTCGTTTGGGTAACCTTCCTAACCCCTTTTTCCATGCTTGTGATGTGATTCCCTGCCAAGTTGTGATTTATTGGCTCGAATGATTTCGATTTTCGTTGGCTTGGGTTCGATTTTTTTGGATGGGTGCATGAAGTGGGTTCGATTTTGGGGGTTTTGGAAGGGTTGTGACGATTCTTGTTATGGGTAATTCATTACATGTTTTAGATGTATTGTTGATGCTTAATTGTGTCCGAATTTAAGGTATTGAGTTCGAATTTAGGGCTTTGAAATTCGAAATTTGGGGGTTTTTGGCAAGGGTGATGATTCTTGCTATTAATTGATTAATTCATATTTTAGATGAATTATGGTGTTTAATTTGGGTTCGATTTGTGAGATAAGGGTTCGAAAATTTGTAGGGTATCCTTGAACAATTTTCGTTGTTGTCTCATTCGTTCCCCTCCCTGCATGTACCCTGCCCCGGGTCTTTTAAATGATTTATTGTCGTGTGTTGACGATATGTTGAGGGTTATGGGTGTGCTTGAGCATGGGTTGCATGTTCGTAAATAATCGTGAATTATTTATCGTGTTAGCACATCATTCCTCGGGGCATGGAACTCGAGCAAGGTTTGGCTCGGACTTCGAGGATTTAAGGTACGTTTAGCGTACGAGCATAGCTTAAATGATGTTTTACAAGTATGATGCATGATTTAAAATACATGAAATGTTTTACTATGATGGCACCGCGACTTAGTTACGTTATGTTGATTCACATGGTGAAATGCTTGGTGCCGCTATGAAGCGAGCAAATGATGGGTGTGGTCGCTACGGAGCGAACACCAGTAGTATGACGCTACTTTGAAGTAAGAAATGAAAATGTGGTGTTGATTAGATATCTAGGATATCTATATTTTATTCCTATTGGTAATGAATAGGAACAGAGACGTGGTTAATCAGAGAAGTGATTAGCTAGTATCGGAAGTTAAGGAAGTCTCAATATGATATCTAGAATTATGATAATTGCTAGATAAAGAAAGATGTTATGAAATGTTGTTAATTCGAAACTGGTAAGGGTTAACCAATATGATGATTAACTGCATATTCAGGATTTGATGATTTATCTGTTTTGAGAACAGGGTCATTACAGGGGTACGCTAGGATGAGGATGATACCATCCAGGAAGTGTCACATATGTTCCACAATATTTATATTTTTGTAAATTATGTATTATGTCATTATGATTATGAAATTGTGGAATTGGTATGCTCACCCCGTTGGGGGCTGTCTCTGTTGGGACAGGTGGACAGGTACATCGATGGCTTTGGAGATGAGCTCGAGCTGTTGATTGGATGTACTCCCAGGATCGTGGTACCAGGGCTTGATGGAGCACGGTATCGTATAGAGTACCTATATATATATATACACCCATGATGGTTATACCCATGATTATGATGCTCGCATGTGAGCACGATGGTACTTGTATATGGGTTGTATATAAAGGCATGAGTCTTTCTCTCTCTCATTCTATGTTGCATGCAATTAGAGGTAGGATTGCTAAAGGATTATGAGAGTCATTAGTGTATGTGGGTGTTGAAACCCACTTTTGTTGCCATATGTGTGGTGTCTTCCCTGGCTGGGAATTTACTTGATATTGCCGTATTCTGATGAGTATTATGTTTTCCCTGGCCGGGAATTATGTGGTGTGCTGTACTTTTATTTCGGGATAGCTCTATTTATGGGGAGACTCTGCCCAAATTTTTATAAAAGTCCACAACGTAAAAAGTGGTGTAATGGGCGAACTCTATGAGCCTCTTGTTGTTAGGATGGTAAACCCTTAACATTGTATGTTAAAGAAAACTTTGTGATTGCCATTCAATAGTATAGTACCATCGGAGTTTCCGAACGATTTTATGGAAAGTATGTGCCACACATAATGATTAATACACTAATCAAGGGTTAAGTATTTGGGGTCCTTACAGCATCACTGCAGGGTTTGGGCTGTGTGTTGATGCAAGATAAGCATGTGGTGGCTTATGCATCGAGGCGGTTGAAACCACATGAGGCTAGGTACCCAGTCCATGATTTGGAGCTGGCAGCCATTATATTTTTCCGTTGAAGATTTGGAGGCATTACTTGCATGGTACGTCGTTTACCATCTACACGGACCATGAGAGCCTGAAGTTTTTGTTCACACAGGCTGAGATGAATATGCGACAAAGAAGATGGATGAACTTACTCAAAGATTTTGATTGTGAAATTGAGTACCATCCAGGTGAAGCGAATTTGTTAGCAGACGCCTTAAGGAGGAAGGTGAAGAGTACTGCTGAGGATGCCATGAATTTATCAGCTATGATGACTTCTTGTTGCCATCTGAGCCATGATTCAATGTGGACACGTCGTCGGTGCGAGTGTCGACCTTATTGGCTGAGCCAGACATATTTGGGGCTATTAGGAAAGCCCAGAGGTCGGATGATGAGGTTCAGAGATGGTCATCGATAGTACTTCAGGGACAGCCATCAAAGTTCAGAGTGACAGAAGATGATTCCTTGAGACTGGGCAACTGATGGGTAGTCCCAGATACACCACAGTTGCGTAGAGGAATATTGGAGCGAGCTCACAGTAGTCGGTTCAGTATCCATCCAGGAGGAAGGAAGATGTACAAGGACCTATGCGGTCAATTCTGGTGGAGACGCATGAAGCGTGATGTGATCGCTTTTGTTAAAAGATGTTTGATCTGCCAGCAGGTAAAGGCAGAAAGGCAGAGGCCTGGTGGCGAGCTGAAGAGCTTGGAAGTGCCTAAATGGAAGTGGGAGCATATCTCTATGGACTTTGTGACCCACTTACCAAGGACGGCCTCAGGATTTGATGCGATCTGGGTGATCGTGGATAGGCTAACGAAGGTAGCTCACTTCATCCCCTACTGTATGACTTTCAAATATCTAAAGATGGCCCAATTATATGTATGGGATGTAGTGAGGTTGCATGGGGTTCCAGTCTCGATTGTGTCTGACAGAGACCCAAGGTTTACTTCACATTTCTGGGAGGGTCTCCAGGCAGCTTTGGGCACAGAAGTGAGACTGAGTACAAGCTTATCATCCTCAGACAGATGGCCAGACAGAGCGCACCATTCAGACGCTCGAAGACATGTTGAGGGCATGTGTTTTGGAGTTTGATACTCCGTGGCAGGATGCAGTGCCATTGGTGGAGTTCTCCTATAATAACAGCTATCAGGCGAGCATTCAAATGGCCCCTTTTGAAGCTCTTTACGGACGACGATGTAGGTCACCGCTGTATTGGGAGGACTTGACTGGTAAAGCGGTCGGAGGACCGGATATGATTAAGGATATGGAAGAAAAGATTAAGATGATACGCCAAAAGATGAAAGCGGCACAGGATAGGCAAGCAGCCTATGCCAATAAGCGACGACGACCGCTAGAATTCCAAGTAGGAGACAAGGTCTTCTTGAAAATCTCACCCTTCAGGGGTGTAGTTCGTTTCGGTATGCGGGGGAAGTTATCCCCGAGGTATGTTGGGCCGTATGAGGTATTGCAGCGTGTTGGTACATTGACTTATCGTTTGGCTCTACCGCCGTCTTTATCTGGGATTCATGATGTTTTCCATGTCTCTAAGTTACGGAAGTATGAGCCAGACCCGTCTCATGTATTACAGCCTACCGAAGTACAGTTAGATTCAGATGTATCCTACGTAGAACGACCGGTCAGAATTCTGGATCGTGAGGATCACAGATTACGAAGCAAAGTTATACCGTTGGTCAAGGTTCAGTGGGATAGTCGGGGTGTCGAAGAGGCCACGTGGGAGACGGAGCGGCATATGGTACAGCACTACCCGGAACTATTCTCTGGTATGTGATTTATGTTTAGTTTCTTTTGGGGTAAGTGCATGCGATTTCGAGGATGAAATCTTATAAGTAGGGGAGTAATGTGATGTCCCCGAAATGATTAATTGCAATTAAGGCATTAATTATGTTTATATGATTAATTATATGGATAATTGATTTACGTGTTGAAATTAATTATCACGATGAAATGCTTAGTCACATGATAGGCATGACCCGGGGGTTACGTTTCAAGGTGTATGTTATGTATGATAGGAAATGGGGGTGTTAACATGATTTAATTGTGTTGATTGTTAATTATGAGGAAAGTATGGATTTAATGAAGTTGGTTGCATTTTTGTAAAATGCTTTTAAAATACCATGTTGGGGTATTTTATACATCATGTTAATTTTTGGGTACAATTTAATTAACCCATATACCCCACTATACCCTCTTTCCCCTCACTTTACCCTTTTCACTCTTAAATCCCCAAATTCATCCCAACCCTATCATTTCATCCCAATTTCGTCCAAGCCAAGGAGGAGGAGGAGAAATCCTTGCACACTCTCCATTTGTTGAAATCTTAGTAAGATTTTGGATCCTCAAGAGGTATGGAACCAATCCTAAAGTTTTTATGATGTTTGGTTTTGAAATGGGTTGATTTTGAAGTGATTTATGTGGGTTTGTTTGGGTATGTGTTGTATGTTGTTGGGGTATGATTTTTGAAGTGTTTTATGTGGGTTTTAGTGAGTTATGATGATGTTGGTGTTGTTGGAAAGTTTGGGTGTAGGGTCTTCCTACCTTAACATCATATATTGTACACATATTAAGGACTAAACATGCATTCATAACCTCTTAAGGGTTCCGGTTGTAGCTTTGAGCTAATAAGATTACAGGTCAACATAAAACTTCAAAAGCTATTTAATTACATTCCCATAATGAATGTTAAAGTTATAGATTTATACTACTCATAGAGTAGAGACTATCAAAAATCCCGTATCCTATATTCCTCTTGTTCCTGCTAGCTCACTGTCTCAACCCGACCCTTAGTCCTTGTCCAAAAGTGTACCTACAGGGACAACACATCGTGAGCACATTCATATTTACTTAACATCATAAAAAGGGGCACAATAGTAAATGCATGAAATCTTGGTTAAGTAAACTCGACGGTCATTCGTTAACTTCTTTTTGTTGACCCTGATTCACTTTCGTGCATGTGGGCATCTTACCCTATCGTATGGCCTCTTACCATATCATAAACATCGCATGTCATCTTACCATGTGGGCATCTTACCCATTCATAAATATCGTATGGCATCTTACCATATGGGCATCTTACCCTTTTATAAACATCGTATGGCATCTTACCATGGGCATCTTACCCTTTCGTATTTAATCATCGTATGAACATCATCCTCAATATCATCATCATAAACATCATCATCGTAACATCATCATAAACATCATCATAAACATCATCATAAACATCCTCATCGTAAACATCATCATAAACATCATCATCATAAACATCATCATAAACATCATCATCATAAACATCATATGTAGGAGTATGGTTTACCGTCCGATGCTTGTACGTTTCTTACGTACCTTAATTCCCAAAATGGAGAAGTCGGAGGACTTATCTCCTTGAAGTCGTGGGTACCTGGGATGGTTCTACATAACCATACAAATTGATATTAGAAGCTAAATATAGTCCAATATCCAAAAATCCCACAAAATTATCGAAAATATACATTTTTATACCTCGCGATCGATCGCCGCCTAGGCCCGATCGATCGCGAGATCACACTTGACGAGACTCAAAATTTTACATCTTGGCGATCGATCGCCACTTTTGGCGCGATCGATCGCCAGCCTCGCCGATCGATCGCCCAAAGGTGCCGATCGATCGCCAAACGCTACTGGCGCCCACTGCTGGCTCGCGATCGATCGCCAGCTCCTGTACATCGAAAAATCGCCATTAATGAGCATTTTTCAAGTCCCACTTCAATCTTTACAAATCCAAACCTTCCTACAACACTAACATCATCACACACTACAACCCACATAAAACACTTCAAAAATCATACCCCAAACATAAATAACATATACCCAACCAAACCCATATAAATCACTTCAAAATCAACCCATTTCAAATCCAAACATCATCCAAACTTTAGGAAGTGTTCCATACCTCTTGAAGACTCCAAATCTTGATAAAAATCACACAAACACAAGTTTTGTGGAACTTTCCTTCTTCTTCTTTGGTGGATTTCGAAAATGGGTAGGGTTTGGAAGTAATTTGGGGATTTAGAGTGTAAAAGTGTAAAGTGAGATAAAGTGTAGGAAATAGGTGGGTATATTGGGGATAAAAAGGGGTTGTGTAATTTAATTAAAAATTGTACCCCAAACTTAACATGATGTATAAAACACTCCAACATGGTATTTTAAAAGCATTTTACAAAAATGCTACAAACTTCCTCTAACTTCACATCTTCCTCATAAACAACACCCAATAATTAAATCTTGTTAACACCCCATATTCTAACATGCATAACGTGCACTCCGGTCACGCCTATCATGTGACTAAGCATTTCAACATGATAATTAATTTAGACTCATAAATCAATTATCCACATAATTTATCATATAAACATAATTAATGCATTAATTGCAATTAATCATTTCGGGGACATCACATTACTCCCCTACTTATAAGATTTCGTCCTCGAAATCGCATGCACTTACCCAAAATGAAACTAAACATGAATCATACCAGAAAATAGTTCCGGGTAGTGCTGTATCATATGCCGCTCCATCTCCCACGTAGCCTCCTCGACACCCCGACGATCCCACTGAACTTTGACCATCGGTATAACTTTACTTCGTAATCTGCGATCCTCACGATCCAGAATTCTGACCGGCAGTTCAACGTAGGATACATCTGAGTCCAACTGCACTTCAGTAGGCTGTAACACATGAGACGGGTCCGGCTCATACTTCCGTAGCATAGAAACGTGGAAAACATCATGAATACCGGATAAAGACGGTGGTAGAGCCAACCGGTAAGCCAAAGTGCCGATACGCTGTAATATTTCATATGGCCCAACATACCTTGGGGATAACTTTCCCCGCATACCAAACCGGACTACACCCCTAAAGGGTGAGATTTTCAAGAAAACCTTGTCTCCTACTTGGAATTCTAGCGGTCGTCGCCGCTTGTTGGCATAGGCCGCTTGCCTATCCTGGGCCGCTTTCATCTTTAGGCGTATCATCTTGATCTTTTCCTCCATGTCCTTAATCATATTCGGTCCTCCGACCGCCTTACTAGTCAAGTCCTCCCAATACAGCGGTGACCTACATCGTCGTCCGTATAGAGCTTCAAAAGGAGCCATTTGAATACTCGCCTGGTAGCTGTTATTATAGGAGAACTCCACTAGTGGCAATGAATACTGCCACGGAGTATCAAACTCCAAAACACATGCCCTCAACATGTCTTCGAGCGTCTGAATGGTACGCTCTGTCTGGCCGTCTGTCTGAGGGTGATAAGATGTACTCAGTCTCACCTCCGTGCCCAAGGCTGTCTGAAGACCCTCCCAGAAATGTGAAGTAAATCTTGGGTCTCTGTCAGACACAATCGAGACTGGAATGCCATGCAATCTCACTACATCCCTCACATATAATTGAGCCATCTTTAGGTATGTGAAAGACATACAGTAAGGGATGAAGTGAGCCACTTTCTTCAGCCTATCTACGATCACTCAGATCGCATCAAATCCTGAGGTCGACCTTGGCAAGTGGGTCACGAAGTCCATAGATATATGCTCCCACTTCCACTTAGGTACCTCCAAGCTCTTCAGTTCGCCACCAGGCCTCTGCCTTTCTGCCTTTACTTGCTGGCAGATCAAACATCTCTTAACAAAAGTGATCACATCACGCTTCATGTGTCTCCACCAGAATTGACCACTCAGGTCCTTATACATCTTTCTTCCTCCGGGGTGGATACTGAACCGGCTACTATGAGCTCGTTCTAAGATTCCTTTACGCAATCCCGGCGCATTTGGGACTACCCATCGGTTGTCCAGTCTTAAAGAATCATCTTCAGCCACTCTAAAATTTGTTGGCTGACCTCGAAGTGCTATCGATGACCATCTCTGAACCTCCTCATCTGACCTCTGGGCTTTCCTGATAGCCTCGAATATGTCCGGCTCAGCCAATAAGGTCGACACTCGCACTGGCGATGTGTCCACATCAAAATCATAGCCCAGATGGCAATAAGAAGTCATCATAGCCGATAAACTCATGACATCTTCAGTAGTACTCTTTACCTTTCGACTCAAGGCGTCTGCTATTAAATTTGCCTTACCTGGATGGTACTCGATTTCGCAATCATAATCCTTGAGTAAATCCATCCACCTCCTTTGGCGCATATTCAAATCAGCCTGAGTGAATAGAAACTTCAGGCTCTTATGGTCCGTAAAAATGGTAAATGAAGTACCATACTGATAATGTCGCCAAATCTTCAAGGCGAAAATGATGGCCGCCAGTTCCAGATCATGAACTGGGTATCTGGTCTCATGAGGCTTCAACTGTCTCGAAGCATAGGCCACCACTTGCCTGTCCTGCATCAATACACAGCCCAGACCTTGTAATGATGCATCCGTGTACAAAACGAACTTCTTATTCTCAGAAGGAATCACCAAAATAGGAGTCGTAGTCAAACGTCATTTCAATTCTTGGAAGTTGTCCTCACAAGCTTCGGACCAAAAGAATGGCACTCCTTTCTGAGTCAGCTGTGTCAAGGGTCTGGCAATCTTTGAGAAACCCTCGACGAAACGTCGGTAATATCCTGCCAAACCGAGAAAGCTCCGTATCTCGGGTACAGAAGTGGGTGCAGCCCACTCCAACACAGCCTCAATCTTCCTGGGGTCTACTGATATGGGCACTATGAATTCCTAGTCATGCCTTTTGGGGTGACGAATACCCCAGCTGTTTTTATGAGTCTGATGAACAGAGTATTTCAACCGTATTTGGATCAGTTTGTCATTGTTTTCATTGACGATATACTCATTTACTCTCGGACCGAAGAGGAACACGTGAAGCACTTGAGGACAGTACTCCATATCCTTAGGGATCATCAGTTATATGCGAAGCTCAGCAAGTGCGAGTTCTGGTTGAACAGTGTGGTGTTCTTGGGACATGTTATTTCTAGCAGCGGGATATCTGTAGATCCGAGGAAGGTTGAAGCTGTGATGGAGTGGGCTGCACCCACTTCTGTACCCGAGATACGGAGCTTCCTCGGCTTGGCAGGATATTACCGACGTTTCGTCGAGGGTTTCTCAAAGATTGCCAGACCCCTGACACAGCTGACTCAGAAAGGAGTACCATTCTATTGGTCTGAAGCTTGTGAGGAAAGCTTCCAAGAATTGAAGCGTCGTTTGACTACGGCACCTGTATTGGTGATTCCTTATGAGAATAAGAGGTTTGCCTTGTACACAGATGCATCACTGCAGGGTTTGGGCTATGTGTTGATGCAAGATAAGCATGTGGTGGCTTATGCATCGAGGCAGCTGAAGCCACATGAGGCTAGGTATCTAGTCCATGATTTGGAGCTGGCAGCCATTATATTTGCCTTGAAGATTTGGAGGCATTACATGTATGGTACGACGTTTACCATCTATTCAGACCATAAGAGCCTGAAGTTTTTGTTCACACAGGCTGAATTGAATATGCGACAAAGAAGATGGATGGATTTACTCAAGGATTATGATTGTGAAATTGAGTACCATCCTGGTAAAGCAAACTGTCAGTAATCCAACAAGCATGGAACGCAGCGGAATAATAAAATTTTGGATTACTAAACCGTGGATCTATACATAGGGATTCATATCGGATAAAGGATCAAAAGGTCTCACCCTTGTAGCGTGTTTGAGCAGATTCCACGGAGCACCACGTCCAACGATCCCGAGTCACGAGCAACACCTCCAAGGTCTTTCCTCAACGGTATCCACACGATTAATCGAAAAGGATATTTAAGAACAAGTTGCTAGACTCGTTCTTAAACCGGAACTTGACTCACGGTTCGAAACCGATCAAACGACTGCCGTTAAACCACCAAGGAATGGCGGCGGCCGAGACTCTCACGGCGTGAAGAAGGCGACCGAGAGTGAGCAAGTTGGAGGCTAGGTTATTGATGTCTTGGATTAATCTCATTAATCACCTTTGTTAACCAATTATATATGATTTAATTAAAGGCTTTCATAAGGCCTCATGGGCTCAAGCCCATGATTATAATTTAATACTTATAAGTATTTACTTAAGACTCGTCTTAATTATTTAATTAAGACTCTTCTTAATTATTTAATTCATCCCATGAATTTAATTCCCTTTATCGATTTAATCTTTTGTGCGACCCGATAGGATCTTGTAATGTTGGCAGTGACATAAAATCTCATTTTACGTTACAAGCAAAGAGCGGTGTCTAGCAACACACCAAGGCTACCCAAATTACAAGAATGTCAATGACTCGACATAACCTTTAGAACTTGTGATAATATAAATCATGTAACTTAATCCCTTTGTCCTTTGTGTTTAGATTGAACACGAGTCATGGAATAGTCATACTCGTATATTCAATCTTTATTTCGTGATCCCCAAGTAGAACGTGTGATGCCCGGGGATTAATGATGTTAATCCCGGTGTGGTATTAATCCTTGATGGATTTTTAATTGTGGCAATTAGGAATTAATTGTGGTGTTGGGTCTCCCGAGATTGTTAAATCGGGCATTTGGAACCGTTGGATCCAAAGGTTGGCATTGTATCCTCATTTTGGTGGAAAACCTTTGAATTGGGTTTTTAGTGGGACTTGGAGTCCGGGGTGCCTTATGTTGGGGCCTGTATGGGGATTTGATGTTGGAGAGAGAGTTTTTGAAAACAGATGATTTTTAATGAATCATGATGTATTTGTGGAGGTATTGGTATTTTGGGGCATTTTTGCTAAATATACCAGTTGGACTCGGGATTCCGTCATTCGGAATCCATTCCTCTCCTCTCCCTCACGCCACTCTCTCACCCCAAACCCTTCCCTTTCCCTTTGATGGGCAAAATCATTGGAGGCTCGTCCTAGGAGCCGGATTTCTCGAAGATAAGTTGGTAAGTTTCTTCCCCTCGTAATTGTCTTCGATTTGAATGTGGTTTTGTGAGGTTTGGTTGTCATATGGGTTGGGTTTGAGTTTTGGAATTTTAAAAAATTTTGGGTTGGTTGGGTTGAGTAGTTTTTATGGTGTTTATTTTGAGGTTTAATGTTGTAAGGGGTGTGAGGATTGTTGTTGGGCAAAATTTTGCAAGAAAAACGCCATTTTGGCTTTTACAGGTCGAGGCGATCGATCCCTAGGGCAGTGGCCATTTTCGCTAAGAGGCGACCGATCGCCTGAAAAGGAGCGATCGATCGACTGTTCCTATTTTCGCGAGGCGATCGATCGCATGATTTTGTTCCTATTTTCGCGAGGCGATCGATCGCCTGAAATCATGCGATCGATCGCCAATGCCTTATTTTTGGGGAATTATTTCGTGTTGAGTTTTCGATGCATGCTTCGCCCGGGGCCTCTTAAAATGGTTAATCGTCATGGATGACGATATATTTGGGGTTTGTGAACGTGCTTGGGCACGTGATTGCATGCTTGAGATTAATTGTGGATTATTATCGTGTTTAGCATATAATTCATCGGTCACGGGACCAAGGCAAGGTTTGGACTTGAACTACGGAATCATAAGGTACGTAGAACGTACGAGCATAGCCCTTTGTTTTGTTAAATGCAATTATTGAGTGCATGACACAATGTATTGCAATAAATGTATATGGAAATGCCTGATACATGGTTTTAGCAATAAACGGATATTAACGGATATTGAAATACATGGTTAATGATAACTGCTACAAATGGATGTATATGCATTAGGAATTGCATGGTGCCGCTTTTGAGCGAGCAATGATTGGATGTGGTCGCCTTTGAGCGAACATCGGTTATGACGCCACTGCTGTTGAGCATGCGTGAGACAGAAATGCCGCTATTGTAGAGCGAGCAATGAAATAGAACTATGGAACCATAAAAGAGATGTATGGAATATTTGTGATCATTGTTTAATGATTTGATATTATTGTTATAATGTCGGTATGTGGCAGTGAATTCGTTAATCAATGTAATGATTAACTGGTAATTGGGAAATTGATGGTTTCAGTTATTTTGATAACAGGGACAGTACAGGGGATCCCGGATGAGGATGATGCCATCCAGGGAGTATCTCTTATATTTCATGGCATTTACATTTTGTAAATTATGAATTGTAATATTATGATTATTTGGATTGGTGGTATTGGTATGCTCACCCCGTGTGGGGGCTGTCTCTGTTGGGGCAGGTGGTACAGGTGTAACAGCAGCTTTGGAGTTGAGCTCGGGCTGTTGATTGAAGTACTTCCAGGATCGAGGTACCAGAGCTGATTGAATAAGTACACAGATACAGTATGGAGATCGAACTGTGCTTGGGAGGTGCTTCAGGGAATGAAGTATCAGTCATGGTATCTGGTAGACTATCCTTATACATTAGATACACTCTCATTCATAGGGTGCTCTCATGTGAGTACATTTTACGTGTATATGGGATGTATAAATGGGCAATAGTTTCCTCTCTTTCATTTATTGTCTGCATGCAATTATATGTGAAATTGCTAAATGAATTGAGAGCATGTTAGTGTATTATAAGGGTGCATACTATGTAAGCTGATCTTGGTTAGGGGATTTGAATATTATGTGGATCAAGTGCAAGAAATTTTCTGAGTCATATGGCGTCCCACTTGTATATGGCTTTTCCCCCTATGGTAATACGATTGTATGCACTAATTGCATGGGTTAATACACTAATCACGAGTTAAGGGCATGGGGGTCCTTACATTAGTGGTATCAGAGCAGTGGTTAGCTCTTTGGGGCTGTTGAAGGCCTGGAACATGCTGATAGGGATGGGTAGCACATATTTAGGCATGATAGTAGTTAGTGTTGTGTGACACAACTATTTTGCTTATGTGTATTTGTGATATGTGATCATAGTGAAACGATTATATGTCATGACATCTATAGAATCATAATATAACCTGTTGATTATGATTGTGAGTTGTGACACAGGAACAACCAAATGGAGCGTTTTGAAATGCATTGGGATACAGGAAGTACTTTGTACTCATAGTTTATGCATTTACTCATTATAATCATATTGTGGCGAATATGGATTATCGTATGCTCATGGTTTGGGATTGTTCCTGTAGGGACACTATGACGCGAAAGGCTAAGGCCAAGGTCGAAAGACACGAAACGGTAACCTGCGTTTTATATACATCATGAATTATGCAATGTGGTTGCATGTGTACAATGGAGTGATGATTTTAATGCTCTGCCGCCAAAGTTGAAGCGAGGGGTGGGAGTGCCGCATGTCGCATTTGAGCGAGGTGCATTAAAATACACTCATAATGATGTATGTTGGAATATAGAATATGCTTTGTGTTGCAGGTATAGACGGAATACTTGGTGAATATCCCATGAGTCATTGTTATGGATGAGTGATGATTTTAAATGATTGCCGCTATTTATTGTTTTGTGCCGCTATATGTGAAGCGAGGGGTGGGAGCGCCGCATGTCACATTGAAGCGTGGTTATCATAAGAGGCGAGGAAAAAATATTTGCCGCTAAAATGTGAAGCGAGGGGTGGGAGCGCCGCATGTCCATTTAAGCGAGGTTATTCTATGCCGCCTATATGTGAAGCGAGGGGTGGGAGTACCGCATGTTTTTTTTGAGCGAGGGACATTAAAATACACTACCGTAACAATGACTAGGGACCGGCTATTCTATTGGCGATGGTTCTTGCCGCCAGGTATATTGATAGCGACGGTTCATTCCGGTATATTGATTGGCGATGGTTCATTCCGCCAGATGTATTGATTGGCGATGGTTCTTGCCGCCAGGTATATTGATAGCGACGGTTCATTCCGCTATATTGATTGGCGATGGTTCATTCCGCCAGATGTATTGATTGGCGATGGTTCTTGCCGCCAGGTATATTGATAGCGACGGTTCATTCCGCTATATTGATTGGCGATGGTTCATTCCGCCAGATGTATTGATTGGCGATGGTTCTTGCCGCCAGGTATATTGATAGCGACGGTTCATTCCGCTATATTGATTGGCGATGGTTCTTGCCGCCGGATATATTGAGAGCGATGTCTCATTCCGCTATTCTATTGGCGATGGTTCATGCCGCCGGGCATTCTATTGGCGATGATTCGTGCCACCGGATAGTACATAGCGATGGGTCATTCCGCTACACCTATGGCGATGGTTCATACCGCCGGATATCTATAGCGATGTTTTATGCCGCTGACTCTATGACGAGGGATTATGCCGCTGATTCTATAGCGATGGTTATACTGCTATGTGCGTAGCGCTGGATTATGTCGCCTACGAGCGATGTGTGCTGCTTGTGTCCACTGGTGGACGATGGATACAGGTATTCCGCTATCTCGATAGCGATGAGGTATGGCATATTACTTTTGTTAGCATTATTGTGGATACTACGTGTTGTTATATACGTCATGTGTTTGACGATGAGATTATGGATGTCGTGTATTGACATGTACCGTCATATGTTTGACGATGTTAATTGGATGTATTTGGTTGTATGGTTAGAGTGCCTTTGGTGAGCACATGGTAGTGTCTGGGTCACTAGTTGACGAGACCACTATGCCGAGCAGGTTGCTCGAAGAATTATTTGGTGCACCGTACAGGGATTGTACCACAGCACATATTTGGAGTATATATTGGTCGAGTAATGATATCCTTGGGTATACTCGCTGGTTTGGCTTGGGCCAAGTGATTGGTGGTAAGAGTAGTCATTGAGGAAACTACTCGCTTGTTGTTGTGATCTGCGGTAGGCGTGGTCACACCCACCCTGAGGGTGTGGGATAAGTCCTAATGATTAGGATTGCTTCGTGGTTGATCAAGGACACCGGGATGTCCATTATGCTTGGTGTTTTAGAGATATGTGGGTGATGACCCACAACTCGAATGGTTTGTACGGTATGGTATACCGGAATAGGACGTGTGTCAAGTTGATAGGTTGGTATGAGCTAAGGGACCAGAGAATTGTTAGCCAGGTGTTGTTTCTGTGTTATAGTGTGCTTGTGATAGCCATTATACTGCTCGTGGGATTCGAGTTCAGCAAATCGTATGATGATACGATGAGGACTTTTGGTAGACTCTTGTAGTCTCTTTGTGGCAAGATAATTGAGGCAGGGAATACCTCACGGAGACGTTTATACGTCAAATGTTTTAAGAGACTTGTTTTGGGGCAACTCAATTTTGTTGGAAATGCCAACGTGAGCGTCGACAAGTCGTTGTTAGCTCTGGTTGAGCATCTTTGCATATGGTATGCGACGGAAGTCACAATTGGAATTGTGTGGTATAGTTAGTGGGGTGACACTACTATATTGACTTTATCTCTTGGAGAGATTTGGATTGTACTGTCATGGAGACAGCTAGTATTGGTTGAGGGTTGATCGTGAATCAACCAGGGTAAGCCCTACTAGTGTTGGACTAGGTGATGGCTTCGTACTTCCAGTGAGACGTTCGAGGAGACGTCTTCGGGGGATGCTCGAGTTGTGTAGTACTATGACAATAGTACAGGGCATCGTTGGTTGCGTATACCTAGCGTTACGAGTTTTGATTTGATGATAGTGGCTTCGATGCACTATTCTGAACCAATCGCATATTTTGGTTCCGAGATATATGTTGGTATGTATATCCAGTTTTCCAGACGGTGGTTCGAGGTTGGAGGGTCATGGAGTCATGACACTACCCTTGTGGGAAAGGCGGTATTGATATACCTGCCGGTTGAATCTTTTGGGAGATTCGTTGCTTTGGTTGTGTGGTGTTGATGTTGAAATCACACCCTTTGGCTTTGGTCTGTCGACCACTATTCTCCGTGGAGTGAGAATAATCGAGGTTTGACAGTAGGCTTTGGAACTTTGGGTATGCTTGGAGATACCCGAGTCTATTGCTTTGAGTGTGCCTGTTGTGTTGGTGCTTGGACATGTATACCCGTGTGTGTATACGAATGCCAACTCTATTTCGTTCCTTGTTGAACGTCGGATTAGTGTGCTTGGTTTGATGAATCTCCGGTGGGAGATTGTGGCAATTCGAGATCGGAAATCTCGATGACATGATGCATTCTGATGAATGATCGTGAGGGTTGTTGACTTCCCCTGAGGAGGGATTGTCGTGTTTTGGAACCATGGTAGTTCTTGTTGGATAATTCGATAGCCTTCCCGTTTTAGGATTGTTGAATCCCAGGATAAATGAGGAATGGCCAGGACTCGGATTTGTTTAGTGTCACGATCGACACGTGTTTGGGAATGCAATTGTTTGTCTTGCATGTCCCCTGTGGAACTTGAGACCTTGTAGAGTCTCGATAGTGTGTTTTGGACCAAAATGGGACTTCTTGGAACACATGGTTGTAGTCATCTGTAGTGATGTGTTTTGGGTGGATTAATGACCGTGGTTTACCCGATCCGGGTTGCCAGGGGTACAACTACTCCTTTGGAGGAGATGAACGGGAAAGCAAAATCGGATTTTCCGGGAGTATACTAATTGTGTACTAGTGGTTCCAATCATAACGATGTGTGTTAAGCATCGTGGGTGAGTGGTGGAGATCATGGAGAGATATCTATGGTAGAACCAATGGGGTTTTGATTGATTTGCAGTCATGATGGACTGACTTCCGGGACGATTCACATCGAGGTATGTTGTTATCTTTCGGGTTTATATTGGTTTTGGCGTTTGCTTTATTGTAGAGCTTGGTGCGAGATTGATGTTCTCGCAGTCGATGATTCGATTCTAGTGTGGTCCAGAATCGGGGTTGTGGCCTTACTTTGTTTGTGTAGTCCTGGTGTAACGTAGAGTACGCCGGTGCAAATTTCGAGGATGAAATTTTATTAGTGGGGGATAATTGTGATGTCCGGGGATTAATGGTGTTAATCCCGGTGTGGTATTAATCCTTGATGGATTTTTAATTGTGGCAATTAGGAATTAATTGCGGTGTTGGGTCTCCCGAGATTGTTAAATCGGGCATTTGGAACCGTTGGATCCAAAGGTTGGCATTGTATCCTCATTTTGGTGGAAAACCTTTGAATTGGGTTTTTAGTGGGACTTGGAGTCCAGGGTGCCTTATGTTGGGGCCTGTATGGGGATTTGATGTTGGAGAGAGAGTTTTTGAAAACAGATGATTTTTAATGAATCATGATGTATTTGTGGAGGTATTGGTATTTTGGGGCATTTTTGCTATATATACCAGTTGGACTCGGGATTCCGTCATTCGGAATCCATTCCTCTCCTCTCCCTCACGCCACTCTCTCACCCCAAACCCTTCCCTTTCCCTTTGATGGGCAAAATCGTTGGAGGCTCGTCCTAGGAGCCGGATTTCTCGAAGATAAGTTGGTAAGTTTCTTCCCCTCGTAATTGTCTTCGATTTGAATGTGGTTTTGTGAGGTTTGGTTGTCATATGGGTTGGGTTTGAGTTTTGGAATTTTAAAGAATGGGTTGGTTGGGTTGAGGAGTTTTTATGGTGTTTATTTTGAGGTTTAATGTTGTAAGGGGTGTGAGGATTGTTGTTGGGCAAAATTTTGCAAGAAAAACGCCATTTTTGGCTTTTACAGGTCGAGGCGATCGATCCCTAGGGCAGGGCGATCGATCGACGCGACGTTGTTGGAAATTTTAGGAAGATGAACAGTGAGGCGATCGACCGCCTCAAATGAAGCGATCGATCGCCATGAGCCAGTGGCCATTTTCGCTAAGAGGCGACGGATCGCCTGAAAAGGAGCGATCGATCGACTGTTCCTATTTTCGCGAGGCGATCGATCGCATGATTTTGTTCCTATTTTCGCGAGGAGATCGATCGCCTGATTATCGCCAATGCCTTATTTTTGGGGAATTATTTCGTGTTGAGTTTTCGATGCATGCTTCGCCCGGGGCCTTTTAAAATGGTTAATCGTCATGGATGACGATATATTTGGGGTTTGTGAACGTGCTTGGGCACGTGATTGCATGCTTGAGATTAATTGTGGATTATTATCGTGTTTAGCATATAACTCATCGGTCACGGGACCAAGGCAAGGTTTGGACTTGAACTACGGAATCATAAGGTACGTAGAACGTACGAGCATATCCCTTTGTTTTGTTAAATGCAATTATTGAGTGCATGACACAATGTATTGCAATAAATGTATATCGAAATGCCTGATACAAGGTTTTAGCAATAAACGGATATTAACGGATATTGAAATACATGGTTAATGGTAACTGCTACAAATGGATGTATATGCATTGGGAATTGCATGGTGCCGCTTTTGAGCGAGCAATGATTGGATGTGGTCGCCTTTGAGCGAACATCGGTTATGAAGCCACTGCTGTTGAGCATGCGTGAGACTGAAATGCCGCTATTGTAGAGCGAGCAATGAAATAGAACTATGGAACCATAAAAGAGATGTATGGAATATTTGTGATCATTGTTTAATGATTCGATATTATTGTTATAATGTCGGTATGTGGCAGTGAATTCGTTAATCAATGTAATGATTAACTGGCAATTGGGAAATTGATGGTTTCAGTTATTTTGAGAACATGGACAGTACAGGGGATCCCGGATGAGGATGATGCCATCCAGGGAGTATCTCTTATATTTCATAGCATTTACATTTTGTAAACTATGAATTGTAATATTATGATTATTTGGATTGGTGGTATTGGTATGCTCACCCCGTGTGGGGGCTGTCTCTGTTGGGGCAGGTGGTACAGGTGTAAAAGCAGCTTTGGAGTTGAGCTCGGGCTGTTGATTGAAGTACTTCCAGGATCGAGGTACCAGAGCTGATTGAATAAGTACACAGATCCAGTATGGAGATCGAACTGTGCTTGGGAGGTGCTTCAGGGAATGAAGTATCAGTCATGGTATCTGGTAGACTATCCTTATACATTAGATACACGCTCATTCATAGGGTGCTCTCATGTAAGTACATTTTACGTGTATATGGGATGTATAAATGGGCAATAGTTTCCTCTCTTTCATTTATTGTCTGCATGCAATTATATGTGAAATTGCTAAATGAATTGAGAGCATGTTAGTGTATTATAAGGGTGCATACTATGTAAGTGATCTTGGTTGGGGGATTTGAATATTATGTGGATCAAGTGCAAGAAATTTTCTGAGTCATATGGTGTCCCACTTGTATATGGCTTTTCCCCCTATGGTAATACGATTGTATGCACTAATTGCATGGGTTAATACACTAATCACGAGTTAAGGGCACGGGGGTCCTTACAGAACTAGAATAAACGAATAAGCTCGATATCTCATATCGACTCATTCGAGCATGGCCATTGTGGGGTCCTCGTTACTTAATCCATTTTGTATTCGATTAACATACATATGTGAGTCTGAATTAAGTAATAACATACACTGATTAAGAGTATCTTACTAGTTAAGTTGTTACAGGGTTTCTCAAAAACCTACCAACTACACAGTATATGTACAAATAACAACCTATTACAAGATAACTCCTAGGCAGTGGTTCAGCTCGCAGCGGAAAATGACTCACATCCCGTTTCCCCACGTCTATGAGTCCCTACAGAAACATTCACAAAACGTGAGTATAGATAACAACTATCTCAGTGCGATATCAAAAGAAAAACAATAATGATAAAGCACAATAAAACCATCAATAGTGAATGCTCTGTATCATGCATCAACAAATGCAATATGTCATGACATGTCTCAACAATCACCCTATTATCACGAGCCCCATATGATATGCCTATTCAGCTCAATATGTCAGTGGAACCACATCACATCTTCATATTAGCAGCACATATCATAGTACCATACTCATATGTGATAATAGCCAGAGCATATACCCAAACCAGGCGTATAACTCTCAAGCCAAAGCATATGTAGTATATCTATTGTGGCAACGATCCCAGCCAAAGCATATACCACACCAGGCATATCTATCAAGGCAATGATCTTACCAAAGCATATACACATATCTATCAAGGCATCCATCCCAATCATATGAAATCCATGTATGTACATGCATATGATACTACCAATCATATGACACAAAGATAACATAAATCATATGATATCAAAACCATAACATCATCATCACATCATATCTATACTCCGTACGTCAACACGTACCTGTACTGCGACACAAACGAGTTAAATTAGGCGTCACTGGCTAAGTGCCTCGTTGTCCCGTCCCCTGAGATGATGCTACAACAATGCCAACAATATAACATGTTATTATAGGCATTAAAATCAAATTCTACAAAAAATAACATTTTTCAACATTCTGGCACTGGCGATCGATCGCTACCTCGCACCGATCGATCGCCATACTGTTCTGCCCCCTCGCGATCGATCGCCACTCCCTCGCGATCGATCGCCAAAATGTTCTGTTGCTCGCGATCGATCGCCACATTTGCACCGATCGATCGCCACATGTATAAACCGCCTTATATTTTACCCTGTCTCGGCGATCGATCGCCACAAAGCTTGCGATCGATCGCTGATGTGCCAGAAAATTCAGAACATGGCGATTTTGAGCTTATCTTCCTAGCTCTTCTCCTACAACTCGAAATTTAACATGTAAATAAGTTTCATGCATTCTCTACTACCATACCAACATGTTTCCCCCATCTTACAATCCAATTACTAACATATAAACATGTTATGATTCTTCACATGAACATTTGATATGCTACTTCTCATACATCAACACCAATGACATAATTCAATGATAAAACCATGAATTTCTTACCAAGATGGTACAATTTCACTTCACACACCCTCCTAGCTCAATTCACAAGTGAATCCCAAGCTCAAACCAACAAGGACTTGAAAGAGATGGAGAGGAGCTTGTGTAGTGTTTTAGTAGGTGTAAAATGAGAACTATGTGATTCTCCTCCCTAAATCACTTTGATATAAGGTCATTAGTTCCCTAAATCACTTGTTATCATATCATTTGGAGTTAATGACATGTTATGTAACATGTACATGAAATGAAATTCAAATTCAAATACAACTCCAATTTCAATGAAATTCACATGCACATGCTAATACACTTGCAACTCAAATACACATGCTAATGCACCTTCAAATGCATACAAATGTATTCCAAATTCATATTCCACTACACAATTCATATCTCTTCCTTCTCTTGCATATAAAATCATCCATATGTTATAAACACAACTCACATATCTCCTATGTTTCTTGTTTATGTTACCTCATAGTAATTCATTCTTTTATTACCTCGATCATCACTCGGTTCCACCCGAACTCGAGTCCACATCGTACCGTAATTATTTCTAATTACGCCATAATCATATGACACGTATATAAAGAAAATCGAGGCATTACAGCCATGCATTTTAGTTCTCACTTGATCAAGGGCCAAACACATCTCCTGTTATATAGGAGGGACAAATCCTATCTCGATCAGTCAACATCCCTATACATAATTCGTAGTGTATCCAATAGTCGCCTTTATAGTTTACCCTGTTACGGGTAACGTTTGACAATATCAAGATACATAACTCCTTATGTTGGGATCTCTGATAATCACAAGTCGTAAGGATTACATACATTATTATCACTATGAGAATTGCATATGACGATCATATAACTATCCATGTTGCATTCTCATGGTGGGTCTGTCCAGTACATCGTTCTCTAACATGTACCCATGTGTTGATTTGATATCTCATATCAATGAACAATTCATCAATCAATACATACTAGTATCTACGTATTATCATTATCCCTATTCATGGTAATACTTGACTAGGGACATGTTTAAGAATAATACAATATTATTCTAAGGACATTAACATATATATTAATTCACATTGCACAGTTAAACGAATAATATATAATAATGAATTGCCATTCATAAAATCATAAACATTGTATGTCAAAACAATCATCTAATGACTTGTCTTAGGGCATATCCCAACAAATCTCCCACTTGCACTAAGACCACTCAGACATATCCCTAATGCCTAGAGATCTAGTATGACGATCATGCTTCTGCTGTGACAGCGCAAAGGGTCAGATACGTTATCATCTGTTGGTACTTTGCATATTGTAACATCTCCATTTAGGCAATACACATATCCAGATTGCGATCGAAAATCATCTTTGTCGGTTTGGAAGCTTGCATCAGTGTAACCCATTACATTGAGCTCTTCCTCACCTCCATAAATCAAGAATGTATCCTTAGTTCTTCTCAAGTACTTCAGGATATTCTTGACAGCAATCCAGTGACCTTCACCTGGATCAATCTTGATATCTGCTCGTCATGCTCAAAGCATACGATACATCGGGACGAGTACATATCATGGCATACATGATAGATCCAATAGCTGACGCATATGAAATCTTACTCATGTGTTGTCTCTCATCTGGTGTTGAAGGACACTGTTCCTTCGAGAGATATATACCATGTGTCATAGGCACGAATCCTTTCTTTGATTCTTGCATGCTAAACCTTTTAAGCACTTTGTCTATGTATGTACTTTGACTTAGGCCGAGAAGCCTTCTTGATCTATCTCTATAGATCTTGATTCCTAATACATAGGTGGCTTCTCCCAAGTCTTTCATCGAAAAGCAGTTCCCTAGCCAAATCTTTACAGATTGTAAGGCAGGGATATCATTACCAATAAGAAGTATGTCATCTACATACAACACTAGGAAAATGATTACGCTCCCACTGACCTTCTTGTAGACACAAGGTTCATCTACGTTTTTGATAAAACCAAACTCTGTGATTGCATCATCAAAACGAAGATTCCAACTCCGAGAAGCTTGCTTCAATCCATAAATGGATCGTTGTAGCTTGCATATCTTTCCAGCATCCTTTGGATCGACAAAACCCTCGGGATGTGTCATGTACACATCCTCGAGCAGATTTCCATTAAGGAAAGCTGTTTTGACATCCATCTGCCAGATTTCATAATCATGAAATGCAGCTATTGCAAGTAAGATCCTTATGGATTTAACCATGGCCACTGGTGAAAAGGTTTCATCATAGTCAATACCATGAATTTGTTTGAATCCTTTTGCAACCAGCCGACCTTTATAGGTTTGTACATTACCATCCATATCGGTCTTTTTCTTGAAAATCCATTTGCACCCTATGGGTCGTACCCCTTCAGGTGGATCAACCGAAGTCCATACTTGGTTTGCATACATGGATTCCATCTCAGATTCCATGGCCTCTTGCCATTTCTCAGAATCAGTGCCCATTATAGCTTGTTGATAAGATGACGGCTCATCCTCATCAATAAGTAGTAAGTCACCTTGTTGAGTCACAAGAAATCCATATCTCTGTGGCTCTCGGTGTTCTCTTACAGACCTACGCTGGGCTTGTGTCTCTTGAGCAGGTACTTCTTCCACAACAGCTTGCGGTGCCTGCTCTGTTTCCATCTCAATCTCAGGTTCAGTGTTTTCATGTGGTTGAACTTCACTAAGTTCTATTTTTCTCCCACTGGTTTTTCTAGAAATAAATTCTCTTTCAAGAAATACACCAGTCCGAGCACCAACTACTTTGTTCTTGGTGGGATAATAGAAATAGTATCCTTTCGTTTCCTTAGGATACCCCACAAATAAACACTTATCAGATTTGGGTCCAAGTTTGTTAGTGGCGTGACGTCTAACGAAAGCCTCACAACCCCAAATCTTCATAAAAGACATACTAGGACGCTTCCCAGTCCATATCTCATATGGTGTCTTTTCCACTGATTTAGATGGAACACGGTTCAGTAAGAAAATCGTTGTTTCTAGAGCGTGTCCCCAAAACGATATCGGAAGATCTGCATGACTCATCATTGATCTAACCATGTCTAACAAGGTTCGATTTCTCCTCTCGGATACACCATTCCATTGTGGAGTATACGGAGGAGTGAGTTGTGGGACTATCCCACACTCCTTTAGATAGTCATGAAACTCTTGGCTTAAGTATTCACCTCCTCGATCTGATCGAAGGATTTTGATACTTTTGCCAAGTTGGTTTTGTACTTCATTCTTGAAATCTTTGAACTTTTCAAAGGTTTCATGCTTATGCTTCATTAGGTACACATACCCATATCTACTGAGGTCATCAGTAAATGTAACGAAGTATTGAAAACCACCTCTAGCTTGTGTACTTATTGGTCCACATACATCACTATGTATTAGTCCCAATAAAACATTTGCCCTTTCACCTTGTCCCTTAAAAATGGCTTTAGTCATCTTGCCCATTAAACAAGATACGCATGTTTCATATGATTCAAAATCAAATGAATCTAATACTCCATCCTTATGAAGTTTAGATATGCGGTTCTCGTTTATGTGGCCCAAGCGACAATGCCAGAGATAAGTCGGATTACAATCATTATTTTTAATCCTTTTAGTATTTATGTTATAGATAGGCATATCAAGATTTAATAAATAAAGACCATTCACCATTTGTGCACTAGCATAAAACATATCATTTAAATAAATAGAACAACAGTTGTCCTTTATCATAAATGAAAACCCACACTTGTCTAAACAAGAAATAGAAATTATGTTTTTGGTAATGGATGGCACAAAATAACAGTCTTTTAAAATCAACGATAAACCAGAAGGCAAAGATAAATAATAATCTCCTATAGCTAATGCAGCAACTCTTGCTCCATTTCCAACTCGGAGATCAACTTCGTCTTTCGCCAACAATCTACTCTTTTTGAGGTCCTGCACATTTACACAAATGTGAGATCCACATCCAGTATCTAATACCCATGATGAAGAAGTAGATAAATTGACTTCTATAACAAAAATACCTGAAGTGGAAGTCACACTTCCTTTCTTTAGATCCTCCAGATATACTTTGCAGTTTCTTTTCCAATGACCGGTCTCACCGCAATGGAAACAGTTCCCTTCCTTCGCTATCCCTCCCTTTGGTTTCAGTGCAGAAGACTATGGCTTAGATTTAACAAAGACCTTCTTGTTCTTCTTGAAGCTCTTAGCTTTAGTCTTTCCTTTGTTCTTATTCACAATAAGAACATTTGTAGGTTTAGACTTCTTGCTATTTGATTCAAAAGTTCTAAGCATGCCAAGTAACTGTGGTAGTATCTTTTCTATTTCAATCATATTGTAATTTAAGACAAATTGACTGAAGCTTTCAGGCAACGATTGCAAGATCACATCAGTGGCCAACTCTTGGTCCAAAGGAAAACCCAGCTTCTCCAAATTCTCAATATACCCAATCATCTTGAGTACATGAGTTCCAACCAGGACTTCCTTCTACCATTCTACACTGGAATAACGCCTTAGAGACGTCATACCTCTCTTGTCTTTGTGATGACCAGGGATTATAGATGTTAATCCCGGAGTGTTAATAACCCCTTAAGTTGTTTTACGTGGCGATTTGGAGTTTAATCGCGGTGTTGGGCCTTCTGGGCTCGTTTATTTGAGTAGTTGGGATCGTTGGATCCCGAGGTTGAGATTGTATTCTCATTTCGGTGAAAAACCTAAGAGTTGGGTTTTTAGTGTGACTCGGGATCTGGGGTGCTTTGTGTGGGCACCGATAGGGGGTTTTGGAGTTAGAGAGAGAGTTTTTGAAAATAGATGATTTTTAATGAATCATGATGTATTTGTGGGGCTATTAGTATTTCGGGGTATTTTTGCTATATATACCAGTTGAACCCGAGATTTTAATTATTGGAAGCCTTTTCTCCTCCAGCCCGTCACTCTCTCTCCCCGCGCCTTCCCATTTCCCGTCGCCCCAACCCCCGCGCGTAAAAGCGCCGCGCCCGCCGCCGTCCGGCCACCATCCGGCGCGTCCGGACCGCCCTGGCTTCGTCTCTCCGAGGCGCAGCTTTCCACACCGGCAATTCAGAGTTCGTCGCGAATCGCGCTCGGGTTTTCCAGAATGCGTTGAGGCCCAAAGTCTAGGGTTCTTCTGATTTTGAGCGATTTCCTTCCGATCTTCGTATGGATAACCTTACTTACCCCTTTTTCGTCATTCTCATGTAATTCCCTGCTATTTTTGGGTGGATTTGGTTCGAATTTATCGCTGTGTGCGTGAGGTGGTGTTCGAATTTTGGGGGTTTTGGCAGGGGGTGATGATTCTTGTTATTGATCGATTATTACATGTTTTAGATGTATTATGGTGCTTAGTTTGGGTTCGATTTGTGATGTTAGGGTTCGAAATTTAGGGATGGTTCTTGAGCAATTTTCGTTGATGTCTCATTCGATTTCCCTCCCTGCATATGCCCTGCCCCGGGTCTTTTAAATGGTTAATTGTCGTGTGTTGACAATATTTTTGAGGGTTATGGATGTGCTTGAGCATGGGTTACATGTTCGTAAATAATTGTGAATTATTTATCATGTTAGCACATCATTCCTCGGGGCATGGAACCCAAGCAAGGTTTGGCTCGGACTTCGGAGATTTAAGGTACTTTTAGCGTACGAGCATGTATTTAATTTATATCTTTGCAAGTGTGATGCATGATAATATATATATAGGTGACAACCTATAGGATAAGGGAAATGAAACTTGATTTGTTATGTGTTTAACGTGAGGAAATACATGTTGCCGCTATGAAGCGAGCAAATGATGAGATGTGGCATTTGACTAGATATCCAAGATATCTATATTCCATTCCCTATTATTATGAAAAGGAACAGAGACGTAAGTTAATCAAGGAGTTGATTAATTGGTAATGGAAGTTAAGGAAATCTCTACATGATATCTAGAATTACGATAATTCTTTGATAAAGAAAATGTAATGAGATGTTGTAAATTTGAAACTGGCTAGGGTTAACCAATGTGATGATTAACTGCATATTCAGGATTTGATGATTTATCTGTTTTGAGAACAGGGATATTACAGGGGTACGCTAGGATGAGGATGATACCATCCAGGAAGTGTCACATATGTTCCACAATATTTACATTTTTGTAAATTATGTATTATGTCATTATGATTATGAAATTGTGGAATTGGTATGCTCACCCCGTGTGGGGGCTGTCTCTGTTGGGATAGGTGAACAGGTACATCAATGGTTTTGGAGCTGAGCTCGAGCTGTTGATTGGAGGTACTCCCAGGATCGTGGTACCAGGGCTTGATGGAGTACGGTATCGTATAGTGTACTTATATACACCTGAGGGTTATATACACATTTATGATGCTCGCATGTGAGTACGGTTATACTTGTATATGGGTTGTATATAAAGGCATGAGCCTTTCTCTCTTTCATTCTATGTTGCATGAAATTAAGGGTAGAATTGCTAATGATATGAGAGTCATTGGTGTATTATGTGGGTGTTGAAACCCACTTATGTTGTCTTATGTGTGGTGTCTTCCCTGGCTGGGAATTTACTTAGTGTTGCTGTAATCTGTTGAGTATGTGTTTTCCCTGGCCGGGAACTATATTATGTGATGTGCTTTTATTTCGGGATGGCTCTATTTATGGGGAGACTCTGCCCAAATTTTTATAAAAGTCCACAATGTAAAAAGTGGTGTAATGGGGATGGAAATGGGCGAAATCTATGAGTCTATTTGTTGGTAGAGATGATCTTAATGTTGAATATTAAAGAAATTTTATAATTGCCATTCAATGGTAAAGTATCATCTGAGTTTCCCGATTGATTTTATTGAAAGCATGTGCCACATATAATGATTAATACACTAATCAAGGGTTAAGGGCTAGGGGTCCTTACATTAGTGGTATCAGAGCAGTGGTTGCTCATTGGGGCTGTTAAGGTTCTAGGAAGTTATTGATAGCACATATTTATGCATGATGGCATTAATGTTATACGACATAACTAATTGTTTATGTGCTTTTATGATATGAAAAGTGGTATTGCTAACCATTGTGGTTGCAGGAATCGTGTGGAACACGATAGGATGGCATTAATAGTGATGTCTAGCACTCTATATGGTAAAGTATCATCTGAGTTTCCCGATTGATTTATTGAAAGCATGTGCCACATATAATGATTAATACACTAATCAAGGGTTAAGGGCTAGGGGTCCTTGCAGTCTTGTTTGTTGTTGGTATAATTGCTTAAGGTGCTCGATCATATCAAACGCCTCCATTTCCTCATGTTGCTTCTGATGCTCAGAGTTCATGGTGGCAAGCATAAGGCACCCAACATCAAGTGCGTCACTTTGATGCTTCTTGTAAGCATCTTTATCGGCTCTTGTAGCCGTTAGGGGAGGTTCCTCAGTAGGTAAGGGTTCCTCTAGGACATATTGTTTCTTTTCTTGTTTGAGGACTATCCTCAAGTTCCTATGCCAGTCTAGGAAATTTGTCCCATTTAATTTGCCCTTCTCAAGGACCGATCGCAGTGATAAAGTGCTTGTTACGTTGTTAGTTGCCATGGATATCTACAATATAAATATGCAAAATAAGTTTATGATTTAATCATTTAACATGGTCTTATATTAAATGATACTCCCACTATTTTGTTAAAAAAAATATCAACCCTCGAAACCTTTTGTGAGGGCCCGATCTTAATGTGGTGTTTAATTAACACATAATGATTAATTTACGTAAACAGCGGAAGATTTATTTCAAAGGTCTTATCAAATGGCCCTAAAAATTTTTCGCTTTTAGGTTATACATATATAGTGATACTGAAAATACGTAATTCCAGTTTCCAATTTAACATGTTGAGCATAACATCCATATCAAGTATAAATCAACCAGTAGTAGAATACTTAAAATACAGATACTCGGGGCATACCCCGGTAATTCAAAACATAATTAAAAATATTCTAACAACTACTGGGACGCAAAACATAAAATATTAACCTGAGCTCGCTCTCAAGGAGCTCTGGTATCTCTCGATGCGTCGCTGCAAGCATCGTCACTATGTCCTCCTGTAAAGCCTGTCATGTCCGAACAACAAAAGACATGACAGCCCCCACAAAGGGGGTCAGTACCCCAGTACGAGAAATAAATAAATCATGTCAAGTGACAAAGTATCATGCAATGCATACATGTATGAATGCGATGTATGAATGGGTACAAGGAATCGAATATCAAGATACCAAAAATCGGAGTCCAAAGGAAGGTATCATCAAATCATCAAAGCTCGAGCAGAGGGTGACAGTATACGTACATTGCGCTAGGAAAACTCATCCTATGTACGTTACTTCATCCAGCCCTCGTGTCTAGGTCCGGTCGCACCTGCACATGACTACAGTTACTACCTATACTGCCTGTCATCGCCATGCTCGTCGTACCCGACACTCAGAGTAAGTCAACTCAGTCAAATCATGGATATCAAAGGAATGATAGATCAATATGATATGCCCATGAATCATTTATGCATCAAATGACATATGCAACTCAATATATCATGCAATCTCATGTGAAAGTATATACAAATCATGTAATTTCACATATCATGTAATCCAAGACATTCATCATGTCATATAGTCACATAAGAATCATATAGTGACAAATAAGTCATATAAATCAAATAATGACATATAAGGCCATACATTAGCATCATTACACGTCTTTGCCAGACGTCATGATAAAACTCATTTCAACGTACCTCGACCCAAGCTAATCTACCGGGACTTCTCAGATCAACCCCGAAATCTATTAACCTGGTCATAATAGTTCCAAATACAACATAATGTCACATACTAGCCTTAAGCTTATCAAAATAAAACTCAAACTTAGACCCAAAACCAATTCTCTAAATTTCAGCCTGCGAGGCCGTAGAGATAGGCTCATAACTTGTTCGATACTTAATAAAATCACATGGGTCCAATTTATTTTCAAAGCTAACTCAAAAATGAACATTTCATCAGTTCAACTCATCTTCAAATTCGTTCATTTAGCCTAGGTAAAATGGCCAAGAACAATCTGCTGGAAAAACAGGACAATTCACCAAATTCCAGCCTGACCCATTTTTGTATACAATTCGTAATAAATTCATATGATGTCCAAATGACTTGAGGCTAGTTGGAAAATCACTAAAACCCAAAGTACTACAGTTCATATGTAAAGTCCAGAAGCTAGTTCGCTCATCTAGAGGTACATGCAAAGCAAAGTATGCCAGATTTAAAAATACTCATATTCTGTTTTGACAGAGTGAGCGGTTCTAGGGAAAAGTGCATATCTTACACAAATAAACTCCAAATCATGTGAGGCCAGTTTCTAATGCAAGATAACGCAAAGTTTTACAACGTTTATTCAGACACCAAGCTCAAAATCGTAGCATATGTTTCCCAGATTTACCAAGAACACACTGCATGTGCAACCCGCCTACATGCATGTTCCAGATTGTGCAACCTGTGGTAAAAACATCATAACTCATTCATTTTAAGTCCAAATCGTCTCATATTTTAACCACAGGACGAAAACACATATATCTACAACGTTTGTTTGAGGCTCAAAGTCAGAATCGGAAGTTAGGTAAATCGAAATTTCGGAGCTACCTACTGCATGCAACAACATTTCTGCAGATTCTGTTTTAACAAAATGACACCAACAAATTTCGTGTCTCCTCCTAAATTTCGACCCAAAATCTACAAAGTTCAACTAAATAAAGATAAGAACAGGTTCATACCCTTGTAGTTCTTGAAGACTCAAGCATCAAATTCACCATCAACACTCCATTCAAGCTTTCCAAGAATTTGCCACCTCTTCAACACTTCCAATTCTAAAATTTCTTGGGGATTCTTATCCCTCTCCTCTAATGCTCTACAAATCTATAATTGCATGTATAATTTAACCAACTCTTCCCATGGAATTAGAGAGGGAGAGGTTCGAAATTTTGGAGAAAAGAAGTGGGAAAAATCTGAAATGGAAAATGGTGAAAAGGAGTTGCCTTGCATGGTGGGTTTGGCATGATTTGATGGAATGAAAAGAATTGCAATTCCAATGCTGAAATCTGATGCTTGGGCGTGAGTTTCAAGATTTGTAGGATAGAATTTGTGTGCAAAATGTCATGCAAGAACCCACATGTCATGTGGTCTAAGTGTCCAAATTAGTGATGTAGGATTTTAGTGTTCTAATCCAACTTAGTGCATGTCTTGTATGACAAAATTGTCATGGTACAATATATTTATATATATGTATGTTTCGTATATATGTATACATATTTACAGATATTTTGCTTTATTTATCCCAATCGATGCAAAGCGTCGTGATCCGGAGCAATCAATTTGAATTCTCGGCTTTTAATCACCCGGGTTTGCGAACTCGTGATTAATCAAAATTAATTAGCAACGAGGCCTTACACTTCTTCCCCTCTTAAATGATTTCGTCCTCGAAATCGCAAAACTGAGTATAACTCAAAAAAAATTAAATCATATGAGATGTCTCAATTTCATTCATAGATACATAAGAATCATCATGTATCAGTGCCAAATGTTGTGGTAGTGTCAACGATGTACCACTGAACCAAACTTCTCTATGACTCCATAAGGTTCAAAATATCGAGGCAATATCAAACCTCACTTAACGAATCATATTGATCATCGCAAATGTAATATTTCCATATTTACATGATTCTCAACTCGAAGTCTAACGATATATTTCTCTTTGGCGTAGCAAATCTGCTCACCTCAAGCCAAATTTTTAATCGTTTTCGCAGAAATTTTATCGTTCCTGGCATTTTTTTTTCTCAACAATTTTAAGTTACGCCAAAATTTCTTATCAATTTTCTATCATCACATCAGCGATCGGTAATTCTGGCTCTGCAAAACCTGAGCCGATGCCATCCCAAAAGTTTTCTGAAACTTAAATTATAGGTAAATTCTACTGGTGAATAGTGATTTCTGTCAATTCAAACTAAATTCACCACTATTAATCGAGACATAACTTCCAAGGTCTGGATATTTTCTCAGTTGATCCATCTGTATGGGTATGCTAAGTAATACTCATTGATAACTTAGTACCTATGACATTCTGAAAATAGTTTTCGAATTCTGATACTATCCTCGGATCTCAATCAGATACATCTGTTACAGAAACTCACTGTAACTAAACCACATTATCCATATCTTAAACATGTCGTCCACTCATAGACATATAGACTATCACATGAAATCAATATCTTGTATTGAATAGTCAATCAATTTCGATTCAACTTGTTTCACAATCTCTGTTTGTAAATATTTGAGCTATAAAACTCAAAACTAGAAATTTCCCAAATTCATTGTGGTACTTACAAATCCTGTAATATCCCATTAGGGCTCGTATTTTCATCTTGACCTGCTGACATGTCAAACAATTTACCACGAAATTTCAAAAATTTCTTTCTTTATACCATCCCGTCAGAAATAGGATCTCAAGAATGATACGTCTCATCATTCCCAGAATAACACTATGTCATCTATAGTGTGCTTTCTACAGTAATACTTCTTTCGAATTGGTAGGATTCGATGCTATTTACTGATTGTTCAATCGCAACCCGCCACTAAATTGCATACTAAAAATCTAGTTGGTTGATAAAACAGAACCAATTTCTTCACTCAATATCTGTATGGTCTGTTTTTCGAGTCTTTCCGATCTTCGAAATTTGAGGTGATCAAATTGCAAAGCATATATTGATGCTATCATCGCACCTTGCACTTTTCGGTTCACTAGTTTCATTTTCCCTGATTGATATTGACTACCAAAGTCAGATTCTTTAATAGATCTAGTCATCGCTTATATCTCAAGTTCAACTCTGACTGAATAATAGATATTTTAAACTCCAAAAATCAGAGTATATCATGAATTGTTCGCCACACAGTTACGTTGCCACATCTTCAAGGCAAAAATAATGGCTACAAGCTCGAGTTCATGAATATGATATCATGATTCTTTCAGCTTCAACTATCTCACTCAAGCATATGCAATCATCTCCTCATGATCCATTTCAATATATATCAAATCTTTGACCAACTTATTTGCACACCCTGACCTTTTCAACAAAATCAACATTGGGGCTGTAGTTCACTTCCATTTTAGTTATGAAAACCGCTTCCACATGCATCTGACCAAACAAACACAAATTTCTTCTTGGTCAATTGGTTCATCCTTCCATAAAAGCCTGCAATATCTGGTAAAACTCATAAAACTTCGTATCTCGAGTATACTTGTTACTCTTGGCCAAATTATTACTACATCTACTTTACCGGGATCAACAGGTATCAGGTGAGCTAGTATCACCGATCCCGAAATAACACTCCATTCACCCAAGATTTACACTTCGATAACGTGGTATACACTTTGAGCTTCACGAAGCGTCTGAAGAACCAGTCGTAGATGTTCTATGTGGTTCCTTCCGAATCTCGTATACACTAGTATACCACTGATGAATATGATTACACTTCCGCCCAAAAGTTACGAAAAATTTTCTTCATCAAATTCATAACTCTACCAGTATAATTGTCAGACCACACGACATTTCCAAAAATTCAAAATGTGTATATCTGGTTTGACCAATTGCCTAGAGAATATTTTCTCTTATGACTCAAACTGATGGCAACCAGAGTAAAACTCGTTCTTTTTATACGTCGAAGTTCCTTACAACTGATCAATACTTATAGAACTTAGGCAGTGCGTATTTATTCTTGACAGTAGTCCGATTCAACTGTCTTTGGTCGATACACATCTTCATAATATCAAGAACAATGCTGATGTTTCCTCAAGTGACATACTCAAACATATTTACTCGTATCAAGGAGATTATGCAATTATTCTTCTGCATCTGTCAAATCTGTTGATGGCAGTTCGTACAATGCTTTTGATATTTAATCTATTCTTTGACATCAACAAAAAGTAAAAATCGAATTCCTTCTTTAGTGGAGATTCTATTATTTCCTCAGGAAAATCTCGGTAAGTTCCTTACCATTAAGATATCAGTCAACCTCGACTCTTTTTGATAAGCATTAACTGCTTATTATCAAATAACCCTCGTTTTCCAAGTATTGCAATCTTAGCTTGCTATTCGTGGTGATAAACATTTCATTTGTAGCCACAATATAATCAAAAATTCATTATACTCTGAAATCAACTTACAATATCTCAAAATTTATCAGAGTATCCATGCCCTTGATACAATCAAAACCATATTTCGACAACATCATTTAATTCAAATCCACAACACTATCAACAAACTGTAATCTGCAGTTCACTATTACAAGTGTGGATAGAATAATTATCACTGCTGATGTATTTTCCCAATCATCATTATTAATGCACATTTGATGCAATATATGAAACCAATGATTTTATCTCAAATCAAACTCGTGCCGTGTGACCAATACACAACATGTATCTGTGATCACTAGCATCTCTATCGTTGCCAAAATCGAAATTGTTATATATCCTGGAGACATCTCAATCCCATTGTCAAGGTATACTCTCTGGTCTATAGGTAATTAACTGCTGCTGAAACTGAATGGTCGTAAAGAATAACCACCATGATATCTACCCTAGCTCAGGGTATTTGTTGTTATGGCTGCATCTATTCCCGAGTAAGTAACATACATGCTCTGACTGGCCACAATCGATACCAGTTCCTATTATTCTTTCAAATAGATCAGTAGATATTTACATCCACAGTGACCTCGAAAAGTTTGGTATTCTACAATCTCATAGTACCTCTAGAACTACTAGAGCTGGATAAATTTGAGTGATACTTCTGAAACTTTTCCAGGATTACTTGGATTATCCCAATGATAGTCACTTCATTAATCTTTAATCCAGTTCTAATTACTTCGCACCACCTTGGTGTCTTATTCTTCAGTCGGTATCTAATCTCTTCACTAGTGAATAGCTATCGAGATTAAGCAGATATTTCCATTTCTCAAGTCCACGATAAACGTTTATCATTTTCCATGTAATCAACATGACTTTCTCGTAAATATTCTTTCCTGTGTTAACAAGAGGGAAAACTCTTCTTCCATCACTACCATTACTCTAGATACTCTCATCTAGAAGAGTTAATCATGTAGTATTTATTCATAAGTTGGACATATAAACTAGAACTGAATTACGACAGTCCCCCAATCCAAGTCCTCAGTCAAACAATTCTCGTTGTTTCTCACAACAACTATACTCGATCATTCAATTGAAAAAATCGCTAGTTTCAATATTCTCAAGTTCTAAATTATCATCTTGGCGTACACAGGTTTTGACGTAAACTCATACGTATAACCTTGGTCTTTCAGACTTAAATTCCTGATGTCAATCGACACAAAGCGTTTTAACTAGTTCTAGTGTCATCCCACTATTCACAAGGATTAAGTCCCAAAGTGATAAATAGAAGTCTCAAAAGTTATCACTATGTTATAATTCAATTAACAGTTTACAGTGCTTACAGGTACAATAAATGGCTCTTAAAGTCTGTATCGCTACTACCTGTCCAACACTAACTGTTCATCATAAAATCAAAACATCATCTCAAGTCAGAGATGTTCTCATCACTTATTCTACATCATCATCCGGTCAGCAACTATCAGTGCTAACAAATAAAATTCACAAATTCTCTAGAATATATGCAATTCAGCATTCAAATTCTCTAGATTATATGCAAATCAGCATATTAAAATATTCAGAGATATGACATCTCGCTATTCCTGCTTTCTAATCCAGTACATGCATAGAATCTCATTATCGAACATGTAAACATAGCAAGCAAGAGCATATAAATCAGATAGCCAGACACATGCACAAACAATTCCTTTGTGTCTATACTCAGTGTCCTAACTCTAGTTCGAGCATATCCCAAACTATGCTCTGATACCATAATGTGAGGGCCCGATCCTAATGTGGTGTTTAATTAACACATAATGATTAATTTACGTAAACAGCGGAAGATTTATTTCAAAGGTCTTATCAAATGGCCCTAAAAAATTTTCGCTTTTAGGTGATACATATATAGTGATACTGAAAATACGTAATTCCAGTTTCCAATTTAACATGTTGAGCATAACATCCATATCAAGTATAAATCAACCAGTAGTAGAATACTTAAAATACAGATACTCGGGGCATACCCCGGTAATTCAAAACATAATTAAAAATATTTTAACAACTATTGGGACGCAAAACATAAAATATAAACCTGAGCTCGCTCTCAAGGAGCTCTGGTATCTCTCGATGCGTTGCTGCAAGCATCGTCACTATGTCCTCCTGTAAAGCCTGTCATGTCCGAACAACAAAAGACATGACAGCCCCCACAAAGGGGGTCAGTACCCCAGTACGAGAAATAAATAAATCATGTCAAATGACAAAGTATCATGCAATGCATACCATGTATGAATGCGATGTATGAATGGGTACAAGGAATCGAATATCAAGATACCAAAAATCGGAGTCCAAAGGAAGGTATCATCAAATCATCAAAGCTCGAGCAGAGGGTGACAGTATACGTACATTGCGCTAGGAAAACTCATCCTATGTACGTTACTTCATCCAGCCCTCGTGTCTAGGTCCGGTCGCACCTGCACGTGACTACAGTTACTACCTATACTGCCTGTCATCGCCATGCTCGTCGTACCCGACACTCAGAGTAAGTCAACTCAGTCAAATCATGGATATCAAAGGAATGATAGATCAATATGATATGCCCATGAATCATTTATGCATCAAATGACATATGCAACTCAATATATCATGCAATCTCATGTGAAAGTATATACAAATCATGTAATTTCACATATCATGTAATCCAAGACATTCATCATGTCATATAGTCACATAAGAATCATATAGTGACAAATAAGTCATATAAATCAAATAATGACATATAAGGCCATACATTAGCATCATTACACGTCTTTGCCAGACGTCATGATAAAACTCATTTCAACGTACCTCGACCCAAGCTAATCTACCGGGACTTCTCAGATCAACCCCGGAATCTATTAACCTGGTCATAATAGTTCCAAATACAACATAATGTCACATACTAGCCTTAAGCTTATCAAAATAAAACTCAAACTTAGACCCAAAACCAATTCTCTAAATTTCAGCCTGCGAGGCCGTAGAGATAGGCTCATAACTTGTTCGATACTTAATAAAATCACATGGGTCCAATTTATTTTCAAAGATAACTCAAAAATGAACATTTCATCAGTTCAACTCATCTTCAAATTCGTTCATTTAGCCTAGGTAAAATGGCCAAGAACAATCTGCTGGAAAAACAGGACAATTCACCAAATTCCAGCCTGACCCATTTTTGTATACAATTCGTAATAAATTCATAAGATGTCCAAATGACTTGAGGCTAGTTGGAAAATCACGAAAACCCAAAGTACTACAGTTCATATGTGAAGTCCAGAAGCTAGTTCGCTCATCTAGAGGTACATGTAAAGCAAAGTATGCCAGATTTAAAAATACTCATATTCTGTTTTGACAGAGTGAGCGGTTCTAGGGAAAAGTGCATATCTTACACAAATAAACTCCAAATCATGTGAGGCCAGTTTCTAATGCAATCGGACTCAAAGTTTGACAACTTTTATTCAGACACCAAGCTCAAAATCGTAGCATATGTTTCCCATATTTACCAAGAACACACTGCATATGCAACCCGCCTACATGCATGTTCCAGATTGTGCAACTTGTGGTAAAAACATCATAACTCATTCATTTTAAGTCCAAATCGTCTCATATTTTAACCACAGGACGAAAACACATATATATACAACTTTTGTTTGAGGCCCAAAGTCAGAATCGGAAGTTAGGTAAATCGAAATTTCGGAGCTACCTACTGCATGCAACAACATTTCTGCAGATTCTGTTTTAACAAAATGACACCAACAAATTTCGTGTCTCCTCCTAAATTTCGACCCAAAATCTACAAAGTTCAACTAAATAAAGATAAGAACAGGTTCATACCCTTGTAGTTCTTGAAGACTCAAGCATCAAATTCACCATCAACACTCCATTCAAGCTTTCCAAGAATTTGCCACCTCTTCAACACTTCCAATTCTAAAATTTCTTGGGGATTCTTATCCCTCTCCTCTAATGCTCTACAAATCTATAATTGCATGTATAATTTAACCAACTCTTCCCATGGAATTAGAGAGAGAGAGGTTCGAAATTTTGGAGAAAAGAAGTGGGAAAAATCTGAAATGGAAAATGGTAAAAAGGAGTTGCCTTGCATGGTGGTTTTGGCATGATTTGATGGAATGAAAAGAATTGCAATTCCAATGCTGAAATCTGATGCTTGGGCGTGAGTTTCAAGATTTGTAGGATAGAATTTGTGTGCAAAATGTCATGCAAGAACCCACATGTCATGTGGTCTAAGTGTCCAAATTAGTGATGTAGGATTTTAGTGTTCTAATCCAACTTAGTGCATGTCTTGTATGACAAAATTGTCATGGTACAATATATTTATATATATGTATGTTTCGTATATATGTATACATATTTACATATATTTTGCTTTATTTATCCCAATCGATGCAAAGCGTCGTGATCCGGAGCAATCAATTTGAGGCTTTTAATCACCCGGGTTTGCTAACACGTGATTAATCAAAATTAATTAGCAACGGGGCCTTACACCTTTAGTGGGCCAAGATCCATATTTCGCCTAATCTTGAGTTAGCTTTGGCTAATCGCCCAAGACTCGGTTATTTAGGTAGACAACACTTTGTCAATTACATCACATGTAATTCTTGGATAGTTGGACGAACAACACTTTGTTCAATTTATCAAATGAATTATTATCCAACCCATGCCTCTAGGTTCCCAATCCTATTGAGATAACCTAGTTCAGTCGTACCCAATTTAAAGTATAACGGATATCACTTTTATCCTTTCGCGCCTTACTAAGATTGCCACAGTGCTTTGCTTTGGCAAACCCACATATGTACAATCGAAGTTTTTGACGAGTACTTTTAATTTTGGAAGGCATCTAAAACTTAATATTTTGGAGGGATTTATTGATCTCATGATTGGTTTGATAATTTAAAATATGTCCACTACATATAGGTGTATACATATCTACATATATGTGTAATACAATTATCAATCTAAAACATAAGATAAATCATGCATCAACATACATAATTAAACGTGACATGGTTATAGCCCCTACTAACGATTTTCTCAAATCAATGAGAAAATCCTAAGAGTCAACCCTAAGGTAACTTCACAAGCACCTTCGTTTGGCTCCAATTTGTGAATGGCCTCCTCATCCCGGCTTGATGCTCCATCTTCATTGATCACCATCAACAAAATAAACTACACTATTTACAAGATATAGAATTCCTTGATTCACATTCGAGGGGAACATAGGGGAGGGATTACATTTAGAATAAAATAGAGAAGGCACGACTCGCAGGTCGTATTATAAATTACAAACATCCTCAAATCCTATCTAATCGGTCAAAAGGACTATAACCATGCACCATGCTCATACAACACATAAAACATGCTTTGACATTTAATTAATTAAATTCTAAACATTTTAAAATTTAATTCTAATTAAAACTGTAAAACAATTTTTGAAAAATTATCGTACGCTCGGGACATCACATGCCACGAACTTAATGCGACTCAAAACATGAACCAAATGGGTCCGACCCATCTAACCACACGGCTGGACCATGTATGGGCCTAGGGTTCGAAACCCTAGCCCATGGCCGAGCCTTGAGCGAGCGAGCCGCGGCGCTAGGGTTCCAAACCCTAGCCGTCGTGCACCAATTTGAGTTTTCATTGAGCCAACTTGTTCGAAACGCCGGAATTCTTTAGCCACGAATCATGGTCAGGTCATGCACGGTGGTGGCTCAACCATCTCGAGCCAAGGGTTCGAAAACCCTAGCTCTCATGTGGTGAAGCCACTTATCCATGCATGCTTGAACCATTATCGAGCCAAAGAGTTCAAAAGCTCATCCATGTCTCGAAACCTCCATGCACGAACATGAGCCACAATGACTAGGCCATCTCGAGCCAAGGGTTCGAAAACCCTAGCCCTCATGTGGCTAAGCCGTGGGTCAATTGTGCTAGGTGGTGGCCGAAACATTGCCCAATTAATTTGATTATTCGTCAATTATATCAAATACAATTTTACGATGATTTTCACAAACTCGATATCAACATATCATATATGTTTATACAGTTTTAATAGCATGCAATATAATTCTAATATGATTAAAACAGTTTAACCACATAAATCTGATATGAGCCTTGTACACGGCTCTGATACCACTGTAAGTAATCCAAGAATAAGTATTGGTGATTCCTTCTGAGAATAAGAGGTTTGCCTTGTACACAGATGCATCACTGCAGGGTTTGGGCTGTGTGTTGATGCAAGATAAGCATGTGGTGGCTTATGCATCGAGGCAGCTGAAGCCACATGAGGCTAGGTATCTAGTCCATTATTTGGAGCTGGCAGCCATTATATTTGCCTTGAAGATTTGGAGGCATTACCTGTATGATATGACGTTTACCATCTATTCAGACCATAAGAGCCTGAAGTTTTTGTTCACACAGGCTGAATTGAATATGCGACAAAGAAGATGGATGGATTTACTCAAGGATTATGATTGTGAAATTGAGTACCATCCTGGTAAAGCAAACTGTAAGTAATCCAACAAGCATGGAACGCATCGGAATAATAAAATTTTGGATTACTAAACCGCGGATCTATACATAGGGATTCATATCGGATAAAGGATCAAAAGTTCTCACCCTTGTAGCGTGTTTGAGCAGATTCCACGGAGCACCACGTCCAACGATCCCGAGTCACGAGCAACACCTCCAAGTTCTTGCCTCAACGGTATCCACACGATTAATCGAAAAGGAGATTTAAGAACAATTTGCTAGACTCGTTCTTAAACCGGAACTTGACTCACGGTTCGAAACCGATCAAACGACTGCCATTAAACCACCAAGGAATGGCGGCGGCCGAGACTCTCACGGCGTGAAGAAGGCGGCCGAGAGTGAGCAAGTTGGAGGCTAGGTTATTGATGTCTTGGATTAATCTCATTAATCACCTTTGTTAACCAATTATATATGATTTAATTAAAGGCTTTCATAAAGCCTCATGGGCTCAAGCCCATGATTATAATTTAATCCTTATAATTATTTAATTAAGACTCTTCTTAATTATTTAATTCATCCCATGAATTTAATTCCCTTTATCGATTTAATCTTTTGTGCGACCCGATAGGATCTTGTAATGTTGGCAGTGACATAAAATCTCATTTTACGTTACAAGCAAAGAGCGGTGTCTAGCAACACATCAAGGCTACCCAAATTACAAGAATGTCAATGACTCGACATAACCTTTAGAACTTGTGATAATATAAACCATGTAACTTAATCCCTTTGTCCTTTGTGTTTAGATTGAACACGAGTCATGGAATAGTCATACTCGTATATTCAATCTTTATTTCTTGATCCCCAAGTAGAACTAGAATAAACGAATAAGCTCGATATCTCATAACGACTCATTCGAGCTGGCCATGCATTTTAGTTCTCACTTGATCAAGGGCCAAACACATCTCCTGTTATATAGGAGGGACAAATCCTATCTCGATCAGTCAACATCCCTCTACATAATTCGTGGTGTATCCAATAGTCGCCTTTATAGTTTACCCTGTTACGGGTAACGTTTGACAATATCAAGATACATAACTCCTTATGTTGGGATCTCTGATGATCACAAGTCGTAAGGATTACATACATTATTATCACTATGAGAATTGTATATGACGATCATATAATATCCATGTTGCATTCTCATGGTGGGTCTGTCCAGTACATCGTTCTCTAACATGTACCCATGTGTTGATTTGATATCTCATATCAATGAACAATTCATCAATCAATACATACTAGTCTCTACGTATTATCATTATGTAAGGACCCTAGTTCCTTAAGCACGAATTAAGGCATAATTAGAGCTAATGAAGATTATCAGAGTAAAGTAATCGTGTTGAGACTATGAGCTTTAAGAATTACATGCCAAAATAAGGACTAACAATGGATTAGTTACATTCCCAATCTAAATGAATGTTATCAATTATAGCTTTACACTACTCCTAGAGTAGATACTATACAAAATTAATCATGTCCTTCCTTCCTCAAAAGAATTCTTCACAAGCTCACCACCTCAACCCGTTTAGCCCCTTTTTCATCATGCCAAAAAGTACCTACAAGGACAACCCCCAAACATGAGCAATGATATCATTCATATACAACACAATATGAATATAAAGCGTAAATGCATAATCATAATAAAACACTTTCTGTTTTTCCCATGCATTTTAAACGCTTCCCGTTTGGTTGTCCCTGTACCATAACTCATGAGTATAATCAACAGATTATTTAATGGTCTACACATGTCATGACATAATACCATCTCATCAATACCAAATACCAATCACCAATCCCTAGTCTGTCCATCACAATGTATTTTAATGCCCCTCGCTTATTTACATATAGGCGGCATAGAATAACCTCGCTTCAATGGACATGCGGCGCTCCCACCCCTCGCTTCACATTGTGTAATGCCTCGATTTACTTTATATACGTGTCACATGATTATGACGTAATTTAGAATAATTACGGTACGATGTGGACTCGAGTTCGGGTGGAACCGAGTGATGATCGAGGTACTAAAAGAATGAATTACTATGAGGCAACATAAACAAGAAACATAGGAGATATGTGAGTTGTGAACAAAGATATGTATAGTCTTGACATATGGATGTTTTGATATGCAAGAGAAGGAAGAGATATGAATTGTGTAGTGGAACATGACCTTGGTGCACATTTGTATACATTTGCAAGTGCATTAGCATGTGTATTTGAGTTGCAAGTGCATTAACATGTCATGTGAGTTTGAGTTAGGGGTGAAGGAGTTAATAAGAAGGGATAAGCTGATTGTCTACACATAATACACCAACTTTCACCTACAAATCTCTACAAAACCTCTTGCTTGTTCTTCTTACTCTTGTACTTTTATCTTGGCATTTTACTTGCAAGATTCTTTTGAGACTAAGAGGAAGTAAGTTATTTGCTAAGGAGACTAAACTTTCATTACTTTATCATGCAATTTAGAAGTTCTTTGATTTGTTTGAAGTTGGAAGCATGAAAGCATGTGAAGAATCATATTATGGTTCTATGCTAGTAATTGAATTCTAAAATGTTGAAAACATGTTGTTATGCTAGTAGAAAGTGCATGAACCTTGTTTTAATGTTGAATTTTGAGTTGTAGGAGAAGAGCTAGGAAGATAAGCTCAAAATCGCCATGGTTTCAAAATTTTATCATCGACCGATCGATCGGTAGGATCGTACCGATCGATCGGTACAACAGGGGAAAAAGTAAGGCGGTTCCGATCGATCGCTGAAAGCGACCGATCGATCGGTGCAATGCCGTAGCATTTTGAGAAATTCAAACATTTAAGCGATCGATCGCTAGCTTTTGACCGATCGATCGCTAGGGTTACTTGTTTGGACCGATCGATCGCTAGGGTTACCGATCGATCGGTAGACTTAAAAATGTTATCTTTTGTAGCTTTTGATATTGAAGCCTCTTATAACATGGTATATTGTTCATGTGCTTGTAGCACCATCACAGGGGACAGGACAACGAGGCAATTAGCCAGGGACGACTGATTTATCTCGTTTGTGTCGCTTTCCAGCTACGCGTTGACGTACGGAGTATAGATATTGGATGATGATGTTATGAAATTGATATGAGTTGTGTTGTGTTAGTATCATATGATTGGTAGTATCATATGCATGTACATTCATGGATATCATGTGTTTGAGATATACGCCTGGTTTGGGTATATGCTCGGTTATGTTACATAGAGATATACGCCTGGTTTGGGTATATGCTCGGTTATGTTACATAGAGATATACGCTTGGTTTGGGTATATGCTCGGGTATGCTATATAGAGATATACGCCGGTTTTTGGGTATATGCTCTGGCTATTATCATTTGAGGACGGTACTATGATATGTGCTGCTAATATGAAGATGTGAGGTGGTTCCACTGACATATTGAGCTGAATAGGCATATCATATTGGTCTCATGGTAATAGGGTAATTGTTGAGATATGTCATGACATGGTGCATTTGTTGATGCATGATACAGAACATTCACATTAGATGATTTATTTGTGCTTTATCATTGATATTGATATTGTGGTTTGATATCGCACTGAAATATTTATTATCTATACTCACGTTGTGTGAATGTTTCTGTAGGGACTCATAGACGTGGGGAGCGTGAGTCATGATTTCCGCTGCGAGGGGAACCACTGCATAGGGGTTATCATGGAGTAGGTTGTTACTTGTACATGTGATGTATAGTTGGTTAGGGTTTTTTTTTGTAAACCTTGTAACAACTTAACTAGTAAGATACTCTTAATTAGTGCATGTTATTACTTAATTCAGACTCACATATGTATGCTTAATTAAATACATAATGGATTAAGTAAAGAGGACCCCACACATTGAGCGGCAAATATTCTTTCCTCGCCCTATATGATAACCACGCTCAAATGTGACATGCGGCGCTCCCACCCCTCGCTTCACATTTAGCGGCAACAAATCAAATAGCGGCAAGCATTAAAATCATCAAGGGATGACCACGACTCATGGGATGTGTACCAATAACCATCATATGCATATACAATCATCATGCATAATTCAACATGTATTTGCATCCACAATGCATAATCACATATATACTCGCATCCACAATGCATAAACAATGAGTATATTAGATACATGTACCGTTGGGTGCCCGTACGTCTTCTACGTACCTTTCCAAAAGTGGAATTGATATGGCTTCACTTCCTTGGTTGCGTTGCTACCTGGGATGGTTCTACACAATCACACAACCCCATATTAGAAGCCAAATAATAGTCGAATACCAAAAATTCGTCAAAAGAATACATTTTTCAAAATTCCACAGATGGCGATCGATCGCTTCGCTGAGGCGATCGATCGCCTCAAATTTTGCTTCGCGGCGATCGATCGCGCCAAACATGGCGATCGATCGCCTACCTCAAATTTAGCCACTGCCCCTCGGCGATCGGTCGCCTCATTTTAGGCGATCGATCGCCTGCCCTGCGAATTTGTTACTGCCCATCGGCGATCGGTCGCCTCTTTTCAGGCGGTCGATCGCCTCGCACAGACTCGCGATTTTTCACCATTAAAGCACACCAAAACCTTCCCAACCCATACCAAAACTTCTCCCAACAACCCAACAACAAAGTAACATCATAAACCTCCAAAATACACCTCAAAACAAACATAAATCCAACCCTCAACCAAAACAACACCAACCCACAACAAACCCATTTCAAAATCATTCAAAACCATACCAAACTTAAATAAAACATTACAAAATCAATAATGAGGTATCCATACCTCTTGGGGACTTCAAATCTCCCAATAAACTCCACAAATCAAGATTTTTGGAAGGATTCCCTTTACCCTTGAGCTCAATTTCGAAAATGGGGGAAATGAGGGTTTGGGTGGTGTAATTTTGGGAAAGTAAAGTGAAGGTGAGGTGGGGGTTGGGGTATAAGAGGGGTTGGGTTTTAATTAAAAGCATTCCACAATCCCATGGTGTATAAAACACCCCAACATGATATTTTTAAAAGCATTAATCCCAAATGCACCAAAATACCAATTAAACTCATGATTTCCAATTAATTGCTAACCATGGCAAATAAATCATGCTAACAACAATTTTCCCAACATGCACAACATGCACCCTGAAATGCACTCCCGGGTCACCCTTTCCATATGACCATGCATTTCCATAAGATAAATAAATCCAACACATAATTAATTACCATCATAATTAATCATATAAACACAATTAATGCCCAAATTGCAATTAATCATTTCGGGGATATCACAATACTCCCCTACTTATAAGATTTCGTCCTCGAAATCACATGCACTTACCCCCAAAAGAAAACTAAACATAATCACATACCAGAGAATAGTTCCGGGTAGTGCTGCACCATATGCCGCTCCGTCTCCCACGTAGCCTCCTCGACACCCCTGCGATCCCACTGAACCTTGATCATAGGTATCACTTTATTCCGAAGTCTACGGTCTGCTCGATCCATAATTCTAACAGGCCGTTCCACATAAGACACATCGGATTCTAACTGAACCTCGGAAGGCTGCAACACATGAGATGGATCCGGCTCATACTTCCGCAGCATTGACACATGGAACACATCATGTATCCCCGATAAAGAAGGTGGCAGAGCTAGTCGGTAAGCTAAGGTGCCAATGCGCTGCAAAATCTCATACGGTCCAACATACATCGGAGACAGTTTCCCGCGCATCCCAAATCGTACAACGCCTCTGAAAGGCGAGATCTTCAAAAAGACCTTATCCCCCAACTGAAATTCCAACGGTCTACGCCGTTTATTCGCATAAGCTGCCTGTCTGTCCTGGGCTGCTTTCATTTTCTGCCTTATCATCTTTATCTTCTCTTCCATTTCTCGGATCAACTCCGGTCCTCCGACCGATTTGTGGTCCAAGTCATCCCAACACAAGGGTGATCTACACCGTCTGCCATAAAGAGCTTCAAAAGGAGCCATCTGAATACTCGCCTGGTAGCTATTATTATAAGAGAACTCTACCAAAGCCACTGAATCCTGCCAAGAAACATCGAACTCCAAAACACAAGCTCTCAACATGTACTCGAGCGTCTGGATAGTACGCTCGGTCTGGCCATCCGTCTGAGGATGATAAGCAGTGCTCAATCTAACTTCAGTTCCCAAGGCTGACTGAAGACCCTCCCAAAAATGAGATGTGAATCGTGGATCTCGATCCGACACTATGGAAATGGGGATCCCATGCAATCTCACCACATCTCGAATATACAACTGCGCCATCCTCAAAAAGGTAAAGGTCATGCTATAGGGGATAAAATGAGCTACCTTAGTCAATCGATCCACAATCACCCAAATAGCATCAAAGCCTGAAGCACTCCTCGGCAGGTGAGTCACGAAGTCCATGGAAATGTGTTCCCACTTCCACTTCGGTATCTTCAAGCTTCTCAATTCGCCGCCAGGTCTCTGTCTCTCTGCCTTAACCTGCTGGCAGATCAAGCACCTCTTTACAAAAGCGACGACGTCAAATTTCATCCTTTTCCACCAAAACTGACCACGTAGATCATTATACATCTTCTTCCCGCCTGGGTGGATGCTAAGTCTGCTACTATGAGCTCGCTCCAAGATCCCTCTACGCAACTCCGGCGTACTCGGAACCACCCAACGGTTACCCAATCTCAAGGATCCGTCATCGGCCACTCTGAATTTTGTTGGCTGACCAAGATGTACTAAAGATAACCATCTCTGAACCTCACCATCTGACTTCTGAGCTCTCCTGATACTGTCATAGATATCTGGCTCAGCTAACAAGGTCGATACATACACAGGTGATGCATCTATGTCGAAATCATAGCCTAGATGGCAATAGGAGGTCATCATGGCCGACAAATGGATGACATCCTCAGCAGAACTCCTCACTTTCCGGCTCAAAGCGTCTGCTGTCAAATTAGCTTTTCCAGGATGGTACTCAATCTCACAATCGTAGTCCTTGAGTAAGTCCATCCACCTTTTCTGCCTCATGTTCAGCTCCGCCTGAGTGAATAAAAACTTGAGGCTCTTGTGATCCGTATATATGGTAAACGAAGTACCATACAAATAATGTCTCCAAATCTTCAGGGCGAAGATGATAGCTGCCAATTCCAAGTCATGGACTGGGTATCTAGCCTCATGCGGCTTCAACTGCCTCGATGCATAAGCTACCACATGCTTATCTTGCATCAGTACACACCCAAGGCCCTGAAGTGATGCATCGGTATACAAAACAAATCTGGAGTTTTCCGTAGGAATCACCAATACTGGCGCCGTGGTCAAACGGTGCTTCAACTCCTGGAAGCTCTCCTCACAAGCTTCTGACCAAAAGAATGGTACTCCCTTCTGGGTCAATTGTGTCAACGGCTTGGCAATCTTCGAAAATCCCTCGACAAAGCGTCGATAATACCCGGCCAAGCCAAGGAAGCTCCGTATCTCAGGCACAGAAGTGGGTGCAGCCCACTCCAACACAGCTTCAATCTTCCTGGGATCCACTGATATCCCGCTGCTAGATATAACATGCCCCAGAAACACTACACTGCTCAACCAAAATTCACACTTGCTGAGCTTGGCATACAACTGGTGGTCTCTGAGAATCTGGAGCACTGCCCTCAAGTGTTTCACGTGCTCTTCCTCACTCCGGGAGTAGATGAGAATGTCGTCAATAAATACAATGACGAACTGATCAAGATATGGCTGAAACACGCTGTTCATCAGACTCATAAAGACTGCTGGAGCATTCATCACGCCGAACGGCATCACTAGAAACTCATAGTGTCCATATCGAGTCCGGAATGATGTCTTCTGCACATCCTCCTCCCTGACTCGAATCTGGTGATACCCGGACCTCAAATCAATCTTGCTATAAAGCCTGGTACCTTGCAACTGATCAAACAAATCGTCGATCCTTGGGAGAGGATACTTGTTCTTCACTGTAGCCTTATTCAGTTGCCGGTAATCGATGCACAACGGCATCGAACCGTCCTTCTTCTTCACAAAGAGAACCGGTGCGCCCCATGGCGATACGCTCGGGCGTATATATCCCTTATCAAGGAGATCCTGCAACTGTTCCTTCAACTCTCTCAACTCTGTCGGTGCCATCCTGTAAGGTGCACGAGAGATAGCGGATGTCCCCGGTAACAACTCGATCCCAAACTCAACTTCTCTAGCCGGTGGGAATCCTGGGATCTCTTCTGGGAACACATCAGCAAACTCTGCTACCACTGGTACATCCTCAACTCTCAATTCCTTATTCTTCCCAGACGTGTCCACGGCATAGATGAGATAGCCTATGTGACCACGTTCCAACAGCTGAGTCATCTTAATTGCTGAAATCAACGGAATCTTCGCACGAGACCCGTTGCCATAGAAAGTCCACTGACTACCCAAATCAGGTCTGAACTTCACTGTTTTCTGCCGGCAATCTACCACTGCCTGATATCTGTTCAGAATATCGATACCCAAGATGCAGTCGAAGTATGACATGCCCAACACAATCAAGTCTGCCTTCAACTCGTTGCCCTCAAAATAAATGAGGCAATCTGCCATAAACTGATCAGCAACGACATTTCTTCCAGTGTGTGTCGAGACCAAGAGAGGCGTGGGTAGAGAAGACGTGCGCATATGGTGTCTTTCCACAAAGCCCACAGATACAAAAGAGTCAGAGGCACCTGTATCTATCAAAATAAAAGCAGGGTACGTAAATAAATGACAAGTACCGGCGATCACCTCCTCTGAGGCTGCCTGGGCCTGCTCTCTAGTCAGCGCATACACCTGCCCCTGGGACGGTCCCACTGTCTGACCTCCCGATGGTCGAGGCACAAACTGCTGCCTCTGGTGCACTGTCCTGTCATCAAATCTCGGCATGTTGCCCTGAAACTCTGACTGTCCTCCCCGGGTGGGGCAATACCGAGAGATGTGGCCCATCTTGCCACAGCTATAACAGGCGGGGCACTTACTCGAAGAATGTGGCCCTCCACAATTGTCACACCTTGGCTCTCCCGGCCTATTTCCTTGCGTAGGCCCTCGGTTGGCGGACCAATTGCTCTTCTTGTTCTCCTGCTTCTGGCCAAAGAATTTCTTCCCACCAAACCGTGAAGATGAAGAGGCACCACGAGGTTTAAATGGCTCTCCCCGGGGCCTCAAGCTGTCAATAGGTTGCCTCTGTTGTGGTACTTGTGGTGGCACAGCACTAGGATAAGCCCCTACTCCAATTTCGGCAAGCTCCGCTCTTGTGAGAGCATCATCGAAGGAAGTTGGGTTATTGGTAATAACCCGGTCAAAGAGCTCCGGTCGCAACCCCTTCATAAAATTCCTCATCTTTGCATGTCCGTTGGTGGCAATGTGGGGAACATACCTCAGCAACGAAGAGTACTGCATGGCATAGTCTGACACTGTCATGTTCCCCTATTTCAAACTTGCAAACTCATCCTCCTTCGTCTGTCTCGCCGCTGCGGAGAAGTACCGGTTCAGAAACCGGGTTCTGAAGAGTGTCCAATCAATCACAGCACCCTGTGCTCTCAGTTCCATTACCGTGCTCCTCCACCACATTAGAGGTTTCTTTGCCAACTGGAACTATGCCAGCCTCAGCCATGCTGTAAAAGCACAAGGAGCCGATACAAATATCTGTTCAAGCCTTTCCAGCCACTCCTCAGCCTCCTCTCCTGATTCTGTCCCCTCAAACCGGGGCGGGTGATAAGATAGAAACTGAGTCAAGCTAATCTCACCCGGTAGCAATAACTGAGCCACTGGTTCCATGCCTACAGCTGGTGGAGGTAGAGGGTTTGCCTGACCAATACTAGCATTCACACTCCCAACATCACCAACCTCTTCATTAATGTTCCCCGCGTTCATCGCAGCCATGCTGTAATACCAGGGTTAAAACAATTCCAAAACAAATATATATGTTATGCCGTTAGATAACAGGAATGATAATAAGCATGTTAGTATAACAGGATATACATCAATATGCACCACATGCATAAACATGCTTCAAATGTAAGCACCTAGCCAATCATGCTAAGGCTACCCTTCACTCGTTCCCGGGTTCTCTAACCACTGCTCTGATACCACTAATGTAAGGACCCTAGTTCCTTAAGCACGAATTAAGGCATAATTAGAGCTAATGAAGATTATCAGAGTAAAGTAATCGTGTTGAGACTATGAGCTTTAAGAATTACATGCCAAAATAAGGACTAACAATGGATTAGTTACATTCCCAATCTAAATGAATGTTATCAATTATAGCTTTACACTACTCCTAGAGTAGATACTATACAAAATTAATTGTGTCCTTCCTTCCTCAAAAGAATTCTTTACAAGCTCACCACCTCAACCCGTTTTAGCCCCTTTTTCATCATGCCAAAAAGTACCTACAAGGACAACCCCCAAACATGAGCAATGATATCATTCATATACAACACAATATGAATATAAAGCGTAAATGCATAATCATAATAAAACACTTCCTGTTTTTCCCATGCATTTTAAACGCTTCCCGTTTGGTTGTCCCTGTACCATAACTAATGAGTATAATCAACAGATTATTTAATGGTCTACACATGTCATGACATAATACCATCTCATCAATACCAAATACCAATCACCAATCCCTAGTCTGTCCATCACAATGTATTTTAATGCCCCTAGCTTATTTACATATAGGCGGCATAGAATAACCTCGCTTCAATGGACATGCGGCGCTCCCACCCCTCGCTTCACATTGAGCGGCAAATATTCTTTCCTCGCCCTATATGATAACCATGCTCAAATGTGACATGTGGCGCTCCCACCCCTCGCTTCACATTTAGCGGCAACAAATCAAATAGCGGCAAGCATTAAAATCATCAAGGGATGACCACGACTCATGGGATGTGCACCAATAACCATCATATGCATATACAATCATCATGCATAATTCAACATGTATTTGCATCCACAATGCATAATCACATATATACTCGCATCCACAATGCATAAACAATGAGTATATTAGATACATGTACCGTTGGGTGCCCGTACGTCTTCTACGTACCTTTCTAAAAGTGGAATTGATATGGCTTCACTTCCTTGGTTGCGTTGCTACCTGGGATGGTTCTACACAATCACACAACCCCATATTAGAAGCCAAATAATAGTCTAATACCAAAAATTCGTCAAAAGAATACATTTTCCAAAATTCCATAGATGGCGATCGATCGCTTCGCTGAGGCGATCGATCGCCTCAAATTTTGCTTCGCGGCGATCGATCGCGCCAAACATGGCGATCGATCGCCTACCTCAAATTTAGCCACTGCCCCTCGGCGATCGGTCGCCTCATTTTAGGCGATCGATCGCCTGCCCTGCGAATTTGTTACTGCCCATCGGCGATCGGTCGCCTCTTTTCAGGCGGTCGATCGCCTCGCACAGACTCGCGATTTTTCACCATTAAAGCACACCAAAACCTTCCCAACCCATACCAAAACTTCTCCCAACAACCCAACAACAAAGTAACATCATAAACCTCCAAAATACACCTCAAAACAAACATAAATCCAACCCTCAACCAAAACAACATCAACCCACAACAAACCCATTTCAAAATCATTCAAAACCATACCAAACTTAAATAAAACATTACAAAATCAATAATGAGGTATCCATACCTCTTGGGGACTTCAAATCTCCCAATAAACTCCACAAATCAAGATTTTTGGAAGGATTCCCTTTACCCTTGAGCTCAATTTCGAAAATGGGGGAAAGGAGGGTTTGGGTGGTGTAATTTTGGGAAAGTAAAGTGAAGGTGAGGTGGGGGTTGGGGTATAAGAGGGGTTGGGTTTTAATTAAAAGCATTCCACAATCCCATGGTGTATAAAACACCCCAACATGATATTTTTAAAAGCATTAATCCCAAATGCACCAAAATACCAATTAAACTCATGATTTCCAATTAATTGCTAAAACCATGGCAAATAAATCATGCTAACAACAATTTTCCCAACATGCACAACATGCACCCTGAAATGCACTCCCGGGTCACCCTTTCCATATGACCATGCATTTCCATAAGATAAATAAATCCAACACATAATTAATTACCATCATAATTAATCATATAAACACAATTAATGCCCAAATTGCAATTAATCATTTCGGGGATATCACACATTATCCCTATTCATGATAATACTTGACTAGGGACATGTTTAAGAATAATACAATATTATTCTGAGGACATTAACATATATATTAATTCACATTGCACAGTTAAACGAATAATATATAATAATGAATTGCCATTCATAAAATCATAAATATTGTATGTCAAAACAATCATCTAATGACTTGTCTTAGGGCATATCCCAACAAAAACTTGATAGCAGACGCCTTAAGTCGGAAGGTGAAGAGTACTGCTGAGGACGCTATGTGTTTATCAGCTATGATGACTTCTTATTGCCATCTGGGCTATGATTTCGATGTGGACACATCACTGGTGCGAGTGTCGACCTTATTGGCTGAGCCAGACATATTTGAGGCTATCAGGAAAGCCCAGAGGTCGGATGATGAGGTTCAGAGGTGGTCATTATTGGTGCTTCAGGGTCAGCCATCAAAGTTTAGAGTGGCTGAGGATGATTCCTTGAGACTGGGCAACCGTTGGGGAGTCCCAAATACGCCGGAGTTGCGTAAAGGAATCTTGGAGCGAGCTCACAATAGCCGGTTCAGTATCCACCCAGGAGGAAGAAAAATGTATAAGGACCAAAGTGGTCAGTTCTGGTGGAAACGCATGAAGCGTGATGTTGTAACTTTTGTCAAAAGATGTTTGATCTGCTAGCAGGTAAAGGCAGAAAGGCAGAGGCCTGGTGGCGAGCTGAAGAGCTTAGAGGTACCTAAGTGGAAGTGGGAGCACATTGTAAGTAATCCAACAATCATGGAGCACAGCGGAATTTAAAAAATTTGGATTACTAAACCGCGAATCTATACATAGGATGTTCATATCGGATAAAGGAATAAAGGTCTCACCCTTGTAGCGCGTTTGAGCAGATTCCACGGAGCAGCACCACGTCCAACGCCTCCTCCGAGTCACTAGCGAAAACTTAACAAGTTTTGCCTCAACGGTATCCACACGATCAAATCGGGTGAAGGGATAGTTTAAGAACAAGTTGCTAGACAAGTTCTTAAACCGGAACAAGAAACACACTCGATTCTAAATCGAAAAGGATGGCACAAAACACCAAGAACCACACGGCTATGAAGAAGCCGAGAGCTCAAGTTGATGGTGCGGCCGTGTGCTTTTGTGGTTTTAGGTTGGAATGATATGAATTGTCCCAAACAATTAATCATAACCTTGTATTTATATTATAAGATTTAATTAAGGTTTAAGGCTTTCTTAAAGCCTCATGGCCCAAACCCATGATTTAATTAAATCTTTATAATCTTTTAATTAAGACTCTTCTTAATTAATTAATTCATCCAATGAATTTAATTTCCCTTCTCGATTTAATCTTTTGTGCGACCCGATAGGATCTTGTAATGTTGGCAGTTACATAAAATCTTATTTTACGTTACAAGCAAGGAGCGGTGTCTAGCAACACATCGAGGCTACCCAAATTACAAGAATGTCAATGACTCGACATAACCTTTAGAACTTGTGATAATATTAATCATGTAACTTAATCCCTTTGTACTTTGTGTTTAGATTGAACACGAGTCATGGAATAGTCATACTCGTATATTCAATCTTTATTTCTTGATCCCCAAGTAGAACTAGAATAAACGAATAAGCTCGATATCTCATATCGACTCATTCGAGCATGGCCATGCATTTTAGTTCTCACTTGATCAAGGGCCAAACACATCTCCTGTTATATAGGAGGGACAAATCATATCTCAATCAGTCAACATCCCTCTACATAATTCGTAGTGTATCCAATAGTCGCCTTTATAGTTTACCCTGTTACGGGTAACGTTTGACAATATCAAGATACAAAACTCCTTATGTTGGGATCTCTGATGATCACAAGTCGTAAGGATTACATACATTATTATCACTATGAGAATTGCATATGACGATCATATAACTATCCATGTTGCATTCTCATGGTGGGTCTGTCCAGTACATCGTTCTCCAACATGTACCCATGTGTTGATTTGATATCTCATATCAATGAACAATTCATCAATCAACACATACTAGTCTCTACGTATTATCGTTATCCCTATTCATGATAATACTTGACTAGGGACATCTTTAAGAATAATACAATATTATTCTAAGGACATTAACATATATATTAATTCATATTGCACAGTTAATCGAATAATATATAATAATGAATTGCCATTCATAAAAATCATAAACATTGTATGTCAAAACAAATGATTTGTCTTAGGGTATATCCCAACAAATCTCCCACTTGCACTAAGACCACTCAGACATATACCTAATGCCTAGAGATCTAGTATGACGATCATGCTCCTGCTGTGACAGTGGCTTCGTCAATGGGTCAGATACGTTATCATCTGTTGGTACTTTGCATATTTTAACATCTCCCCTTTCAACGATTTCTCGAATGAAATGAAAGCGCCGAAGTATGTGCTTGGATCTTTGGTGATATCTAGGTTCCTTAGCCAATGCGATCGCTCCATTGTTGTCACAATAGAGTTCTATCGGATATTTAATGCTAGGCACCACTCCACGTTCAGAAATGAACTTCCTAATCCAAACAGCATCCTTTGCTGCATCCGAGGCAGCAATATACTCAGCTTCCGTTGTAGAGTCGGCTACTGTTTCTTGCTTTGAACTCTTCCAGCTCACAGCACCTCCATTTAGGCAATACACATATCCAGATTGCGATCGAAAATCATCTTTGTCAGTTTGGAAGCTTGCATCAGTGTAACCAATTACATTGAGCTCTTCCTAATCAAGAATGTATCCTTAGTTCTTCTCAAGTACTTCAGGATATTCTTGACAGCAATCCAGTGACCTTCACCTGGATCAACTTGATATCTGCTCGTCATGCTCAAAGCATACGATACATCGGGACGAGTACATATCATGGCATACATGATAGATCAAATAGCTGACGCATATGGGATCTTACTCATGCGTTGTCTCTCATCTGGTGTTGAAGGACACTGTTGCTTTGAGAGATATATACCATGTGTCATAGGCAAGAATCCTTTCTTTGATTCTTGCATGCTAAACCTTTTAAGCACTTTGTCTATGTATGTACTTTGACTTAGGCCAAGAAGCCTTCTCGATCTATCTCTATAGATCTTGATTCTTAATATATAGGTGGCTTCTCCCAATTCTTTCATCGAAAAGCAGTTCCCTAGCCAAATCTTTACAGATTGTAAGGCAGGGATAACATTTCCAATGAGAAGTATGTCATCTACATACAACACTAGGAAAATGATTACGCTCCCACTGACCTTCTTGTAGACACAAGGTTCATCTTCGTTTTTGATAAAACCAAACTCTTTGATTGCATCATCAAAACAAAGATTCCAACTCCGAGAAGCTTGCTTCAATCCATAAATAGATCGTTGTAGCTTGCATATCTTTCCAGCATCCTTTGGATTGACAAAACCCTCGGGCTGTGACATGTACACATCCTCGAGCAGATTTCCATTAAGGAAAGCTGTTTTGACATCCATCTGCCAGATTTCATAATCATGAAATGCAGCTATTGCAAGCAAGATCCTTATGGATTTAACCACGGCCACTGGTGAAAAGGTTTCATCATAGTCAATACCATGAATTTGTTTGAATCCTTTTGCAACCAGCCGACCTTTATAGGTTTGTACATTACCATCCATATCGGTCTTTTTCTTGAAAATCCATTTGCACCCTATGGGTCGTACCCCTTCAGGTGGATCAACCAAAGTCCATACTTGGTTTGCATACATGGATTCCATCTCAGATTTCATGGCTTCTTGCCATTTCTCAGAATCAGTGCCCATTATAGCTTGTTGATAAGATGACGGCTCATCCTCATCAATAAGTAGTAAGTCACTTGTTGAGTCACAAGAAATTCATATCTCTGTGGCTCCCGGTGTTCTCTTACAGACCTACGCTGGGCTTGTGTCTCTTGAGCAGGTACTTCTTCCACAACAGTTTGCGGTGCCTGCTCTGTTTCCATCTCAATCTCAGGTTCAGTGTTTTCTTGTGGTTGAACTTCACTAAGTTCTATTTTTCTCCCACTGGTTTTTCTAGAAATAAATTCTCTTTCAAGAAATACACCAGTCCGAGCAACAACTACTTTGTTCTCGGTGGGATAATACAAATAGTATCCTTTTGTTTCCTTAGGATACCCCACAAATAAACACTTATCAGATTTGGGTCCAAGTTTGTTAGTGGCGTGACGTCTAACGAAAGCCTCACAACCCCAAATCTTCATAAAAGACATACTAGGACGCTTCCCAGTCCATATCTCATATGGTGTCTTTTCCACTGATTTAGATGGAACACGGTTCAGTAAAAAAATTGTTGTTTCTAGAGCGTGTCCCCAAAACGATATTGGAAGATTACTGACTCATCATTGATCTAACCATGTCTAACAAGGTTCGATTTATCCTCTCGGATACACCATTCCATTGTGGAGTATACGCAGGAGTGAGTTGTGGGACTATCCCACACTCCTTTAGATAGTCATGAAACTCTTGGCTTAAGTATTCACCTCCTCGATCTGATCGAGGATTTTGATACTTTTGCCAAGTTGGTTTTGTACTTCATTCTTGAAATCTTTGAACTTTTCAAAGGTTTCATGCTTATGCTTCATTAGGTACACATACCCATATCTACTGAGGTCATCAGTAAATGTAACGAAGTATTGAAAACCACCTCTAGCTTGTGTACTTATTGGTCCACATACATCACTATGTATTAGTCCCAATAAAACATTTGCCCTTTCAACATGTCCCTTGAAAGGGGCTTTAGTCATCTTGCCCTTTAAACAAGATTCGCATGTTTCATATGATTCAAAATCAAATGAATCTAATACTCCATCCTTATGAAGTTTAGATATGCGGTTTTCGTTTATGTGGCCCAAGCGACAATGCCAGAGATAAGTCGGATTACAATCATTATTTTTAATCCTTTTAGTATTTATGTTATAGATAGGCATATCAAGATTTAATAAATAAAGATCATTCACCATTTGTGCACTAGCATAAAACATATCATTTAAATAAATAGAACAACAGTTGTCCTTTATTATAAATGAAAAACCACACTTGTCTAAACAAGAAATAGAAATTATGTTTTTGGTAATAGATGGCACAAAATAACAGTCTTTTAAAATCAACGATAAACCAGAAGGCAAAGATAAATAATAATCTCCTATAGCTAATGCAGCAACTCTTGCTCCATTTCCAACTCGGAGATCAACTTCGCCTTTCGCCAACAATCTACTCTTTTTGAGGTCCTGCACATTTACACAAATGTGAGATCCACATCCAGTATCTAATACCCATGATGAAGAAGTAGATAAATTGACTTCTATAACAAAATTACCTGAAGTGGAAGTCACACTTCCTTTCTTTAGATCCTCCAGATATACTTTGCAGTTTCTTTTCCAATGGCCGGTCTCACCGCAATGGAAACAGTTCCCTTCCTTCGCTATCTCTCCCTTTGGTTTCAGTGCAGATGACTTTGGCTTAGATTTAACAAAGACCTTCTTGTTTTTCTTGAAGTTCTTAGCTTTAGTCTTTCCTTTGCTCTTATTCACAATAAGAACATTTGTAGTTTTAGACTTCTTGCTATTTGCTTCAAAAGTTCTAAGCATTCCAAGTAACTGTGGTAGTGTCTTCTCAATTTCAATCATATTGTAATTTAAGACAAATTGACTGAAACTTTCAGGCAACGATTGCAAGATCACGTCAGTGGCCAACTCTTGGTCCAAAGGAAAACCCAGCTTTTCCAGATTCTCAATATACCCAATCATCTTGAGTACATGAGTACCAACCAGACTTCCTTCTACCATTCTACACTGGGATAACGCCTTAGAGACGTCATACCTCTCATGTCTTGCTTGTTGTTGGTACAGTTGCTTAAGATGCTCGATCATATCAAACGCCTCCATTTCCTCATGTTGCTTCTGAAGCTCAGAGTTCATGGTGGCTAGCATAAGGCACCCAACATCAAGTGCGTCACTTTGATGCTTCTTGTAAGCATCTTTTTCGGCTCTTGTAGCCGTTAGGGGAGGTTCCTCAGCAGGTAAGGGTTCCTCTAGTACATATTGTTTCTTTTCTTGTTTGAGGACTATCCTCAAGTTCCTATGCCAGTCTAGGAAATTTGTCCCATTTAATTTGTCCTTCTCAAGGACCGATCGCAGTGATAAAGTGTTTGTTACGTTGTTAGTTGCCATGGATATCTACAATATAAATATGCAAAATTAGTTTATGATTTAATCATTTAACATGGTCTTATATTAAATGATGCTCCCACTATTTTGTTTAAAAAATATCAACCCTCAAAACCTTTAGTGGGCCAAGATCCATATTTCACCTAATCTTGAGTTAGCTTTGGCTAATCGCCCAAGACTCGGTTATTTAGGTAGACAACACTTTGTCAATTATATCACATATAATTCTTGGATAGTTGGACGAACAACGCTTTGTTCAATTCATCAAATGAATTATTATCCAACCCATGCCTCTAGGTTCCCAATCCTATTGAGATAACCTAGTTAAGTAGTACCCAATTTAAAGTATAACGGATATCACTTTTATCCTTTCGCGCCTTACTAAGATTGCCACGGTGCTTTGCTTTGGCAAACCCACACATGTACAATCGAAGTTTTTGACGAGTACTTTTAATTTTGGAAGGCATCTAAAACTTAATATTTTAGAGGGATTTATTGATCTTATGATTAGTTTGATAATTTAAAATATGTCCACTACATATAGTTGTATACATATCTACATATATGTGTAATACAATTATCAATCTAAAGCATAAGATAAATCATGCATCAACATACATAATTAAACGCATGGTTATAGCCCCTACTAACGATTTTCTCAAGCCAATGAGAAAACCCTAAGAGTCAACCTAAGGTAACTTCACAAGCACCTTCCTTTGGCTCCAATTTGTGAATGGCCTCCTCATCCCGGCACGATGCTCCATCTTCATTGATCACCATCAATAAAATAAACTACACTATTTACAAGATATAGAATTCCTCGATTCACATTCGAGGGGAACATAGGGGAGGGATAACATTTAGAATAAAATAGAGAAGGCACGACACACAGGTCGTATTATAAATTACAAACATTCACAAATCCTATCTAATAGGTCAAAGGGCTATAACCACGCACCATGCTCAAACAACACATAAAGCATGCATTAACATTTAATTAATTAAATTCTAAACATTTTAAATTTAATTCTTATTAAAACTGCAAAATAAATTTCGAAAAATTATCGTACGCTCGGGACATCACATGCCACGAACTAAAAACGACTAAACCATGAACCATCATGATTCGAATCATCATAGACCATGGCTGGACCAATCATGGGCCTAGGGTTCGAAAACCTAGCCCATGGCCGAACCATGGCTCGGGTGCGGCGCCGCTAGGGTTCCAAACCCTAGCCGCCAAGCACCATTTTGTCGAGCCAACATGGTTCGAAACGCCAGCAAAAGGGCGACGATGGCCGAGCCCATGCACGGCTACTAGGGTTCGAAACCCTAGCCGTCATGAGCTAGCCGTCACGAGCCAATGGGTTCTAAACCCTAATCAAGTTTCGACACTTCCATGCACAATTATTAGCCACAACGACTAAGCCATCTCGAGCCATGGGTTCGAAAACCCTAGCCCTCATGTGGCAGCCGTGTGTCATTTGTGATGGTGGTGGTCGAACCATCTCATGCTTTGGGCTCGGTTTTGCGCCTTCATGTATCGTATACAACAAACATCAATTATGTCAAATATAATTTCATGATAATTTCACAAACTTAATATTAACATATCATATATGTTCATACAGTTTTAAATAGCATGCAATATTAATCTAAATATGATAAAACTATTTAACCACATAAATCCGATATGAGTCTTGTACACGGCTCTGATACCACTGTAAGTAATCCAACAATCATGGAACGCAGCGGAATTTAAAAAATTTGGATTACTAAACCGCGGATCTATACATAGGTTGTTCATATCGGATAAAGGAATAAAGGTCTCACCCTTGTAGCGCGTTTGAGCAGATTCCACGGAGCAGCACCACGTCCAACGCCTCTTCCGAGTCACTAGCGAAAACTTAACAAGTTTTGCCTCAATGGTATCCACACGATCAAATCGGGTGAAGGGATAGTTTAAGAACAAGTTGCTAGACAAGTTCTTAAACCGGAACAAGAAACACACTCGATTCTAAATCGAAAAGGATGGCACAAAACACCAAGAACCACACGGCTATGAAGAAGCCGAGAGCTCAAGTTGATGGTGCGGCCGTGTGCTTTTGTGGTTTTAGGTTGGAATGATATGAATTGTCCCAAACAATTAATCATAACCTTGTATTTATATTATAAGATTTAATTAAGGTTTAAGGCTTTCTTAAAGCCTCATGGGCCCAAACCCATGATTTAATTAAATCTTTATAATCTTTTAATTAAGACTCTTCTTAATTAATTAATTCATCCAATGAATTTAATTTCCCTTCTCGATTTAATCTTTTGTGCGACCCGATAGGATCTTGTAATGTTGGCAGTTACATAAAATCTTATTTTACGTTACAAGCAAGGAGCGGTGTCTAGCAACACATCGAGGCTACCCAAATTACAAGAATGTCAATGACTCGACATAACCTTTAGAACTTGTGATAATATTAATCATGTAACTTAATCCCTTTGTCCTTTGTGTTTAGATTGAACACGAGTCATGGAATAGTCATACTCGTATATTCAATCTTTATTTCTTGATCCCCAAGTAGAACTAGAATAAACGAATAAGCTCGATATCTCATATCGACTCATTCGAGCATGGCCATGCATTTTAGTTCTCACTTGATCAAGGGCCAAACACATCTCCTGTTATATAGGAGGGACAAATCCTATCTCGATCAGTCAACATCCCTCTACATAATTCGTAGTGTATCCAATAGTCGCCTTTATAGTTTACCCTGTTACGGGTAACGTTTGACAATATCAAGATACATAACTCCTTATGTTGGGATCTCTGATGATCACAAGTCGTAAGAATTACTTACATTATTATCACTATGAGAATTGCATATGACGATCATATAACTATCCATGTTGCATTCTCATGGTGGGTCTGTCCAGTACATCGTTCTCCAACATGTACCCATGTGTTGATTTGATATCTCATATCAATGAACAATTCATCAATCAACACATACTAGTCTCTACGTATTATCGTTATCCCTATTCATGATAATACTTGACTAGGGACATCTTTAAGAATAATACAATATTATTCTAAGGACATTAACATATATATTAATTCATATTGCACAGTTAATCGAATAATATATAATAATGAATTGCCATTCATAAAATCATAAACATTGTACGTCAAAACAATCATCTAATGATTTGTCTTAGGGCATATCCCAACACACATATCTATGGACTTCGTGACCCACTTGCCAAGGACGGCCTCAGGATTTGATGCGATCTGGGTGATCGTAGATAGGCTGACGAAGGTGGCTCACTTCATCCCATACTGTATGTCTTTCACATACCTAAAGATTGCCCAATTATATATACGGGATGTGGTGAGGTTGCATGGGGTTCCAGTCTCGATTGTGTCTGACAGAGACCCAAGGTTTACTTCACATTTCTGGGGGGTCTCCAGACAGCTTTGGGCACAGAGGTGAGATTGAGTACAACTTATCACCCTCAGACTGACTGTGATATCCCCGAAATGATTATGTGATTTTAATCATTAATTAAATTATGATGATTTTGGTGTTAATTCATGGGGTTGAATTAATATTATTGAGGAGATACATTTCAGGGTGCATGTGATATATGTTGGGATTTTGGGGTTGTGGCATGTTTATTGGGGTGTGTGTTATTTGTTTTGGTGAAGCATGTTAAATGGGAATTGAAGTATTTTATTGAGAAAATACTATAAATATCATGTGAGGATATTTTAATACATCGTGCTAAATACCGGGACCAAAACATAACACATCATACCACCCAACACCCAACCACCCCCCAACCCATACCAATCAAACTGTGCACAGGATGATTAATCACCCCACTTGGCACAATTATTGAGCCTTCTCCTCCATTTCCAAATCTCGAGCTTTCTCTCCCAAATAACCTCCAGCACCTGCTGAGCAAAACCGTGAGGAGCCTTGCCATTTTCATTCCTTGGAAGCCTCTCAAAAATTGGAGCAAAGTATGGTGAGAAACCATGCTCTGTTTTTTATTTAAGCTTGTTAAGTTCTTACTTTTAAGTGATGTGATTTTGGCATGTTAGCTTAGGTTTCTTAAAACCTTCGATTTAAATGCTTACATGATGTTATTATGAAGCTCTCAGTATTTTTCCTTGAGCATGTTACATGTTTTATGTGAAGGATTAAAGCATGTGAAATAGGGTGTTCGAAAATCTGGGTAGATAATTGCCCTGTTTTTCTGGAAAATGTGGATTGGGAGTGATTTTGAGGAGGTGATATCATGCATGTTAGTTGGTGATTTTGGTAAACCCTCGATTTGAGTACATGCATGGTAGTTTTGTAAAGCCCAGGACGTTTTTGTTTAAGCATGCTTTATGATATATGTTGTAGTTTTAATAGCATGAACTGAGGTGCTCAAGAAATCTGGAAATGAAATATGTTGCCCTGTTTCCAGAAAAGTTGATTGAGTACTTGTGTAAATGGACGACGTTTATGCATGTGGGTTTATGTTTGGGGTGTAAATTTGATTTGAATACACTCAGGGTAGTGTATTGTAACTGCTAGCATGTTTCTTTGGGCATGTTGTATGTCTTACATGTTAGATTGAGGGGCTTAAATATCGGTGTTAAAGAATTCTGGAAAAACCTGAGTTGAAACAGAGCGACCGATCGATCGGTGAAGAACACCGATCGATCGGCAAAAGCCGTAGCTTTTTTAATAAATTCAAACAGTTCACCGATCGATCGGTGATAAGGTCCGATCGATCGGTAGTGCCTATTTTTTTTTAAAATGTAGAAAATTGTTTAATTTTGATATTGGATTGTAATGAGACATCTAATATTGTGTTGTACACTGGTGTAGAGCCTTCACAGACAGCTACACAGCGCAGGGGATAGAGTCCCACAACACACTACATTTTGGAAAGGTACGTAAGCGACGTACGGGCATCCCAACGGTAACATGTACTTTATGTTTGTCTATTTGACACATGATGAATGCAATGTGATGCATTAAGGTTATGATACATGTTATTATGCATTGTTGTTGCATATTATGCATTGTTGTTGCATATTATGCATTGTTGTTGCATATTGTGATGTGGAATAAAGAGGTGTATTCCACGAGGCAGGGGTGATCACAGTTAAGGTTTTAATGCTTACGCTTTACCGCTAAAAATGTGGAGCGGGAGGGGGGAGGCTCGCTTGCACATGGAGGCGGGGTATACCATACTGAGCGAGGATGAGATACCGCTAGTATGAAGAAGCGAGGGTGAGATACCGCTTGTTTTGAGATTATGAAAGCGAAGAAGCATTAAAATAACTGATGATGACTGACTCAAGAAAAAGAGATGATATGTCATGACATTTATTTGTGAAGCCATACATTCATATAGTGTTTTGATTATGAATTGTGGTACAGGGACAACCAATAGGCGTTGTAAATGCGATGGAAATACAGGAAGTGTTTTGTATTTATAATTATGCATTTACGTCTTACATTCATATTATGTTGAATATGAATTATGTTATGCTCATGTGTTGGGGGTTGTCTTTGTCTGTGCTTTTGATGATGAGAACCAGGGTCGGGGTTGAAATGCTGAGCTGTAAGAAGTGCTACAGGATTAGCATGTTAGAGAAATTTTTGTATAGCTTCTACATGTTGTAGAGTAAGACTATAGTATAGTACCTTTTGTAGGAAATTGTGAAATTCCTTTTTAAACTTTTGGTATTGTAATCCCTTAAGCTCAGGTTAATCAACACGACTTATTACTCTGATAAATACGCATGAATGATTAGTTCTCTTAATCGCACCTTAATATCTTGATTTAATAACGGGGTCTCACACAGACGGCCAGACAGAGCGTACCATTCAGACGCTCGAACATGTTGAGAGCATGTGTTTTGGAGTTTGATACTCCTTGGCAGGATTCAGTGACACTGGTGGAGTTGTCCTATAATAACAGCTATCAGGCGAGCATTCAAATGGCCCCTTTCGAAGCTCTTTGCGGACGACGTTGTAGGTCACCGCTGTACTGGGAGGACTTGACTAGTGAAGCGGTCGGAGGACCGGATATGATCAAGGATATGGAAGAGAAGGTTAAGTTGATACGTCAGAAGATGAAAGCGGCCCAGGATAGGCAAGCAGGGTATGCCAATAAGCCACGACGACCGCTAGAATTCCAACTAGGAGACAAGGTCTTCTTGATGATCTCACCTTTCAGGGGTGTGGTTCGTTTTTGTATACGGGGGAAGTTATCTCCGAGGTATGTTGGGCCGTATGAAGTACCGCCATCCTTATCTTGCATACATGATGTTTTTCACGTCTCTATGTTACGGAAGTATGAGCCAGACAAGTCTCATGTCTTACAGCCTACTGAAGTACAGTTGGACTCAGATGTATCCTACGTAGAATGACCAATCAGAATTCTAGATCTAGAGGATCGCAGATTACGAAGCAAGATTATACCGATGGTCAAAGTTCAGTGGGATCGTCGGGGTGTCGAGGAGGCTACGTGGGAGATGGAACGGCATATGGTGCAGCTCTATCCGGAACTATTCTCTGGTATGTTTTTATGTTTAGTTTTGATATAGTGAATGCATGTGGATTTCGAGGGCGAAATCTTATAAGTAGGGGAGTAATGTAATACCCCCGAAATGTCTGTGTGATTATGTGCTATCTTAACCGGTTATGATATGTTTTAAGGGTTGTGGTACATTTAAATTGGGGGTTATATTTATGTGATGATGATATGATTTAGGGGGCATGTTGGGTGTTTTAAGGGATGTAATAATTAAGTTTGGGTGGAACTTGGATTTGAATACATTCATGGTAGTATATTCTAGCCCTCAGCATGTTTGTTCAAGCATGTTATATGTTTTATGTCAAAGTTTGGATGGTATGAAATGAGGTGCTTGGTAATTCTGGAAAAATCACGCATGAAACAGGGCTACCGATCGATCGGTGCATATGCCGTAGCATTAAATTTTAATTCCAAGTTAGTATCGATCGATCGGTGGATGTAAGGATCGATCGGTGAAAGCTAGCGATCGATCGGTTGGTTTATACCGATCGATCGATGAAAGCCGTAGCTTTAAATTTTAATCCAAAGGTTTACCGATCGATCGGTGGGGGCTACCGATCGATCGGTAGTGCACTATTCATGTGGTATTAAATTTCTATGTTTTATTTTGAAGAATTGGTTATGATTCTTGTATTGGTGCCTAATATTGTATTATGTGGTTATGTAGAACCATCCCAGGTACCAGCACAGTCGAGGAGATAAAGTATGTTGGCTCCTCCACCTTTTAAAAAGGTACGTAAGAGACGTACGGGCATCGGACGATAAAACACACTCCTATGCTATGACCATGCAATGATTTCATAAGTAATTATGTAACATGATGATGCTATGATGTTTATGATAAGTAAAGATACGATGATGTTTATGATGTATGTTAATCTACGTTGTTGGGAATGGTGGAGTGTCCGGTGGTTGTTATGGGCAAGCGAGGAAGGTACTTACCGCTGACATAGCTAGCGAGGAGATATATCCGCTATCAAGGTGTAGCGAGGGATATCACAGTACCGCTATATGTCGAGCGAGGGGTCCAATTGTGCCGCTGACATAACAGGGCCAGAACATTCACATTTCTAATTAACATTGTTGATCATGGGCATATAAGTGAAGTATGATATTAATCATTTATGTCAAGATTTAATGATTATACGCATGAATATTTGAAACAGGGACAACGAAAGTGGGTTAATACGATTAACCAGGAAGTATATGTTAACGATTATTTCATGTATTCATTTATATGCCATTCTTTTATGTTATTAAGAAAAGATGTACATGCTCATGATGTATTGTCCCTGTAGGTACACTTTTGGACTGAAGGGCTAAGGGTCGGGTTGAGGCAGTGTGCTAAAAGAGCACAAGGATGCATAGGATTCAGGATTAGATTAGTATCTACTCTAGGGGTGCGCTTGGTTCGAGGATATGATAAGTGATGGATAGATTAAAAATTGGATAATGAGTTGATAAGTAAACTAATGGATAAGTTATATTGCGTTTGGTTCTTATTATTAATAAAGTATGATAAGTAATATTGTGTTTGGTGTACTTGACAATTAGATGGTATAGATTAATTTTATACCTAAAATCACAAATATACCCTCAAATAGATTTTGCACTTATTTTTATTATTTTATTTCAATTAAATTTAAATTGATCAAAATAAATTTATTTTTGTAATTTAATTATTAATAAATTATTATAATTAATAAATTATTATAATTAATTATTATTAATCAGAATACCCTCGAATATTATAATTAATTATTATTATTAATTTATTAATATACATACATATTAAACATTTTTAAATTAAATTAAAAATATTAATTTATTCAATAAATAAAATTAAAAGAGAACTTATAAACTACCTATTTAAAATAATATTTATTATGAATATGAAATAAATTATGAGAAATTATAATAATAATAATAATGAAAATACGAATAATAATAAGTTAAATTAATATTAACTATATTGAATAATAGATAAAAACAACCTCTAATACTGATAATAATAATAATAGTAATATTAATAAAAATTAAAAAGAAAATAATAAGAATAAGAATACTGATAATTAAATTAATTATATTATTAATAATACGAATGGTAATGAATATATTAATAATAAATAATAAGTAACATAACATAAATAAGAAAAATAACATTTTTGATCATAAACAAATATGAAATAATAAATTATAGAAGTTATTTTTTATTATTAAATATATTAATAATAAATAATAAGACTAATAATATTGATTTTAAAACTATTAATATATTCCTTATTATTATTATAAATGTGTTCCCGTATTATACAATTATTATTATTATTTTTGTTCTAGTTATTAGTAATCAAATTTTTATTATATCTTATTAGGTATATAATATTATTTTTTTGTTTTACTTCTTATATTTATTGGTATTATTTTACTAATAAGTATTATTCTTATTATTTATGTTTCTGTTATTATTTATTATATTTATATCTTATTACTTATCATGAATTTTTTTATTATATATTTATTATTTTTATCATAAATTTTATTAAATTATTTCAGTTTAATTTATTCTAACTTATCATTGTTTTTTTGTTGTTATTACTGTTCATTAATTATTTTTTACTATTAATTATTATTCATATTAATAATTTTATTGAAGAAGAAATATTAATTATTAAGGAAGACAAATAATAATATTATTTTGTTATTTGATTATGGGGTTATGTTGGTAATAAAGTACCCCAATCACTCTTTATCACACCATGTAGGAGGTATAATTTATCAACCAAATTATGTACAAATAATATGTACAGTGCGGGCTTTATGTTGGCCCATCGGGCCATCCAGATAAAATATCCATGAGCCAAACGCAGGATGAGAAAGGTTGTGAAATCAATCACTATGTTATCCTTGAGCCAAACACAGCCTAGGAGTAGTTTAAATCTAAAATGTTAGCATTCGTTTATGTGAATGTAACTGATAATTTTTGAAGTTTTATTTTTGGCCTGTAATCCTGTTAGCTCACTAACAACCGGAACTCTAAGATGTCATTAATGCATGTTTAGTTCATTTTATGACATTCTAGCACTGTTAAGGTAGGAAGACCCTAGAATAAGTGACCACCCTGTCATACAGTTCAGGCCTCAAGCCTTTCAGGAAGTTCCTCATCTTTGCTTGAGTACTTGCGGCGATATGAGGTACATATCTGAGCAAAGAACAGTAATGAAGAGCATAATCTGACACAGGCATGTTACCTTGCTTGAGGTTAGTAAACTCATATTCCTTAGCCTGTCGTGCAGCAGCTGAAAAGTAGCGGGTCAGAAACCGAGTTCTGAACAGTTTCCAATTTATTTCCTATCCCCGAGCCTCTTGCTCTATTACTGTGGTCTTCCACCACATCAATGCCTTCTTGGCCAGTTGGAACTCCGCTAGCCTTATCCATGCTGACTTCGCACAAGGAGCTGCCACAAATATCTGTTCTATCCTCTCTAACCATTCCTCGGCCAGTTCTCCTGTCTCAGTTCCTTCGAACATCGGGGGTCGGTATGTCAGAAACTGAGCCAAACTTAGCTCCCCAGGTAGTAACTGTTGCTCAGAGGGTTCTTCGCCCAAGGCTGGCGGTGGTAGGGGATTTGTACGCCCAGCACTTGCATTAACACTCACTGCATCTCCTATATCGACATTTGCTGCCATGCTGCAAGATAAGGGTTAACAACAATACCCAAAAGCAGTTCATATAATACATTGTTAGAAACCATAACATGTTAGTACAATAGTCATATGCTTCATATGCAACATATGCACAAAACATGTTTAAAAAGAAGCACCTAGCCAACTTATTGCTAAGGCTACCCTTCACTCATTCCCGGGTTCTCTAACCACTGCTCTGATACCACTAATGTAGGGTCTTCCTACCTTAACATCATTATAATAAATATTATGGACTAAACATGCATTAATAACATCTTAGGGTTCCGGTTGTAGCTTTGAGCTAATAGGATTACAGGCCAAAAATAAAGTTCCAAAAGCTAATTAATTACATTCTCAATAATGAATGTTAAAGCTATAGATTTACACTACTCCTAGAGTATAGACTATTCAAAAATTCTGTATCTTAAATTCTTTCATGCTCCTCGTAGCTCACTGCCTCAACCCGACCCTTAGCCCTTCAGTCCAAAAGTGTACCTACAGGAACAACCTATCATGAGCATGCACATCATTACTTAGCATCATAGATAATGGCATATAAATAAATGCATGAAAATAATCGTTAACATATACTTCCTGGTTAATCGCATTAACCCGCTTTTGTTGTCTCTGTTTCATAGTCATGCATGAATCATTAGTTCTTGACATAAATGATTAAAATCATACTTCACATATGCTCATAATCAACAATGTTAATTAGAAATGTGACTGTCATGGTCCTGTTATGACAGCGGCACAATTGGCCCCCTCGCTCGACATATAGCGGTACTGTGATACCCATCGCTACACCTTGATAGCGGATGTATCTCCTCGCTAGCTATGTCAGCGGTAAGTACCTTCCTCGCTTACCCATAATAACCACCGGACATTCTACCATTTCTAGTAACATAGTTTAACATACATCATAAACATCATAGTATCTTTACTCATCATAGACATCATCATATCTTTCCTTATCATAATCATCATCATAAACATCATAAATACTTATGCAATCATTGCGTAGTCATAGTATAGGAGTGTGTTTTACCGTCCGATGCCCGTACGTCTCTTACGTATCTTAATTCCAAAAGTGGAGAAGTTGAAGAACTTTATCTCCTTGAAGTTGTGGGTACCTGGGATGGTTCTACACAACCATACAAACTGATATTAGAAGCCAATTATAGTCCAATATCCAAAAATCCCAAAAAATAACCAAAAACACACATTTATGTGTCTCGCGATCGATCGCCGAGATGTCCCGATCGATCGCGAGATCACACTGCTCGTTGCAAATTTTTTGTGTATTCGGCGATAGATCGCCACTTTTGGCGCGATCGATCGCCAGCCTCACCGATCGATCGCCCAAAAGTGGCGATCGATCGCCAAATGGTTCTGGAGCCTACTGCTGGCTTGCGATCGATCGCCAGAAACGGGCGATCGATCGCCGATCCCTGCACATCGAAAAATCACCATTTTTGAGCATTTTTCAAGCTCTACCTCATACCCTTCAAACCCAAACATACCAACAACTCAAACATCATCATAACTCACTAAAACCCACATAAAACACTTCAAAAATCATACCCCAACCACATACAACATATACCCAAAAACAAATCTACAAAAATCCCAAAATGCTAACCCATTTCTAAACTAAACATCATTAAAACTTTAGGAAGGGTTTCATACCTCTTGAGGACTCCAAATCTTAACAAAAATCCCACAAACAAAAGTTTTGTGAAGATTTCTCCTTCCTTCCTTGCCAAATTTCGAAAAATATGAGATGGGTTAGGGTTGGGGATGAATTTGGGGATTTTAAAATAGTGAAGGATAAAGTGAGGTTAAAGTGATGGGTAAAAGGTGGGGTAAAGGGTTATTAATTTGCACCCCAAAATTAACATGATTTATAAAATACCCCAACGTGGTATTTTAAAAGCATTTTACAAAAATGCAACAAACTTCCACTAAATTCATATCTTCCACATAATTAACAACCAATACAAATAAATCATGTTAACACCTCATTTTCTAATATGCATAACATGCACCCTGAAATGCAACCCCAGGTCACGTCTACCATGTGACTAAGCATTTCAACAAGATAATTAATTTCAACACATAAATCAATTATCACCATAATTAATCATATAAACATCATTAATGCCCAGATTGCATATAATTATTTTCGAGGGCATCACAATTACCAACATAATCCAGGAAAAAATGGTCATTTCAACTCAAGATACGTATATAATTCTAACTAGAAACATCATTTACCTAAAAAAATAGTAACACAAATAATTTAAGAAAAAAAACACTTGCTAGGTGAAGTGCATCGAATACGAAATGATTGCTCCAAAAACTAAACGAATGTAGGTCTCAATTAATGAACATTTAAATGTTAAGGGGGTATGTGCAAATATTGAAATTAAGTTACTAAATGTACCTAGATAGCATTATGTCCACCATTTCTCACCTCACAAAGTTAAATCAGCTTCTACACCAAATGTTTCCCTCATTCTGCACGCTATCACCATTCCAGCCAAAAGAAATCGACCCTAGCTCAGTACCAGACGCGATTTCGCTCAGATTTGGTGTAGTAATCTCATCTTCTACCTAAACCTTTCTTCTTCTTTGGATATTTTATAGATTGGTTCGATTTTTGGGCTAGGGTTGCGAAAAAAATAAGTTGGCCGAAAATGATTATTGTGTGCAGGGAGCATTTTGATCCTTTGTGGTAAGGTAGTACCTTGTTGGTTGATAGTATGGCTTAATTAATATTGTATTGGAAGATGGTGTAAATTTCAAACTTTCACCCCTGAACCTTCATTTTGTGCTATTACTTTTGAAAGGAATTGTGTTGAATTATTGGTTATTCTCCAAGGCTCATTACTTGCTTTTATGGCCCAAGTTTTATGCTGTTTGAGATCAAAATCTTGTTATTCCTTGTGGTGCGAAAACCATGCTGTTGGGAGTCGAAACATTGCTACAATTTTGATTAATTTTTCTGCTTGTGGGTCGAAACCTTGCTGATGTTCTTTGACCAAATTTATGCTTCAATTTTGGATCGAATTGTGCTACTGTAATGGTTGCTTTTTTTTTTTGGGATTGAAATATGTTGTTATTTTTGTCAAATTTTGCTACTCCTTTGATGAAAGAAATTACTACTAATTGTTTGATTTTGGTCCAGAAATCTATTCCACCTTTAGTAGTTTATCACATTGATTAATATCTCATTATAAACATGTGTGTATGTACAAGTCTAAGGCTGGGTAGGTCTGACCATTGATATTCAATTAATATTGAGATATTAAAACTCTGTAGAGACTTCTCGAGCCTTTGGACAAAAAGAAGGTTTGCCTAACCGTGAATTCTTGCAATAAGGTACGTAGTGACGTACGAACATGTATGCCATGTAGAAATGCCAAAAATAATGCATTTTTGTAATGAACTTTAATGTGCAACTGTGTGAAATTCGAGTATGTGAATGTTGTTTATTACTTGTGGCACTGCGGTTATGTAAGTGTACATAATCCGGTTGTGTGAGTTGAGTCTTGATGCCGAGGGCATGATTGAATATGAGAAACCATTGAGAATGATCATAGTAAATGGGCATGAGTATCTTTAAATTGTGTTGTTACGATTGTGAAATAAGTGATTTATCATTAAGGAAGCAATTTATTTTGATATTGAGTATCATCGTTTAAATTATGTTATCGATATTGACGATTGTGGATTTGTGACATATTGAGACAGAAACAGTATAAGAAAGCCTTCATTGGTCAAAATTTCAGGGAGTACATTCTATAGATTTTAATAATCTTATTCAGTTGCATTTAAATTTTGTATATTGATATGAGTATGACTGTTGAGTTGGAGCGTGCTCACCCTGTGTGGGGGCTGTTTCTGTGAAACAGGTAAAACAGGTATGACATCGGTTCTGAAGTGAGTTCGAGCCATTGGAGTGGAATACTACCAGGAGCATGATATCAGTATTGGTAAAGGATGATGTGATTGTATGCGAGTAGATTTATACTCGTTTATTCATTGCTCATTTGTGAGCATCCTAATGCCTGTATATGATCTGTATATATGTTTTAATGTTTCTCCTTTCATTTGGGTGTCATAGATGCAGTTTATTTGAGGAGATTTATGATTTGAGCAGATGAATTTATTTTGGGTGAAAGTTGGAGTTTAATTATATGAGGATGTGTTGTTTGGGATTTTATTATTGTCATGGTGATGATATATGTCTCTTGATTTTTTTTTTTGGAGAGTCAAGTTTATGGGGAGATTCTGCCCAAATTTTTATAAAAGTCATAGGGTATATGTGAAGCATGTAATGATGCTTTTAAAGAATGAAAATTTTCACATACACAAATGACGTCATAAATGCTTAAATATCGTCTTTATTAGTCGGGGTCTTACAGTTATAGTTCCCAGTTGTAAGAGTGACCTTAGTTGGTGGAGTTGTGCGGCTAAGAGTTCTAGCCATCAGAGTTAACTCGGCTGTACCAGGTTATACAACAAGATTATATAATTCAAATCTTTCACTGTAAACCTTCATACAAAGAAAGAATGGAATACATTGAAAAATAGACTTCGAACTTGCAGAAATAAATTTTGTGTCACTTATTTATCGCATTTTACTGTTTTACTTATCTGTTTTACCCCTATTCGGCCATCAATTCACTTGTACTCGTTGCATCGACTCGAGTTCTTTCCACAGTATTTTAGTTACTCAACTGATCGATTTTGAACTAATAAACATCTTTTGATTGCTAAAACAACTTGAGGAAATTTTAAAATAACTAGTGAATTGATGTAATTTTATTCAATCCTTTCTAAACTGCCGCATTGATCCTAACAAAAAATTGTTCAAAAGTATTCTAAACTTCAAACTTTGAATTAGAATAGAACACAAGACCAAGAAAAAACGTGAAATTGTAGCGAATTTAAAAATGAACAGTCGAAAACATATGTTTCAATTAATACATTTGACCACCGAACTCTATTAAATACGTAACAATACCCAACAATTTCTTCTATTTCCTATAACACCCTTCAATCGTCTCCGTTAAACCGCAGCCCCAAATTTAAAAATAAAAAACCCTAACCCTTCGAGAAACTCTAATACCACCGGAATGCAGGCCTTGATATCATATGCTTCGAAGATTTTTATCTCCAAAACCCTAATCCGAACCATGTCCCAATCCACATCCATCCCCAAGAAGCAGGTCCGAATCCGAGACCACGGCTACGACGATTACATGGAAATCGAGAAGAAGAAGCGCAAAGTACTCCAGTTCCAAGAACTGATCCTCTCGCAACCCAACAAAATGATTTCCACTTCACGCCTGGATTCTCTATCTCGCCGAATCGGATTTAAGAATCTTGAAGCTGGTCGGTTTATTCTCAAATTACCCCACGTTTTTGAGGTTTTCGAACACCCGGTACAGAGAATACTCTATTGCCGGCTGACCCGGAAAGCTATCTCACAAATTCAGTGGGAAAATGAAGCCCTTTTGAATCAAGTACCTGAGGCTGTGACCCGGATTAGGAAATTGCTTATGATGTCGAACACGGGTCGGATTAGGATAGAACATGTGCGGATCGCGCGCAAAGAGTTTGGTTTACCGGATGATTTTGAGTACTCGGTAATTTTGAAGTACCCGCAGATTTTTAGACTGTTTGATGCGGATGAGACTAGGAATAAGTACATTGGAATGGTGGAAAGGGATGAAAGATTAGGTGCTTCTAAGATTGAGAAAGTGAGGGAAAGAGAATACAGAGAGAAGGGCGTGGATGCAGAGGATATTCGTTTTTCGTTTATTGTTAATTTTCCTCCTGGGTTTAAGATTGGTAAATATTACAAGATTGCAGTTTGGAAATGGCAGAGGTTGCCGTATTGGTCGCCATACGAGGATGTTTTGGGGTTCGATTTGAGGTCGTTGGAGGCGCAGAAGAGGATGGAGAAGAGAGCTGTGGCAACGATTCATGAATTGCTGACATTAACTGTGGAGAAGAAGTTAACATTGGAGAGGATCGCTCATTTTAGGATGGCGTTGGATTTGCCGAAGAAGCTGAAGGAATTCTTGCTCCAGCATCAGGGGATATTTTACATTTCGACTAGGGGAAATCATGGGAAGCTTCACACGGTTTTCTTGAGGGAGGCGTATAAGAAGGGGGAGTTGGTAGAGCCGAATGAGTTGTATTTGGCTCGGAGGAAGCTGGCTGAATTGGTATTGATGAGTCCTAGGAAAGCAAGATTGGATAACGAGTTGATTCATTATAAGAGGGGAAGAGAGGAGGATGATACGAGGGGTGTTAGAGGATACACGGAGGATGATTTTCGGATAAAGGAAAATGGTAACACTGGAGAAGATTTGGATGGTGTTGTAGATGTTAGTAGTGCTTCAGAATTCTCAGATGAGGATGATGAAAATGGCGAGAAGGAATCTGTGTTGGCGTCTGATTAACGAAATTTTCTAAGCTGGTGATTGCCTTTAGCAAATTTCATGGCATTTGATATGTTTCAAAAGATGTCCAATTCCGATCTGAGAAAGTTGAAAAATGAAATTTTGCACGACCATCAAAAGGTGGGATTTGAGCTGATAGACCGATTAAAAGATTTGAGATATATCATCATCAGTTAAGTTTTGGCATAACTACATGTATTGAGTAAAGAATAGAGAGCAAATTGCATTGATGTTTTGTAGATTCGATTCACTTTGTTGGTTGAAGCTTTCTGCACCACCTTTCTTGTTACTTCATGAGCTGTTTATTGATCATCTTTACAAGTAAACATGATTGAGTACAATCTATTTATCATATCAGCTCCTTCGAGTAACATGGTGGATTTCTCCAACGTTTTGAGTTGTTCGCGTTGCCAAAACTCTCCTTTCATAAGAAGTGAAATTCTTAACCCGATAAGATCACAATGACCGAGTTATCCACAGTTGATATAGTGACCACGGTCAAGAGCAGATATCGCTTACTCATCTCTTACTGTAATTTTCCTTCAACCTTGTCATGGCTCTCACCGAATTTGATACATCATTCAAGCATATATTTAGGTGGCACTTTTCTTTCTGACAGAGTGCTGATTGGAGCTAGGGTTTAAGATTTTAAGACAATTGCAGCAAGATATCGGTTAAGTATGTGGACGTAGTTGTAAAGCTTGGTTGCAGTGCGCTACTTAAAGATTTTTATGGCAATTGCAGCAAGATATCATAGTTATTGTATCAAAAGGTATTTGCCATAGTACAACTGGAATGTTTCACAACTTAAAATCATTTGATTATGTGAGCTTATTACATTTTATGGGTGACCCACTACTGATCTTGTTTTGCCAGACATGGTGAAATTCACTCAGTGTGACATAGATAATACCAGAGAAAATTTATTGCCCACTAAAAGTTGAACTTTTATAAAGTAATCTTGTATTCGATCCAAGATACTTTCATTTGCTCTGGTGGGTGAAGTCACTAACCCTCCTCTAAACCCAGACATATAAAACAACCTCAAAGAACTGAATAGATTTAGTTGAAGGACTAATATTAGAATTAAGGGTGTGTGGGGTTGGGGTGGGTTGTTGGATTCAGAAAATTCTAATCGGCTACCTTATATATGGGGTGAGAAAAAATTAAAGCCCGACAATAACACGATGATGTCGGGTACTAATAAACCCATATTTTTCATATAATCCTAATTAATTTAACCATTCCAAGTAAAAATTAGCATACACGTTCCACTTCCTGCTAGATTTGAAATTAAAAAGTTAGTGAATTCTTGGTTAACCTCTGCAGCGATGTAACTTCATTTTTCAGTACATGGTCCAACATCTGAAATTGCTGTGGCTCCAAACAAATTTTACCTTTTTAAGAAGATACGAATCTAATGAACCTTTTAGCATCGTCGATGTGCCTAAGGGCGTAGCTATGATTTCTAAATATGGGGCTGGACGTAAAAATATAATTGTTATATGTAGAAATTGTATGAAAAGATGGGTAAAATTTCATATTGTTCTTATGTAATATATTGTTCCATAATTCTTTTGTATAAACAATTCATTCGCATGCTCGTTTGTTATTGTTTAATATACAAATATATTAGTATACTATTACTGCAGGGTCTTCCTACCTTAACATCATTATAATAACGTATTATGGACTAAACATGTATTAATAACATCTTAGGGTACCGGTTGTAGCTTTGAGCTAATAGGATTACAGGCCAAAAATTAATTTCCAAGAGCTAATTAATTACATTCTCGATAATGAATGTTAAAGCTATAGATTTACACTACTTCTAGAGTAGAGATTATCCAAAATCCTGTATCCTATATTCTTTCATGCTCCTCGTAGCTCACTGCCTCAACCCGACCCTTAGCCCTTCAGTCCAAAAGTGTACATACATGAACAACCCATCATGAGCATGTACATCATTAGTTAACATCATAAGATAATGGCGTATAAATAAATGCATGAAAATAATCGTTAACATATAATTCCTGGTTAATCGCATTAACCCACTTTTGTTGTCCCTGTTTCATAGTCATGCATGTAATCATTAGTTCTTGACATAAATGATTAAAATCGTACTTCACTTAAATGCCCATAATCAACAATGTTAATTAGAAAGGTGACTGTTCTGGTCCTGTTATGTCAGCGGCACAATTGGCCCCTTCGCTTAACATATAGCGGTACTGTGATATCCCTCGCTACGCCTTGATAGCGGATATATCTCCTCGCTAGCTATGTCAGCGGTAAGTACCTTCCTCGGTTGCCCATAACAACCATCGGAACACTCTACCATTTCTAATAACATAGTTTAACATACATCATAAACATCATAGCATCTTTACTCATCATAGACATCATCGTATCTTCACTTATCATAATCATCATCATAAACATCATAAATACTTATGCAATCATTGCGTATTCATAGTATATGAGTGTGTTTTACCGTCTGATGCATGTACGTCTCTTACGTACCTTAATTCCAAAAGTGGAGAAGTTGAAGAACTTTATCTCCTTGAAGTTGTGGGTACCTGGGATGGTTCTACACAACCATACAAATCGATATTAGAAGCCAATTATAGTCCAATATCCAAAAATCCCACAAAATAACCAAAAACACACATTTTTACATCTCGCGATCGATCGCCGCCCAGACCCGATCGATCGCGAGATCATACTGGCCGATACTGAAATTTTTAGCCCTTGGCGATCGATCGCTGGTAGCGTTTATCGTGTACGCCCAAATTAACCCTTCTTCAGTTAATGACAAAAATATGTAGTAGTGGAAGTAGGGATCGATCTCACATGGAAGGTAAATTTATTTTGTGCCAAAAGCGAATAGTAACAAGGGGGTTTTAGGATGAATGATTACTACTAAGCAAATTCTAAAATTAAACTAATTAACGAGATTACTAAGATGAGTAAACTTATGAGAGTGAAGCGATTCTTGGTTTCCAGGTAACCGTACTTTTGGAAAATTATCTTTTAATCATCAAATCAAAACATTCGAATCCTTTCAATTATCTATCGATTGGAAATTCAATTCCTACTCATCTTATTCGTAGTCAAAGAGAAAACAACATTCAATTCAACCCTTACCAAATCTCTAATCACCACTACAGCCGTTAATGATTAAATCAATGATAGTTTCAAAACTAATGAGTTCGATAAATCTAATCAATGAAAACTACAGCCGTTAAAATTGATTACTCAACCGTTTCTCCTAAGAATTCAACAACACCTACAGCCGGTTAATTATTGATCTTAGTTGTTTCTTAACAAACTATCGATTATGCAATTGAATATTAGGTGATCGGTCTAATACACAAACACAACAATCATGGAATTCGAAATTTAAGAAACAAATTGAAATTGAAATCTAATTCAACAATCAAACCAAATTTTCATAAAAGGTTCAATTCCAAAAGCAGGTATCCCTTCAACCAAGAATCGAAGAGTTTTAGCCTAGCATAATTGAATCTAAAATCCACAACATATTATTCGAAAACATTAAAATAACAAAGGAAAAGAAATTACTAAGAATAGTCAAGATTCCGGCTTGTCGATTCCGTTCTCGTTCTTCAAGCGTTCTTCACAAAAATTCAAAGAAGAAATATCTAAAATCTCAAAAATATTCTAAGGTATGAAATTATGCTTAATATGAGGTAAAAATCGTGTATATGAAGTATGGAGGCTGATGGAGTATGGTAAAATCCATGTGGAAAGGAAAGAAATCAAGAATTTTAACTTTCCAAAATCATATTGGCGTAATTACGCCTAAAATGGCGTAACTACGCCTAAATTCCCGTAGCATTGGCTTAGGTACGCCTAGAAATGGCGTCTTTACACCTGATTTTTCATTTTTCTGGCAAGTTTTGTATTTTGGCCATAACTTTCACATACGAACTCCGAATTCGACGAGTCAGCTGTCCACGCGAAGATAACTCAAAGTTCTACAACTTTTATATGGACCACATTTCCAAAACATGGCTGGAACATATAGAAATTTGAGGAGAAAGGAGCAACATGTGTCTTGGATTCCGGTTTTTTCCTCTTTTCTTCAACTTTATTGCTTCTTTCATCATTTTAGCTTGATTTCTTCACCTTTCCCTACATTTACACAAATATATGATTAGGTAGTATATGTATCAATTTATTCATCAAAATATACCAAATCGTAGACAATTAAGCGTAATAGATGTGTCTATTTCTAGTCACATCAAACACCCCCATACTTACTCTTTACTCGACCTCGAGTAAACAAGCAAAACTACAATATTTTTGGTTGGCTCATAGGTTCATAACAAAGCAACTTGTCCTCACTTTACTGCCTCAACAATTTTAACATGCATAATAATGAACGGCGGTGAAAAGTTAACTGTGGAACAAGTTCAATCCCTAAACATTTCGCATCCAACGAAGTAGTGAACGTGTGTGTGTGGTCATAAACAAGTGTTGTGTACAAATTATAGATTCAAAATATGCAAAGCCATGATAGTTCAAGTCATACACTAACACAAGTATAAGCTCACTTGCACACTCTTCTCCACTATCTTAGCTACTTTGCAAACACAAATCAAGTAGGTCTTTATTAGCTTGTAGCTTGGCCTAGGTATTGGCTTATGAAAGAAAGGGTAAGGATATTCAAACGAGAGAGTATGATGAAATGCACACTAAAAGCTTCTCTTCTTGTATGAATTTTTCAACTTCGTTCTTTTTCACAAGGTTTATTTCAACACTTTTCTTCTTTTGTGCCTTGGCTCCCCTTGGAGTCATATTTTTATCTATTTTTTTTTCAAGGCATCCCTTTTTCTTTCATGCATTCCATTCTTTTGACAATTAAGCTCATAAATATACTTCAACGATTCCCAAGTGCATTTGAATGAAATACATCATACTCCCTTAAAAGGTATGGATCAAAATCACATTTAGGCTTAAAGGGTAGGATGATAAGATAATCAAGAAATGTTGAATGGGGGTCTTTAGTATGCTTAGCATACTACCATTCTTTTACATTAAAGCTCAAAAAGGGTACTAGAGATTGCCTATATCACTTTCATGTTTGCAAGTAGTCTAGACATACGCCTCAAAGAGCATGTAGTTAAGTTCTAGCATGTATTAGAGACTTCTTAAGACTATCACAAAGTTTACACAATATTCACTAAGCTATGCACACTTCACAAGCCATGACAATAATGTGCTCAAAATATTCAACTTACTAAGTTAAAGTACACTTTGCATTAGAGTTCAAAGTGTTCCAAGGTTAACAATTCACCTATGTTCAAAAGCATGCATGATATCAATTAGGTTTCATCATGGGCTAGTGATTCTAAGCATGTGTTCATTACTAACTATGAGCTCAAAATTTTAAATTTTTCGATTTTTTTTTTTGTATTTTTGCAATAAGAAAGCAATAACACACCACTAATCCCTCCCCCATACTTAAATCTTACATTGTCCCCAATGTAAGGCAAAAATACAAGAAAAGAGAATAGTCTAACTACTAAAGCAATAAAAATGAAAATAAAAGGGAGAAAAGAAACTAACTCCCCTTGGGTTGCCTCCCAAGCAGCGCCTCTGTTTAACGTCGGTGGCCCGACGCTATCCTCTATCAAGGTGGGTGATGCGATGTCGCTCTATCCTTCTTCTTCCACCTCAATATATTCTTAAGTCTCTTGACCTTTGGTTTGTTTGCCTTTGAGTGGGCGTCCTCAGTCCTTGTTCCTCCTTCAACATATGTGGCTTGCTTTGGTCGATCCGGAGGGTGCTTCTTTCCAATGGTACGATCCTGCAATTGAGAAATAAGAGGATCAGCAGTATCATGAGTAGATAAAGCAGCAATAGTATGAACAGTATGCACAGGAGGAGGATCCATACCTCTCTTCTCGTCAAGGCCATCAGTAGCCTTTCCCATTTCCCACAACTCATCATTATCAAAATCAGAATCATAATCATCATGTACATCAATAGCGTAACTAGAATGCTCAAGAGGTTTAATGGGTTCATACATGTTGAATTTTTCAATTTCACCATTAGACTCCATGGTTATCAAACCGCTATTCATATTGATTACTGAATTGGATGATTTCAAGAATGGTCTTCCTAAAATAATTAGACTAGAAGGATCACCATTTCTCATGTCTAAGACATAGAAATCGGCTGTGAAGACCAAGTTCTTTACATGCACAACTACGTCCTCAATTATCCCCTTAGGTATGACCGTGGATTTATCAGCTAAGTGAATAACTGCTCTATTTCCTTTTAGAGGTCCCATTTTCAGTTGAGAGTACATTGAGTAAGGCATGACATTTATGGATGATCCTAAATCGAGCATAGCCTTCTCAATCCTTATAGACCTAATCTCACATGGGATGAAGAACATACATGGGTCCTTGCATTTAATGGGGAAGCTTCTTTGGTTATCCGCCGAAACATTGTCATTGAGCTCGACCTTGGGCTGCCCCTTGTGTTCCTTGTTTCGATCCTCATTCACGGTTTCATGCAATGGGGCTTGCTCTTTGTAGCGTGGACTCATCTCGTAGAGGCCTTTGAGTCCGGCACCTTTCCTATTGTCCTTCAATGCTTGGGGAAAAGGAGGTGGTTCTCTATATTCAGAAATTTTGGGGTACTTACCTCGTGGTTCCTCCCCTTGCATTGGCTCTTCAACGTCTGTCTCTGTCTCCGTCATCTCTTCTTTTGTGGGTGGCGTTAGTACCACCTTCTCTTCAGCTGCATCTTCATTCATATTCACTGTGATAGCACTCACATTTTCCCTGGGGTTCATCTCTGGTTGTGATGGCAGTCCATTTGAAATCCTTGCTTCGATCTTGCTGATTGAAGTTGCCAATTGTCCCATCTGCGTCGTCAAGCTCTGGATGCTCGCCCTCGTCTCCTGTTGAAATTGTAAGCTATTTTCAGCAATAATTTTGATGCTATGTTCTAACCTGTCAGAAGGAGGGTGCACTGGAGGTGGTGGAGGTCGCTGATATGGCGGTCGGTAGGGTGGAGGTTGATTCATCTGTTGGTTACCATAACCTTGGTTCGGATGGTCCCTCCAACCTTGATTGTAGTTGTGTGGTGGATGGTCATAACTCCTTTGTGGGGGGGCTTGGAATCCTCCCGCAGCATTCACGTTCTCCGTGGTTGTCTCTTGTAGTGAGGGGCATGCGTCTGTGGAATGGTTCACAGCCAAACAGATTCCACACGGCTTTGTCTTTCCTACATTTCCACCTGCCATACCACGCACAAGAAAAGTGAGGTCTATCAGTTGTTGTTCTAAGTTTGATACGTTTACCTCTTTTCTTTGCGGTTGTCCATGGCGCACAGATCCGAATTGTTGGGAGTTGGCCGCCATGTTAGCTATCAACCTTCTAGCTTCCTCCGCTGTTTTATCTATGAATGCTCCTCCGCTTGCCGCATCCACTAAATTCCTGTCAGAAGAAAGTAAACCTTCATAAAAGTATTGGATGAGAAGGTGTTCACTTATCTGGTGTTGTGGACAACTTGCGCACAACTTCTTGAACCTCTCCCAGTACTCGTGTAGTGATTCCTCGTAGAGCTGCTTCACACCATATATCTCTTTCCTCAAATTCGTTGCCCTTGAAGCTGGGAAGTACTTTTCTAGGAATACTCTTTGTAAGTCAGTCCACGTGGTGATCGATCCGGATGGTAAGTAGAAGAGCCAGTCTTTTGCAGCGTCCTTTAGAGAAAACGGGAACGCTCTTAGCTTTATTTGATCCTCAGTGATTCCGGTCGGCTTCATGGTAGTGCACACCACGTGGAACTCCATCAAATGCTTATGCGGGTTTTCACCTGCAAGACCATGAAAAGCTGGCAATAAGTGAATTAAACCAGATTTAAGTTCGAAGTTTACGTTATTGGCCAGAGCAGGGAAACTGATGTAGAGCGGTTGTTGATCCAAGTTAGGATTTGCCAGCTGCCTCAAGCTTTGATTTGCAGCCATGTTGTTCCTTTCCTCCTCTTCTTGTTCTAAAATTCTTCGTGCGTCTCGTCTCCTCTGATGTAGCGTCCTCTCAATCTCAGGATCGTAGTGAAAGTTATCTTCGTGATTGAACGACCCACATGTACTCATTAACAAACCAAAGTAGTAATGCAGGATAAAAAAATAAAAAAAATCGACACAAATAAATGTTGCCCTCCCCGGCAACGGCGCCAAAATTTGGTAGCGTTTATCGTGTACGCCCAAATTAACCCTTCTTCAGTTAATGACAAAAATATGTAGTAGTGGAAGTAGGGATCGATCTCACAGGGAAGGTAAATTTATTTTGTGCCAAAAGCGAATAGTAACAAGGGGGTTTTAGGATGAATGATTACTACTAAGCAAATTCTAAAATTAAACTAATTAACGAGATTACTAAGATGAGTAAACTTATGAGAGTGAAGCGATTCTTGGTTTCCAGGTAACCGTACTTTTAGAAAATTATCTTTTAATCATCAAATCAAAACATTCGAATCCTTTCAATTATCTATCGATTGGAAATTCAATTAATACTCATCTTATTCGTAGTCAAAGAGAAAACAGCATTCAATTCAACCCTTACCAAATCTCTAATCACCACTACAGCCGTTAATGATTAAATCAATGATAGTTTCAAAACTAATGAGTTCGATAAATCTAATCAATGAAAACTACAGCCGTTAAAATTGATTACTCAACCATTTCTCCTAAGAATTCAACAACACCTACAGCCGGTTAATTATTGATCTTAGTTGTTTCTTAACAAACTATCGATTATGCAATTGAATATTAGGTGATCGGTCTAATACACAAACACAACAATCATGGAATTCGAAATTTAAGAAACAAATTGAAATTGAAATCTAATTCAACAATCAAACCAAATTTTCATAAAAGGTTCAATTCCAAAAGCAGGTATCCCTTCAACCAAGAATCGAAGAGTTTTAGCCTAGCATAATTGAATCTAAAATCAACAACATATTATTCGAAAACATTAAAATAACAAAGGAAAAGAAATTACTAAGAATAGTCACGATTCCGGCTTGTCGATTCCGTTCTCGTTCTTCAAGCGTTCTTCACAAAAATTCAAAGAAGAAATATCTAAAATCTCAAAAATATTCTAAGGTATGAAATTATGCTTAATATGAGGTAAAAATCGTGTATATGAAGTATGGAGGCTGATGGAGTAGGGTAAAATCCATGTGGAAAGGAAAGAAATCAAGAATTTTAACTTTCCAAAATCATATTGGCGTAATTACGCCTAAAATGGCGTAACTACGCCTAAATTCCCGTAGCACTGGCGTAGGTACGCCTAGAAATGGCGTCTTTACGCCTGATTTTCCATTTTTCTGGCGAGTTTTGTATTTTGGCCATAACTTTCACATATGAACTCCGAATTCGACGAGTCAGCTGTCCACGCGAAGATAACTCAAAGTTCTACAACCTTTATATGGACCACATTTCCAAAACATGGCTGGAACATATAGAAATTAGAGGAGAAAGGAGAAACATGTGTCTTGGATTCCGGTTTTTTCCTCTTTTCTTCAACTTTATTGCTTCTTTCATCATTTTAGCTTGATTTCTTCACCTTTCCCTACATTTACACAAATATATGATTAGGTAGTATATGTATCAATTTATCCATCAAAATATACCAAATCGTAGACAATTAAGCGTAATAGATGTGTCTATTTCTAGTCACATCAATCGCCACTTTTGGCGCGATCGATCGCCAGCCTCGCTGATCGATCGCGCCAAAAGTGGCGATCGATCGCCAAATGCTACTGGCGCCTACTGGTTGCGCGCGATCGATCGCCAAAAATGGGCTATTGATTGCCGCTGCCTGTGCGCGGAAAAAACATCATTTTTGCACTACATTTTCTTCCCCATCTTCACCAACACTTACACCAACAAACCAATAACATAAAAACACTTCAAACCTTCATTTTACACCATTAAACAACCAAAAATCCTACACCCATCCAAAAATCATACCAACCCAAAATAAACCCATTTCAAACAATCAAAACCCATTTCAAAATCAAACCAAACATCATAAAAACTTTAGGAAGGGTTCCATACCGTTTGAGGACTCCAAATCCTACAACAAATCCCACAAACATGACTTTTGCAAGGATTCCTCCTTCCTCTCTTGCTCAATTTCGAAAATGGGAATGGGTTAGGGTTGGGGATGAGAATTGGGGATTTAAAAGCGATGGGGAAAAGTGAGATAAAGTGGGGGGGGGGGGGGGGGTATAGTGGGGTAATAGGTTATAAAGTTTAATTTGTACCCCATTAATTAATATGATGTATAAAATACCCCAACATGGTATTTTAAAAGCATTTTACAAAATGCATCAAACTTCCACTAAATTCATATCTTCCACATAATTATCAATCAGTATAATTAAATCATGTTAACACCTCATTTTCCAACATGTATAACATGCACCCTGAAATGCAACCCCCTAGGTCACGCATACCATGTGACTAAGCATTTCAACAAGATAATTAATTTCAACACATAAATCAATTATCACCATAATTAATCATATAAACATCATTAATGCCCAATTGCATATAATTAATTTCGGGGGCATCACAATTACCAACATAATCCAGGAAAAAATGGTCATTTCAACTCAAGATACGTATATAATTCTAACTAGAAACATCATTTACCTAAAAAAATAGTAACACAAATAATTTAAGAAAAAAAACACTTGCTCGGTGAAGTGCATCGAATACGAAATGATTGCTCCAGAAAAATAAGTTTTGTTATGAAACAGAAGAACCAGTCGGCTCGACAACTCCATCGATTCATTCAGCCATAAGCTTATATAAATAATTTTTTGTACCAATGTCCAACATATTCCTTTTGTTTTGTGTGAATCTTAATTTGTAAATTTCATTGTCTCAATTAGGGTTCAGTTTGGGAAAAGCGACAAATGTTAAGATGGTAGTCATGCATATATGTGTAAATTATGTACTAATTAGCCTTGTTATTTTAGAATATATAATTTGAAAGCAACGTCAATGTCATCGGATATACTCGTGGGTGTGAAAATATATATCTTAGTTTTTCCCATAAGTTTCTCTATGTGATACCCGGGGATTAATTGTGTTAATCCCGGTGTGGTAATAATCCTAAATGGATTTTATTTGTGGCAATTATGAATTAATTGCGGTTTCTAGACTCTCGGGGATTTTAAATCCAACATTTGGAGTCATTGGATCCGAGGGATGAGATCGTATTCTCGTCGTGGTGATAACCTTAGAATTTGGTCTTTGGTGGTATTTGGGGTCCGGAGTACTTTGTATTGGGGGCTGATAAGGGAAATAGAGATTGGGAGGTAATTATTGAAAACAGATGATTTTTAATGAGTCATGATGTATTTGTGAAGGGATTGGTATTTTGGAGTTTTGGTACTATAAATACCAAGTGGACTCGGTATTCCGTCATGTTGGCACGGAACCCTTCCCTCTCCTCCCTCTCTCCTCGCTCAAGCCCTTCCCCCATTTCCCCTCTTCTCCCTTGATGGGAAAAATCGATGGTAGCTTGGCTCGGGAACTGGATTTCTCGAAGATAATCAGGTATTCATCTTCCCCTCACCCTTGTCTTCGTTTTGGTAGTGGTATGGTAGTTTTTGGTTGAAGTTTTGGTTGGTTATGGAGTTTGGGGGTTTTTGGTTGAAAATCCAATGTTGAGTTGTTGGAGTATTTATTGGTTTTAAATGGAGTATTTGAAGTGTTGAAGGTGTATGGGGTGTTGGTTTTGAGTTTGGGAGTGAAAAACACCATGGAAGCTCGAATTTTTCAGAAAATCGCAGGTGGCGATCGATCGCTGAGGAGAGGCAATCGATCGCGACTAGCAGTTCAATTTTTGATGGCGATGAACAGTGCAGGCGATCGACCGCGTGGCCTAGGCGATCGATCGCGAGCATGTTGGCGATCGATCGAGAGCATGTTGGCGATCGATCGCGAGGGTTGGCGATCGATCGCGAGGAGGCGATTTTGCCCACTGGACAGGGGCGATCGATCGAGCTAAAAGAGGCGATCGATCTCGGCCAGTAAGACTTATTTATTTTTGGAATTTTGGAAAAAATGTCGGGATTTTGGAATCGAGGTTTGAGTGGCTCGTTCCGCGGCAATGTCTACATTCCTATGGGAATGCTATACTTTTAAAATGGATTGGTTGGAGCCAAAGTCAATTAAACTGAATTCTTGGTTGAGTTTTTGGCTATCTTTTAAACATGAAAAATGGAATATTTTGGGTATTATGCATGCTTAGCCGGGGGGCTTTTATTTTGGTAATCGTCATGGATTGACGATATGTTTGGGGGTTATGAACGTGCTTGGGCACGTGGTTGCATGCTTGTGTTTAATTGTGAACTATTTATGTGTTAGCACATAATTCATCGGGTCATGGGACTCAGGCGAGGTCGGACTCGAACTATGGAAGTATGAGGTACGTATGACGTACGAGCATAGTCTATTATAATGTTGCAACTGTCAAATGCATGGTATGTGGTAATTGCATTAAATGGACATTGAAATGCATGGTATGTACTATTTGCAATAAATGGATGTTGAAATGCATGGTACATGCTACATGCTATAAACGGATAGTGATATGCATGGTAAATGGTAATTGCGTTAAATGGACATACATTGGAAACCATACGGTGCCGCTATTGAGCGAGCAATGATTTGGGATGCTGTCGCCGTTGAGCGACATCGGTTAAAACGCCGCTATTGTTGAGCGTGCGTGGGGTTTAGAATGCCGCTATTGTGGAGCGAGCAATGAAATAGGAAAATGGAATCATTGGTTAGATATATGTGATATCTACGGTCTTTTATATAATGATTTTACCATTTTGATTATGGAACTGGCATAATAGGAATGATAATAGTTAATCTATGTGACGATTATCTGGCTTTGGGAATATGATGAGTTTGGTTATTTTGAGAACAGGGACAATACAGGGGATCCCAGATGAGGATGATACCATCCAGAGAGTATCATTTAAATTCATGGCATTTACATTCTATAAATTATGAACTGTAATATTATGATTATTGGATTGGTGGTATTGGTATGCTCACCCCGTGTGGGGGCTGTCTTTGTTGGGGCAGGTGTTACAGGTGTAGCAGCAGCTTTGGAGTTGAGCTCGGGTTGTTGATTAGAGGTACTTCCAGGATCGAGGTACCAGAGCTGGTTGAATAAGTGCATAGATCCAGAGTTGAGATCGAGTTGTGCTTGGGAAGTGCTTCTAGGATTGAAGTACCAGTAACGGTATCTGGGAGTATGGTATTTTATACATTACGTACACATATGTTTATTTGGTGCTCGCTTGTGAGCAGTGTATATGTGTGCATGGATTGTGATATCCCCGAAATAATTAATTGCAATTTGGGCATTAATTATGTTTATGTGATTTATGGTAATAATTACATTATGTGTTGGGACTAATTATCTTGGTGAAATGCTTGTCACATGGTAGGCGTGACCCGGTAGAGCATTTCAGGGTGCATGTTATGCATGTTGGGTGATTGGGTATTATAATGGTTTAAATGAAATGGTTTGTGTTTATTTGGTAAAGCATGATTTTAATAGGGATTTTGATGCATTTTGGTAAAATGCTTTTGAAATATCATGTTGGGGTATTTTATACATCATGCTTTTGTTTAGGTATACAATTAAATCCCATATGATGTAAGATAGCAAGGAGCCACTTGCATCCCTTTACATCCCATCCATCCCATATCAACTTTATGTCCCTAAACCCCCTCCATTCATCCAAAAAGCTACCATTTTCGTTTCTGAAACAAGAGGAGAGGTGAAAGCTTTGAAAAAAGGGTCATTTTATGATTTCATGCTAAAAACTTGAAGCTCAAGTGGTAAGCTTTCATTATTGTAAAGTTTTGTTGAGATTTGGTTAGTTTTGTAGCTTATCTTTGGGGTTAAAAAGGGTGGATCTTGGTCCAACATGTTGTTTATGTTGGGGGATGTATTTTAAGGTTGTTTTGTGGTTTCATGATGTGTTGGGTGGTTGATCGTTGTTATATATGGGTTTAAGTGTTAGTTGGAGCTCATACATGGAGGTTTCTCGCTGGAACAGGGCTGCTCGATTGATCGAAATAGGGTCCGATCGATCGAGCAGGGCAGAGCCTGAACAAGGCATGAAATGAGCTTACCGATCGATCGAGAAAAAGTTCCGATCGATCGATGCGAAGTCTCGATCGATCGAAACAAAATCTCGATTGATCGGTAGAGGCAGAACCTGGATGCCATTTTTGTTTAACTTAGCGATAAATCGAGGCTTGGGAACCGATCGATCGCAAGGCATAAAATGTGGATTTTGTGATTATGTCCCATATGATGATATTTTTGGTAATGGTTCATTTATTGGCTTCTAATATGGAATCGTGTGAATGTGTAGAACCATCCCAGGTGGCCACATAGCTTAGGAGATAAAGTCCACAATATCTCTACTTTTGGAACTAAGGTACATAGTGAGACGTACGAGCATCGGACGGTAAAACGTATTTATTACGCTTGATTGGTTATGCATTATGGTTGCATACATTGTCTTAATTTTACATTGTGATTGCATACATAATTGAATATGCATTATTGTTGCATACATGGTTGGATATGCATTATGGTTGCATACATGGTTGGATATGCATTATGGTCGCATAATTGATTGGATATGCTTTGCGGTTGCATATGATTGTGAGTCGAGATTATATTACAGTGATGAAGAATACTTGCCGCTTTCATGTCGAAGCGATGATAGAATACTTGCCGCTGTCATATTTAGCGATGAAGAATATTTGCCGCAAATATGTCGAAGCGAAGGATAATGCCGCTGTCATATTGATGCGAGGGATATTATGCCGCTAATATGTCGAAGCGAGGGGTATTAATGCCGCTGTCATATAAATGCGAGGGGTATTATGCCACTGATATAATAAGACCGGGAATTGGCCATTGGTATACATGGAATGGGTGCATGTCATGACATACATATCGGTATTATGATCCATTGATTATTATTGTGGTACATGGACAACCAAAGGAGCTTTTAAATGTGTTGAATACAGGAAGTGAATCACATTTATGGTTTATGCATTGAATTATGATCATATTATTGTAAATATGATTTATATACATGCTCATGGTTTGGGGTTGTTCCTGTAGGTACTTTTGGGTGGACGGGCTAAGGCGGGTTGATGCGGTGAGCCAGTGAGGAGTGCTTTTGGCATAGCAGGCCTAATTCTTTTGCATAGTCTCTACTCTGGGAGTAGTGTAAAGCTATAGGATTAACATTCAGTTTGTTGGGAATGTAATTAATTCCTTTTGGAAATTTTATTTTGGCCTGTAAGCTTAACGGCTCAATACATCAACACGAACTTTATATTCTTAGATGCATGTTTAGCTCTATTACACCTTTAATCCGCACTTAAGGAACTAGGGTCCTTACATTTGTGGTATCAGAGCCAGGTTAGAGAACCCGGGAACGAGCGAAGGGTAGCCTTAGCATGGTTGGCTAGGTGTTTTCATTTGGGGCATGTTTATGCATGTGGTGCATATTTATGTATACAATTGTTATACTAACATGCTTGTCATTCATATTGTCTAACGGTTTAGCATATATATTGTTTGGAATTGTTGTTAACCTTTGTGTTACAGCATGTCGGCTATGAATGCGGGAAACCTCAACGAGGAGGTGGGTGACATTGGCAGTGTTAATGCTAGTATCGGTCAGGCAAATCCTTTACCTCCACCTGCTGTGGGCATGGAACCGGTTGCTCAGTTGCTACTACCAGGGGAGCTTAGCTTGACACAGTTTCTGACCTTCCACCCGCCTATGTTTGAGGGAACAGAAATAGGGGAAGAGGCTGAAGAGTGGTCAGAGAGATTGGAACAGATATTCGTGTCTGCGCCGTGTGCTAGGACAGCATGGTTGAGATTGGTGGAATTCCAATTGGCAAAGAAGTCTTCTATGTGGTGGAAGACGACTGTAATGGAATTGAGGGCCCAAGGTATGGTCATTGACTGGACTCTATTCAGAACTCGGTTTCTAAACCGATACTTCTCGGCTGCGGCTAGATAATCAAAGGAGGATGAATTTAAAAACTTGAAACAAGGGAGCATGTCAGTTTCAGACTATGCCATGCATTACTCATCGTTGTTGAGGTATGTTTCCCATATCGCAACAAACGGGCATGCCAAGATGAGGAACTTTCTAAAGGGGCTGCGACCGGAACTATTTGATCGAGTCATTTCCAACAACCGGACATCCTTTGATGATGCGCTTGTTAGAGCGGAATTGGAAGAGATTGGGGTGAGTGCTTATACTGATGCTGCACCCCCACCAGTCTCATCACAAAGATCTACATCTGAGAATCTGAGGCCCCGGGGAGGATCTTTTAAGTCAAGGGGAACTTCTTCTTCTTCCCGGTTTAGCGAAAGGCGACGGATGGTCGGAAGCAAGGTGATCGGAGAGGTGGTGCATCTACTTTTGGAGGATCTGGTAGAGTTGGAGATGTTAAGTGCCACTTTTGCGGAGGGCCGCATTTGATGCGTGATTGTTCTGCATGATACATATGTGGCAAGTCGGGCCACATTGCTCGGCGTTGTCCCAATCGGGAAGGACAGACGGATCTTAGAGAGGGCCGAGGGAGCTTTTCTAGTGGGACAGTACAGCAGAGGCCACCGATGGTGCTCGTCATATGGGAGGACAGGCGATGGGGCCACCTCAGGGACAGGTCTATGCACTAACCAGGGAGCAGGCCGATGCAGCTCCAGAGGAGGTGATAGCGGGTACGTGCCTTTTATTTACGTATTCCGCTTTTATTTTGATAGACACAGGTGCTTCGCACTCCTTTGTGTCTGCGGACTTTGTGGCGAGACATCATATGTGCACGTCTCCGTTGCCCACGTCTCTATTGGTCTCGACACCCACTGGGAAGAGAGTTGTTGCTAATCAGTTTCTGATGGACTGCCTCATTTATTTTGAGGGCAATGTGATAAAGGCAGTGGTGGATTGTCGACAGAGGACAGTTCGGTTCAGATCTCATTTGGGAGTTCAGTGGACTTTCTATGGCAACGGGTCTCGTGCGAAGATTCCGTTGATTTCGGCAATCAAAATGTCTCAACTATTGGAACGTGGACACACGGGCTACCTCATCTATGCCGTGGATATGTTGGGAAAGAGCAAAGAGTTAAGAGTTGAGGATATACCAGTGGTAGCGTAATTTGCTGATGTGTTCCCGGAGGAGATTCCAGGATTCCGATCGACTAGGGAAGTCGAGTTTGGGATTGAGTTATTACCGGGGACATCCGCTATTTCTCGTGCCCCTTATCGGATGGCACCGGCAGAGTTGAGAGAACTGAAGGAACAGTTGCAAGAACTCCTTGATAAAGGATATATACGCCCTAGCGTATCACCTTAAGGCGCACCGGTTCTTTTTGTGAAGAAGAAGGATGGTTCGATGCGTTTGTGTATCGATTACCGGCAACTGAATAAGGCTACGGTGAAGAACAAGTATCCTCTCCCAAGGATTGACGACTTGTTTGATCAGTTGCAAGGCACGAAGCTGTATAGCAAAATTGATTTGAGATCCGGGTACCACCAGATACGGGTCAGGGAGGAGGATGTGCAAAAGACAGCATTTCGGACTCGGTATGGGCACTTTGAGTTCTTAGTGATGCCGTTCGGTGTGACGAACGCCCCGGCTGTCTTTATGAGCTTGATGAACCGGGTATTTCAACCCTATCTGGATCAGTTCGTCATTGTGTTTATTGACGATATACTCATCTACTCCCGGAGCGAGGAAGAGCATGTGAGACATTTGAGGACAGTGCTCCAGATCCTCAGAGATCACCAGTTATATTCCAAGCTCAGCAAGTGTGAATTTTGGTTGAGCAGTGTAGTATTTCTGGGGCATGTCATATCTAGCAGTGGGATTTCAGTGGACCCCAGGAAGATTGAGGCGGTGATGGAGTGGGATGCACCCACTTCTGTGCCCGAGATACGGAGTTTTCTTGGTTTGGCTGGTTATTACCGACGCTTCGTCGAGGGATTTTCTAAGATTGCTAAGCCACTGACGCAGTTGACCCAAAAGGGAGTACCCTTCTTTTGGTCAGAGGCTTGCGAGGAGAGCTTTCAAGAGTTGAACCACCGATTGACGACGACACCGGTATTGGTGATTCCCTCAGAGAATAAGAGGTTTGTCCTTTTTACTGACGCATCGCTACAGGGCTTGGGATGTGTACTGATGTAAGATAAGCACGTGGTAGCTTATGCATCGAGGCAGTTGAAGCCGCATGAGGCTAGATACCCGGTCCATGATTTGGAGTTGGCGGCTATTATTTTTGCCCTGAATATTTGGAGGCATTATCTGTATGGTACGTCCTTTACCATATATACGGATCATAAGAGCCTGAAATTCTTGTTCACTCAGGCGGAGTTGAATATGCGTCAGAGGAGATGGATGGATCTACTCAAAGACTATGACTGTGAGATAGAGTACCATCCGGGGAAAGCCAATTTGACAGCAGACGCCTTGAGTTGGAAGGTGAAGAATACTGCTGAGGATGTCAGGCATTTGTCAGCCATGATGGCTTCTTGTTGCCATCTGAGCTATGACTTTGATGTGGACGCATCGCCGGTTTGGGTATCGACTTTATTGGCTGAGCCAGATATCTATGAGAACATCAGGAGAGCTCAGAGGACAGATGATGAGGTTCAGAGATGGACATCATTGGCACTTCAGGGGCAGCCATCAAAGTTTAGAGTGGCTGAGGATGGTTCTTTGCGACTTGGTAACCGATGGGTAGTTCCATGTACGCCGGAGTTGCGTAGAGGAATCTTGAAGCGAGCTCATAGTAGTCGATTTAGCATCCACCCAGTAGGTAGGAAAATGTATAAGGACTTGTGTGATCAGTTCTGGTGGAAACGGATGAAACGTGATGTGATCTCATTCGTTAAGAGGTGTTTGATCTGCCAGCAGGTTAAGGCAGAGACCCGGTTGCGAACTAAGGAGCTTAGAGATACCGGAGTGGAAGTGGGAGCATATATCTATGGACTTTGTGACCCACTTGCTGAGGACTATTGCAGGTTGTGATGCCATATGGGTGATCATTGAAAAGCTGACGAAGGTAGCTCACTTCATCCCCTACTGTATGACGTACACATACTTGAGGATGGCTCAGTTGTATGTCCGGGACATAGTAAGACTGCATGGGATTCTGGTGTCTATTGTGTCTGACAGAGATCCGCGGTTCACATCTCATTTCTGGGGAGGACTTCAGTCAGCTTTGGGTACTGAGGTGAGATTGAGCACCGCATATCACCCCCAGACGGACGGTCAGACTGAGCGTACTATACAGACACTCGAGGACATGCTACGGGCGTGTGTGTTGGAATTTGATGCCTCATGGCAAGATTCTTTGGCCTTGGAAGAGTTTTCATACAACAACAGCTATCAGGCGAGTATTCAGATGGCACCGTTTGAGGCTTTGTATGGTAGGCGTTGTAGGTCGCCATTATACTGGGATGACTTGACCAGTAAAGCGGTAGGAGGACCTGAACTGATTCGGGAAATGGAGGATAAGGTAAAGATCATCCGTCAGAAAATGAAGGCAGCCCAAGACAGGCAGACAGCCTATGCGAATAAACGGCGGAGACCGTTGAAGTTTCAGTTGGGAGACAGAGTCTTTTTGAAGATCTCGCCTTTGAGGGGTGTAGTTCGGTTTGGTATGCGTGGTAAATTGTCTCCGAGGTATGTGGGACCGTATGAGATTTTACACCGCATCGGTACCTTGGCTTACCGTTTGGCACTGCCACCGTCGTTGTCTGGTATTCACGACGTGTTTCATGTATCTATGCTGCGGAAGTATGAGCCGGATCCGTCGCATGTTTTACAGCCTTCTGAGGTTCAGTTAGATTCTGATGTATCCTATGAGGAACGGTCAGGATTTTAGATAGGACTGATCGCATACTACGGAACAAAGTGATACCGATGGTCAAGGTTCAGTGGGATCGAAGGGTGTCGAGGAGGCCACGTGGGAGACGGAGCAACATATGGTGCAGCGCTACCCGGAACTATTCTCTGGTATGTGATTTATGTTTAGTTTCGATTTGGGTAAGTGCATGCGATTTCGAGGGCGAAATCTTATAAGTAGGGGAGTATTGTGATATCCCCGAAATAATTAATTGCAATTTGGGCATTAATTATGTTTATGTGATTTTATGGTAATAATTACATTATGTGTTGGGACTAATTATCTTGGTGAAATGCTTGTCACATGGTAGGCGTGACCCGGTAGAGCATTTCAGGGTGCATGTTATGCATGTTGGGTGATTGGGTATTATAATGGTTTAAATGAAATGGTTTGTGTTTATTTGGTAAATCATGATTTTAATAGGGATTTTGATGCATTTTGGTAAAATGCTTTTGAAATATCATGTTGGGGTATTTTATACATCATGCTTTTGTTTAGGTATACAATTAAATCCCATATGATGTAAGATAGCAAGGAGCCACTTGCATCCCTTTACATCCCATCATTCCCATATCAACTTTATGTCCCTAAACCCCCTCCATTCATCCAAAAAGCTACCATTTTCGTTTCTGAAACAAGAGGAGAGGTGAAAGCTTTGAAAAAAGGGTATTTTATGATTTCATGCTAAAAACTTGAAGCTCAAGTGGTAAGCTTTCATTATTGTAAAGTTTTGTTGAGATTTGGTTAGTTTTGTAGCTTATCTTTGGGGTTAAAAAGGGTGGATCTTGGTCCAACATGTTGTTTATGTTGGGGGATGTATTTTAAGGTTGTTTTGTGGTTTCATGATGTGTTGGGTGGTCCGATCGATCGAGAAAAAGTTCCGATCGATCGATGCGAAGTCTCGATCGCTCGAGACAAAATCTCGATCGATCGGTAGAGGCAGAACCTGGATGCCATTTTTGTTTAACTTAGCGATCGATCGAGGCTTGGGAACCGATCGATCGCAAGGCATACAATGTGGATTTTGTGATTATGTCCCATATGATGATATTTTTGGTAATGGTTCATTTATTGGCTTCTAATATGGAATCGTGTGAATGTGTAGAAACATCCCAGGTGGCCACATAGCTTAGGAGATAAAGTCCACAATATCTCTACTTTTGGAACTAAGGTACGTAGTGAGACGTACGAGCATCGGACGGTAAAACGTATTTATTACGCTTGATTGGTTATGCATTATGGTTGCATACATGGTCTTAATTATGCATTGTGATTGCATACATAATTGAATATGCATTATGGTTGCATACATGGTTGGATATGCATTATGGTTGCATACATGGTTGGATATGCATTATGGTTGCATACATGGTTGGATATGCATTATGGTTGCATAATTGATTGGACATGCATTGCTGTTGCATATGATTGTGAGTCGAGATTATATTACAGTGATGAAGAATACTTGCCGCTTTCATGTCGAAGCGATGATAGAATACTTGCCGCTGTCATATTCAGCGATGAAGAATATTTGCCGTAAATATGTCGAAGCGAAGGATAATGCCGATGTCATATTGATGCGAGGGATATTATGCCGCTAATATGTCGAAGCGAGGGGTATTAATGCCGCTGTCATATAAACGCGAGGGGTATTATGCCACTGATATAATAAGACCGGGAATTGGCCATTGGTATACACGGAATGGGTGCATGTCATGAGATACATATCGGTATTATGATCCATTGATTATTATTGTGGTACAGGGACAACCAAAGGAGCTTTTAAATGTGTTGAATACAGGAAGTGAATCGCATTTATGGTTTATGCATTGAATTATGATCATATTATTGTGAATATGATTTATATACATGCTCATGGTTTGGGGTTGTTCCTGTAGGTACTTTTGGGCGGACGGGCTAAGGCGGGTTGATGCGGTGAGCCAGTGAGGAGTGCTTTTGGCATTGCAGGCCTAATTCTTTTGCATAGTCTCTACTCTGGGAGTAGTGTAAAGCTATAGGATTAACATTCAGTTTGTTGGGAATGTAATTAATTCCTTTTGGAAATTTTATTTTGGCCTATAATCTTAACGGCTCAATACATCAACACGAACTTTATATTCTTAGATGCATGTTTAGCTCTATTACACCTTTAATCCGCACTTAAGGAACTAGGGTCCTTACATGGATTGTATAAAAGGCAAATGTCTTTTCTTTTCATCTATATTGTGGTATGCAATTAATTGGGAACTGCTAGATGAATTGAGAATGTAACTAGTGTATCTCAGGGGTACATGATATGTTAAATGGTTTAGTTGGGAAACTGGAAATGACATGTAATGAATTAAACGGAAAAATCTTATTATCGGTATATTATGCTAAGTTAGCATATGGTTATTTCCCAACATAGATGGTTACATGTACACGATTATGAGATTTATGCACTAATTACGGGTTAAGGGCACGGGGTCCTTACATTAGTGGTATCAGAGCAGTGGTTAGTTCTTTGGGATTGTTGAGGGCCTAGGAACATGTTAACGGGAATCAGAAGCACATACTTATGCATGATGGTAATTAGTGTTGTGTGGCACAACTATATTGCTTATGTGCGTTTATGATAGGTGTTCATAATTGGATTATGTTGGTGCTAACCATGGTGGTTGCAGGGTCATATGAGACATGGATTATGCATTACGGTTGCATATATATATATATATATATATATATATATATATCGGAGTGCTGATTTTAATGCTTTGACGCTAAATGTTGAAGCGATGGTAAAATTCCGCATGTCACATTTGAAGCGAGGTGCATTAAAATATACTCATGACGATGTTTATCGGAATACGAATTATGCATTACGGTTGCATGCATGGCGTAGCGATGTGAATACTTGTCGCTTCATGGCGTAGCGATGTGAATAATTGCCGCTGTCGTACCGTAGCAATGAGAGAATATTTGTCGCTGATATGAAGCGAAGAACACGACCGCTGTCATATCTTAGCGAGGGATATTATTTTCCGCTGGTATTGTCGAAGCGAGTGGTATTTCCGCTGTCATGTAAAGCGAGGGGTATTTCCGCTGTAATGATAAAATGAGGAGTAGTGGCGCCGCTTGACTACCACCGACGATGAAGAATATTTGCCGCTGAAGCGAGGGATATTATACCGCTAATATGGCGTAGCGATGAGCTTTCCGCTGTCATATGATAGCGACGGAGGATATTGGCCGCTTAAGCGAGGGATATTATGCCGCTGGTATGTCGAAGAGAAGTAGCGAAGAGGGATATTTGCCGCTTCTTAGCGAGGGTTATCATGACGCTAGTTTATTGGCGATGGTTCATGCCGCCGGGTATCTATATAGCGATGGTACATTCCGCTAGTTTATTGGCAATGGTTTATGCCGCCGGATATCTATATAGTGATGGTTCATTCCGCTATTCTATGGGCGATGACTCATGCCGCCGGGTATCTATATAGCGAGGGTACATTCCGCTAGTTTATTGGCGATGGTTTATGCCGCCGGGTATCTATATAGCGATGGTTCATTCCGCTATTCTATGGGCGATGGTTCATGCCGTCGGGTATCTATATAGCGATGGTTCATTCCGCTATTCTATTGGCGATGGTTCATGCCGCCGGGTATTCATAGCGATGGTTCATTCCGCTATTCTATGGGCGATGGTTCATGCCGTCGGGTATTCATAGCGATGGTTTATTCCGCTATTCTATGGCAATGGTTCGTACCGCCGGATATCTATAGCGATGTTTTATGCAGCTGACTCTATGACGAGGGGTCATGCCGCTGATTCTATAGCGATGGATTATACCGCTATGTGCGTAGCACTAGATTATGCCGCCTACGAGCGATGGGTGCTGCTGATGTACCGCTAGTGGACGATGGATACATGTATACTGTAAGGACATCTTAGCCCTTAACCCTTGATTAGTGTATTAACCACTATGTGTGGCACATGCTTTCAATAAAAGTCAATCGGGAAGCTCAGATGATACTTTACCATTGAATGACAATTACAAAATTTTCTTTAATACCCAATGTTATAAGATCATCAGCCTAACAACAAATAGACTCATAAAGTTCGCCCATTACCATCCCCTTTGTGCCACTTTTTACATTGTGGACTTTTATAAAAATTTGGGCAGAGTCTCCCCATAAATAGAGCTATCCCGAAATAAAAAGCACAACACATAACATAATTTGACCCAATTAACAGTACAAAACGCCCCAAAAACACCTGAAGAAAAGCCCCAAAAACGTACCAAAAATCGAGCCCCAAATCGGACAGATTTCAGTTTCGAACCCTAGCGCTTTTCTGGCAAATCCGAACGCGATTCACGACGAAACTTCAAATTGTTGGTGTGGGAAGCTGCGCCTGGACGAGACGGAGCCAACGGCGGGTCGGACGCGCCGAACGGCGGCCGGACGGCGGCGGGCGCAGCGCTTTTGTGCGCGGGGGTTGGGGGCGTCGGGAAACCGACGGGGAGAGAGAGAGTGACGGGTTGGAGGAGAAAATGATTTTCAAAATTAAAATCTCGGGTTCAACTGGTCTTTATAGTAAAAATACCCCGAAATACTAATAGCCCCACAAATACATCATGATTCATTAAAAATCATCTGTTTTCAAAAACTCTCTCTATAACTCCAAAACCCCCTACCGGTGCCCACACAAAGCACCCCAGATCCCGAGTCACACTAAAAACCCAACTCTTAGGTTTTTCACCCAAATGAGAATACAATCTCAACCTCGGGATCCAACGATCCCAAATAAACGAGCCTAGAAGGCCCAACACCGCGATTAAACTCCAAATCGCCACGTAAAACAACTTTAGGGGTTATTAACACTCCGGGATTAACATCTATAATCCATGGTCATCACAATATACCCCACTAAAAGAATTTCGTCCTCGAAATTAGCACCGGTGTATCACATAACACCCAGGCTACACAACAACATGAAGCCATAACCTCGATTCTTGACCATATCAGAATCGTATTAATAAACGCGAGGATACTTACCTCACATCAAACTCTGAAACAGAGCGACTTACCAAAACCAACATATCACCCAAGAGGCAAAACGTACCTCGATGCGGGTCATCCCAAAAGTCAGTCTCTCATGACTGCAAAACAACCAATACTTACGACTGTAGATCGGACAGTCATCCTTAGTTCTAATACAACTAGTATGAACGCATCCTGAATGACACCTCAACCGTGGGAACGTTGACCTCGTGTTAAACTCTGGAGTGGAATAGACTTCCAAATCCATCATAACGTCAAAGAGTGTCAGCACAACTCAACGCTAATAATCCAAAAGCAGTTAGTCAACTGAAACTGCAAGGATTCGAATCGCTCCCGATTCCATCGTAGATATCATTCAATGACATCTCTATCATGACTCACGATGTCTAACATACATCGTTATGAGGGAAACACTAGTATACCATGGTGTATACATACCAAACCTGGTTTCCACTCTCAAACCTCCTCCATCGAAGGAGCAGTCGCATCATTGCAACTCAATTTGGGCAACTCACGGCCACAGATTCATACAAAAGACATCTCACAAGATGTCCACCTCCGGATGTTCCAAGAATCACATCCTAATCATAAATAAACAATCGAGACTCCACAGAGTTTCAAATTCTGAAAGGACATGCAATAAACCCATTGCATCCTCAACGCTTGTGTCGACAGCGACACCCAACCAATCCGAATTCCTGCCATCCCTTGATAATCCTAGGATTTAACAATCCAAACTTGGGAAGGCTATCGCATAACTCGGAGGAAAACACCAATAAAGAATACCTTAACCCACACAAGATAATCCCTCCTCAAAGGGAGTCAACTAACTTCACGATTATTCCTCATAATTATCGTGCCATGGAGATTCCCAATCTCAAGGTGTTTCATATCTCTCATCAGAGATTTAACCATCCAAAAATAGCATAACTCTATGCTTGACATCCGCGACGAAACTTAATGTTCTTGGTATGGAAAGATGCGCCTGGAAGAGACGAAGACGATGGTGGTTCGGACGCGCCGGAAGGAGGTCCGACGGCGGCGTGCGCGCGGCTTGAGCGGCGAGGGGTCGGGCAGCAGCGAAGAAAAATAGAGGATCGGGTTTTTGTGCGTGTATTTACATGTTTTACTATGTGTCCCGAAAATGCCCAACATAACATAATTATATTTGTATCTTGGCCCGGTTTTGTACATCGAAGTGTCGCCGGTGCACTGATATATTATTTATAGACAACGATTGGGATTTATACACACTCCAAAAACCCAAAACTTAAATTCTTCATTTTAATTAACTTAGCTCTAAAATATTATCGGAGTATATTTTACAATCTCAAAATATTTTATGATCCGATTAACTTGACAGTTGACCTTCACTTGGTCAATTCCACTTCTAATTAATTAATTCTAAAATTAATTATCAATAAAATCCAAATCATATTAAATCCAATAAATGATTATTAATAAATCTGGACGTCACAGTGAAACCGACAACCAAAAGAGGGTTGCGGTTGATGCGTGGAATCAAGGCAATTTCATGTGCAAGAATTATATTCTCAATGGACTGGATAACACATTGTACAATGTGTATTGTCTAGTGAAGACGGCCAATAAATTGTGGCAATCCTTAGAGAAAAAATTATAAATCCGAGGATGCCGGCATGAAGAAATTCATTGTTGGACGATTCCTTGATTTCAAAATGGTTGACAAAAAGCCCATGATAGCGCATGTGCAAGATTTGCAATTAATCATGCACGAAATTCATGCGGAGGGAATGATTCTAAGTGATTCATTTCAAGTGGCCGCAATGATTGAAAAGTTGCATCCATCATGGAAGGACTTCAAGAATTATCTCAAGCATAAACGAAAAGAGATGAATCTTGAAGACCTTGTAGTCCGCTTGAGAATCGAAGAGGACAACAGAATTTTCGAAAGGAAGGAAATTGTGCACCAACATGAAGCACGAGTGAACTTAGTGGAAAAACCCGCCTGAACAAAGCGCAAGTTTGACGGCATGGCGAAGGATTGTCGTAGTAAACACGATCATGGGAAGACTATGGATCAAGTAAACGTGGCCAAAGAAGATCGTATCTCATATGATTTGGATGATCTAGTGCTTACCGCTTAATTATATTGTGTATCTTTAAAGGTTGTAAACTCCAAGAATTGAGTGATTCTAAACAAATGTACTTGTCACACTATAAACTTAGGAGTTTATCAATTGAGAATAATATTTATCTAAAAATAAAATTATATATGATTTCACACAGTGATGAAAAACGAATTATTTTTTTTTACGGTTTGACCATTAAAAACCGATTATTTTTTGTTCGATTAATTAATATTGTGAGCATCGACCTTAAAAATGCATTTATTCTTACCCTATGACAATTTGTTTATTCATGGTTTTGAGTATTTTTTATTTTCTGTTTAAACGAGTCTTCTTCCTATATTTTCTGGGAAATGAACGAGTGTTCATATAACTCTCTCTATTTGTCAGGATTATCGACTAATTATGACACCTTTCATTTGTGATAAATTATCAAGTTATAGAGCCTAAATTATATATTTATTTTTGTACTTTGTGAGTTATCGCAATTATAAACACAGGATGAGATATGATTATTGCATGGTAAGTAAATAAAACCTATAACTAATATTCTATACTTTTCTTGATTTTGACTTTTAATTCGACCAGTTTGCTTAGACATTACCCAATGAAATGTTAGTCGGTTTTTTATATTTTATAAAACATTTTAAAACCTAGGTCTACTTATGATTATGTTATGGTACAATTGGGTCTTATTCTTAAATTGGTGAATGGTCTAAAAATCTATCGATGTGAGGGCCCGGTCTTAATCGTATGTTAAATTATCACAAAATGATGATTATTTATATAAACAACGGAAGATTAATTTTAAAAGTTCCAAAATGTTGCCATAAATTTTTTTCGATAATATTATATATATCAAATTACTTTCCAGTCACTAATGAAAATATAAGTAATATCATTTCCTCATTCGACATCAATTCATACAATTCATAAATCATACAACAACTAAATGTCTAGAAACTTCATACTTCAAAATACTGAGTAAATTACTTATTTAAAAGTGTTTAACAAATTGCTAGGACGCGAAACATAAAACATCTACATGAGCTCGCTCTCAAGGAGCTCCGGTACTCCTAGATGCATCCTCTCAAGCATCTGCAGAACGTCCACATGTAACATCTATCATGTCCATACAACAAAGACATGACAGCCCCCACAACGGAGGTCAGATCCCAGTACGAGAAACATGTAAAATCACAATAGTAAGACAAAGTATCATGCCATGCTTGCCGTGCATGAATGCAATGCATAAATGAATGTTATGCATAATGGGTACAATGAATCAAATCTCAAGATACCAAAGATCGGAGTCCAAAGAATGTATCAACAATATCAAGCTCGAGCGGAGGGTGGTGACATACACACATTGCGCTGGGAGAATCATTCTGTGATGTGCCCATCATCCCTCGTGTCTAGGTTCGGCAACAACGCGCGTGACTACAGTTGCTACCTAAACTGCTTGTCATCGCTGTGCCCAGCGTCCCATGACACTGTAGATCTCATCAATATCAAATGGAATCAAAGGAATGGTAGGATCAATATGATATGTCCAATGTACATGCATCAGTATCTCATGTAACTCATATGATACAACTCAATAATCATCTCATATCAATACAGTTCATATCATGCAGTTCAACGTATCATATAATCACATATACTACAATTCAACATGTCATATAAATCACATAAGAATCAAATAATGAGAAGTAAATCATACCCCGGGTACATCACATGTCTTTGCCAAACATCGTGATAGAACCGGTTTTCTACGTACCTCAACCGAGCAATTAAATAAAGAGGACTTCCGTGCTCCTCAATATGACATCGGGATATAGTCACCTAACTAAATATCATCCAAATAGACCAAGACTATCAACATCAGTATTCTAAAGATCATGTTCAAAGCCTACTTTAAAATTTCAACAACATGCATCCAATGATAGATCCGTAATTCTTTCAAACTTAATCAAATGACATGAGTCCAATTTAGTTTTAAAGCTAACCCAAAATATGACATTTCATATATATATCACTTCCCCAAGTTCATTCATTTACCTAGTGCAAATTGGGTCTAAACATTATTTATGCAAAACAGGGAAAATTCTAAATTTCAAATTGACCACTTTTCGTAGAAACTTCATAAATAATTCATACAAAATCCAAATGACCTGATTCTAGTGGGAACTCAAAATCAAAATCCTACAATACATCTTTTATGAGTTTTAAGCTAGTTCGTTCATCTTGAGGTACATTCTTTGCAAAACATAACAGCCTAAAAACGCGCATGAATGCCTTTTCCAGATTAAGCACCATGTGGTAAAATTAGTATACAATTTGCATATGAACTCCAACTTGAATGATGCCAATTCCAAATGCTAGCTAACATCGAATACTACAACTCTTATTAGGACAAAAAACTTCAAATTCGTAGCCATTTATTCCCAGAAATTTGAAGAACACACTGCATGTGACATGCATTCATATGGAGACTCGATTTGAGCACAATATAGTAAAATTATCGTAACTTTTTCATCTGGGCTCTAAATTGCATGCTTCATTTTTTTAAAACGCATAAAATTGAACTATCTACAACTTTTATTAGAGCCAACTGCTTCAAATTCGAACAATATATATACTTAATATTCAAAGTAATGTACTTCATGCATACTGAAATCAGCAGACTCATTTTGACAGCAACTCTTTCCATGAACAAACACCAAAATATGAACCTTAATCTTAAATTAAAGTTGATAAAGCTTAAAAATGATGTTATATCTTCCCATATTTTCTAGGTTTGAGCACCAAACCAACACCATAGCTCCAACCAAGCTTTCCAAGAGCTTCCACCTCCACACACATCCAATTCCAAAATTGCTTGAGGGTTCTTGCTCCTCTTCTCAATATCTATGCAAATCTATATTTGCATGCAACACACATCCACAAATTCAGAAGAAATTGGGAGCTAAAGTGGGTTAAAATTTCAAAATGGTAGAGAGAAGGAGTAGTGTTTGGGTTGAAGTGGGAAGAGAGAGAATGAGGTGGTGAAGAATGAGTGATAGCCTAATTTTTTTTTAAAGTTTTGGTGTTGATTGTATTAATTTGTAAATCTTTGATGTATTGTGAATCCATGTGTCAATACATCACTATCTTGCAAGATTAATTGTCCAAAATCATGTATAAACATGAGTTAATTTTAGTGGCATGTGTTCTCCAAGTGTCATGTGATCATGCACATGCACCAAAAACATGTTCCACTAGTTGCTTGTTTCATCGTAGTCTGGAACACTTTAATTCAAAGTGTGTACTTTTAATTATTCGGGTTTGTTTAATCACCGCTAATCCGGATTAATTAGCATCGGGGCCTTACAATCGAGCAATCAATAGCCATGCTCTAATATCCACATTTATACTCTCAAGTTGAATTTGAGTTCGAGAAGCTCAAAATTTGTGGCTTAAGTCTGGTTATTTGATACTAAACACATAGCTCAAAACCTAATAAATATTTTCATGTTAGATGATATTTCATATGGGGGAAATATTTGTAGGCACCCGGTTATTGCCCATACTTATTGATAAGTGTATTTTATACACTTATATTTCCTCGTATTTTGCATGGTTTAGTGTTAGTTTTCGATCAAGATTACACTTTTGGTCTTGTTCTGTGTTGTTTTGCAGGAATCCAGGTAATTACATGTTTTGTGGACTAAAAGGGTGCAAATGACGGAAGGAACGGATGAATCGAAGCCAAAAATTTACACTATCAATCATGGCAACAGGCGTAAAGACGCCTACTTTGAGGCGTAACTACGCCTAACTCACGGCATTTGAGTTTTTAAAGAATTTCATACAGGCGTAATTACGCCTACTTTGAGGCGTAACTACGCCTAGCCCACGGCTTTTGAAAATTTAAGTGGCGTAATTACGCCACTTCGGAGGCGTAATTACGCCTATCACGCGGGAAGCCAGATTTTGTGACACGTCGACAGGCGTAACTACGCCACTTCGGAGGCGTAATTACGCCAATGGAATTTTGGTGATTTTGGAGACTTTCCTTATTTGATGCACGGGACTTTTAAAAGGCACAAACGGGGGATGATTGAAGGGAATTAAGACCTAGACATATTTTTGGAGAGAAGGATGCTAGGGTTAAAAGAACAAGAGTGAGAGCAGCAGCCGAGAAAACAACCGAGGGAAATTCAGAAAAGAGGAGGAGATCGATCGAGGCGGTGCGCTTACACCGAAGGATATAGATTTTGACGACGGAGAAGAAGACGGCGACTATCGGGGACGGAGGACCATCATCCAATTCGTTTGATTATCTATTCTCTTATGTTTATGATGATTAAGAACATGTCTCTGTGTTTATTTAATGTATTCATGAACTAATTTATTATTCTAGGGTTAGACGGATCTTGACTTGAAACTATGTCATTGGTTTCTCATATGGTTTATTTATGTTTTCCTGTTCTTAATGCTTTTAATCTACTGGCCATGGATTGAATGATTCCATATTCGTGATCTATCACTCGGGAGAGGGGGTTGTGAATTGGAAAGAAGGAATTCGTATCGTGGTAGTTATATTGTTCGGAAGGCCTATAACTCCATAGAAGTCGTCAAAGGAATTACTGCGCTTTTACAATTGTTTGATAATTAATCTTAGATAGGGATATCAAGATTAATGTTAGATAATTACTTCTGCTTAACACTCGGGAGGGGGAGTAGAAACAAATAAGAATTCTCGGCTAGTAAACTAGGAAAACACGATATAGTGGATAGTTGAGTGAAGTCGAACCTCTAGAATCCGTTCTCATTGATTTTCTCCACTTAAATTACCATCTTGTTAATCTTTTATTCTATTTTCGTAGATTAGTTTAATAAATATTGCTCTCGATTGTCTAAATAAAGTCGAGACTATTCTAATTACAGTACTTGGTGTAACTTAATTTTCAATCCCTGTGGGTTCGACATCCGTATTTTAAAATTCTATACTAAAACTTGACACCGTACACTTGCGGTACGTTTCACACGCATCAAGTTTTTGGCGCCGTTGCCGGGGATTGATATAATTTTGTTTACTTATACTGTTACCAAGTAGTCTTGATTTTAATTTAGAATTCTATTTTTTGTTTTAATTTTATTCTTTTTTGATGTTTTTCTTGTGAGGTACTTGGAGATGTTTCATCAGCAAGTTTCCACAAGCTTTGCCCAACAACCGTATGAACCATTCTATGCAGCTTGGGACAGATTCAACCACGACTTTTCAAACTACGCTCCTCTTCAATCTTTCTATATTGGATTGGATGCAGACACACGAGAATGGGTATTTAATGGAGCTTTGGCAGTTGGTCATCCCATATATGGTATAGATGATGACAGGGTGCACCTGTATAACCATATGGCGAATTTCGACTATCAGTGGCAATATGATCCTTCAATGCTGGGTAGGAGTCACCAATATCCACCAGGGCATCATTACCCTCATTTTACACACCAACCATTCGATCATCAAGCAGAGGATGAATATAGTTCTGATAAAGTCTCTCGGTTGGAGGATATTTTGCGCAAATTCCGGCCATCATTTGAACCAAAGATCGAAAATCACACCAGAAGTAGCCTTGAGCAGCTGATAGAGACATTTGTAGCGAGATGCAAAGAGGTTGAGATGAGATATAATCAAGGGGTGACAAACCAGGTGTGGTCACATGATGATGATCATTCAACCAACCAAGTTTGGGAGAGTGATCCTACTCATGCGGAAGATTCAAGGGAATATGAGCATTTTCAAGTGGTTGAGCCTACTGTGGAAGAGTTATCTGATGAATTCCCGTGTCAAGATGAGCCTAGCGTGACGTTGGAAGATGAGCATATTTTTGAAAATAGTGAGGAGCACTCATCGATGGTGATGTCCTATATACCATATGTGGATCCGTTCTTCCCATCGATGCCAACTTCACCATATTATGATCTCCACGAGATGAAGCCAAGTCTAGAATCTTTCTCCCATGCTTATCAATTTTCGAAGGACGTTGTTGGAGCGACGAGCGTTAACTGCCACTATCTTGCCAAGCTTGAGGGCATACACAACCAAGACCCACATGTAGTGTCATATGATACTTACTATGGGCGGAAGCCGCTATTTGATGGTTGCTTCGCATAGTCTGGCTGACGACTTTAAACAAAGCGCTTCTTGGGAGGCAACCCAAGCCTTGTATCCTTTTTATTTTATTTCAGTTTTTAATTTTAGTATTGCATTTTAGTAGCATGTCTTATTCATAGCCGATTGATCATTATTTTTCCCATTGCAGGGTCTATACTGATGCGGAGGTCCCTATCATCATCTTCTCACCATACCCATGAGCATGAGATGGGCGACGATTACTGACGATCGTCGTCGCAGGTTGGTGTGTTGTCCCTTATTTTATACGTTGTATGGTACATTGAGGACAATGCACGATTTTAAGTTTAGGGGGGTGTTTAAACACTGAGATGTTTTGTTTCCTAGATTCCTATGTGTGTTGTGTTTTGTGTTTTTTTTTTTAGTCGTTTTTTTTTTCTTTTTGTGTCATAAGTCGTGATTTGAAGTAATTGTGAAGGCCGATGATGAAGAATTGAGCTTATTTGTGAAAATTTTAAAATTTTTGTTCGCTTTGCTCTTGAGTTTCTTACATATTCATGCACTAGAGACCATGACCATTTGACCAATTAAAGTTGATTTGAATGAACACAAATATGATATAGGCAATTCTTGATAATATTTTGGGCCTTTATTCATTGATATAAATTTGCCATAGTAGCCCATTTGAGCTTAAACGTAAAAGAATGAAGATTGAATTGTTGCATTATGTTTTAGAATCCCATTCAAATTTCTTTCTTATATCACCTTGGTTTTGAGATACTATCTGAGCACATTGGTCATACCATATAAGTTATTTGTGAATTGAGAGTAGTCTAGAACTTGCTTTAGTACCCTTTGAGGCGAAATACAGACATATGTGGCTTAGGAATGATTTAGGCAATTTTTTTTATCGTTTGAGCCTTTGAAGCCACCAATGACATCACTTTTCATCCATAGTTGCCCTTTTGAGCTTATTGAAAATCGAATGGCATGTGCTTAGGCACATAATAACCCCCATTCGGCATCATTTCAAAATCCCACATCGACCACCTTGTTGAAAGCTTATACACTATTTCCTACCCTCAAGTGAGTAAGACCCATATTGCACTTTAAAATTTCAAATATCCCCCCTGTTCCTAATTGAAAAAAATAGAAGGGGGATAATAATGAAAAAAGGGCGTGGATGCATAGAAAAAAAAATTTGTTGAAGAGGTGAAGAAAATAGTGATGGAAAGAATGAGAAAATAATGAGGTGAATGATGAGGCGGATGAGAAAAGAGGGTGAATTGAAAAGAAAAGAAAAAAAAATGATGAATCATCAGTAGAAGGAATCGAAATTGAGATGAGAGTGCACAACAATGTCATATTTGACTTACTCACTTGTTTTGAAATTCCTATCTTTTTATTGTACCCATGAGCCAAGGCCTTACATTACAAGCCTATTAAGACCTACTGACCAAGCCACATTCATCTAATATACTAGTGTAGAATGTTACGAATTGTAAGCCTATGGACTCTCGAGAAACACTTGTAATGCATATGGTTTTGACATTCACACACGCACATCTCATTACTTTGATTTGATGCATTGTTCACTGTTGGTCAAAGTTATACACCTTTTTATGAACAATGCAAATGAACCAATACACCCTGCAAAGTCCTATTGATTTGTGTGAGTAAAGATTGCTTTAATGGTTAAATGGAAGTGGTGACACACACACTTGAGAACTCTTGAGTAGACTGATATGCATACTTGACTTAAAATTTTTAGACAATTGATCTCCGAGGCCAATTTGCAATTATAACATTTCATGACTTGCGTTAGTAGTGTGTTTTCTTTTTCTCTTTTATTTCTTAGTCTTTTTCCATTTCTATTTTGCTCGGGACTAGCAAAAGTTTAAGTTTAGAGGGTTTGATAAGTGTATTTTATACACTTATATTTCCTCTTATTTTGCATGGTTTAGTGTTAGTTTTCGATCAAGATTACACTTTTGGTCTTGTTCTGTGTTGTTTTGCAGGAATCCAGGTAATTACATGTTTTGTGGACTAAAAGGGTGCAAATGACGGAAGGAACGGATGAATCCAAGCCAAAAATCTACATTATAAATCATGGCAACAGGCGTAAAGACGCCTACTTTGAGGCGTAACTACGCCTAACTCACGGCATTTGAGTTTTGAAAGAATTTCATACAGGCGTAATTACGCCTACTTTGAGGCGTAACTACGCCTAGCCCACGGCTTTTGAAAATTTAAGTGGCGTAATTACGCCACTTTGGAGGCGTAATTACGCCTATCACGTGGGAAGCCAGATTTTGTGACACGTCGACAGGCGTAACTACGCCACTTCGGAGGCGTAATTACGCCAATGGAATTTTGGTGACTTTGGAGACTTTCCTTATTTGATGCACGGGACTTTTAAAAGGCACAAACGGGGGATGATTGAAGGGAATTAAGACCTAGACATATTTTTGGAGAGAAGGAGGCTAGGGTTAAAAGAATAAGAGTGAGAGCAGCAGCCGAGAAAACAACCGAGGGAAATTCAGAAAAGAGGAGGAGATCGATCGAGGCGGTGCGCTTACACCGAAGGATATAGATTTTGACGACGGAGAAGAAGACGGCGACTACCGGGGACGGAGGGCCATCATCCAATTCGTTTGATTATCTATTCTCTTATGTTTATGATGATTAAGAACATGTCTATGTGTTTATTTAATGTATTCATGAACTAATTTATTATTCTAGGGTTAGACGGATCTTGACTTGAAACTATGTCATTGGTTTTTCATATGGTTTATTTATGTTTTCCTGTTCTTAATGCTTTTAATCTACTGGCCATGGATTGAATGATTCCATATTCGTGATCTATCACTCGGGAGAGGGGGTTGTGAATAGGAAAGAAGGAATTCGTATCGTGGTAGTTATATTGTTCGGAAGGCCTATAACTCCATAGAAGTCGTCAAAGGAATTACTGCGCTTTTACAATTGTTTGATAATTAATCTTAGATAGGGATATCAAGATTAATGTTAGATAATTACTTCTGCTTAACACCCGGGAGGGGGAGTAGAAACAAATAAGAATTCTCGGCTAGTAAACTAGGAAAACACGATATAGTGGATAGTTGAGTGAAGTCGAACCTCTAGAATCCGTTCTCATTGATTTTCTCCACTTAAATTACCATCTTGTTAATCTTTCATTCTATTTTCGTAGATTAGTTTAATAAATATTGCTCTCGATTGTCTAAATAAAGTCGAGACTATTCTAATTACAGTACTTGGTGTAACTTAATTTTCAATCCCTGTGGGTTCGACATCCGTATTTTAAAATTCTATACTAAAACTTGACACCGTACACTTGCGGTACGTTTCACACGCATCACTTATTTAACAACTCGATATTAAAACACATTTTATAAATAAAAAAGACATAAACTAACATACCAATCATTTTAGATTAATCACGTTGAGTCCATAAATGGAGACCAAACCAGATCCATACAAGTAGGAACGACTCTAACCCCTAAGCTGCTAATTCATTTGCTTTAGGCTCCAATTTCAGCAAGGCCCCAAATTCTAGGTTTATTCATTATAGACATTAATATATGGCTAACTTGGTTTATTAAGGAGTGTATGTCAGAAGTTTGGATACAATATGTCAACTATGAAATATCTCGTTGATGGTTTAGTGAGTAGGGGCCTAAACGAATCGAAACGAGCCGAATATGAAGCAAATTTTAAGGTTCAAATTTGGCTCAAAATAGTTATAGTCAAGCTAGAGTTCGATGCAAAGTTTGAATAGTTTAAAAAAATTGACTCATGTTCGGCTTGAATCAAAGTTCGAGTTCGGCTCGAAAAGATTCGCACATGTGCACGAGCTTTCGACCTATTGCTCGAAAATAAATACCCGAAAGGTTTGAATTATATCTATTTAATAAATAATACTTTATATTAATAAAATATTAAAGTTCGCAAGCGGTTCAGAACTATTGAACAAATTAATTTGGGCTCGAGTTCCGCTCGAAAAAAGTTCGAACATAGAGTTCTGCTTGAATTCGAGAATTTCGAATATGAAGTTTGTGAATCTGCTCGATTCGTTTACACCCCTATTAGAGAGCATTGAGAAGATCAATATATCGTGGTGGATTATTGATCATGCGAGGGAGAAGCTCTCAAGGGATACCGTTACTTGGGCTGAGATTGAGGAACACTTATCAAAATAGAGTCGGTTATTCTATTTTTCCCCTTCTGTTTTTGTTTTTGTTTTTGTTTCTGTTTCTTGTATTAGTTTTCTAATAAGAATGGTAGGTGTAGAATTTTATTGAGAATTTGAGGTTTTCTTGTTGAGGTTTTTGGTTTTTGGTTTTGATTACACATGCTATTTATTCCAAAAGCTTAATAAGTAATTTTGCATAAAAAAATGCGAGAATTAAGTTATAGTTTAATATTCACTGTAATTTTTATTTTTTCAGTAAAAGTATCGTTTTTTCAACTTTCCTAAGACCTTCAAAAAGTTTGATCGCCCCCACCCTTGCATACAAGTATTTTCCCTCATCTGGTGAGTGACGGACACATGTACATGCACATGCACGTCATCATTCTAAATCTGCAAAATTGAAAGCTCAAATTTACGCTATTTCTATTGTTGAAAAAAAAAGATGCGTATTGAATTAAAATTTAGCATCGGACATCGGAAACAAAACGAAAGGAATCTGTCCATCGGACATTCTGGAGGCCGTGATCGATGTCATGTGTTGGTACGATCGATCACGACATGTTAAAAAATGGCACCAAAAATTTGGCCATGCGTGATTGATAGCACCTGACAGATTTTTGGATAAAAAGGGCGCGATTGATCGTGCACTATGTGTGACGAAACTTAGAATATACTGCTTGATCGAGTTGATAAATCAAGTTAATAAAGAATTAAATGTAATGGTTTGAGTAGTATACATAGTACGATACATTGTAACTGAGTATGATAGGAGACATAACACGTCTATATGATATTATGGTAAGGATTATTGCTGAGATATCAATATTGAATTGATATTCAATATAGATATTGTACGAGCCTCAGGTTATCAAGAATGCCTAAATAACGTTGTCGGTTTTAAGGTACGTGTACGAGCATAGGTAATATATTATTGTTGCATTTAACGGATAATATATTCTTGATGTATTTGAATTAGTACGTAAAGACGTACGAGCCTTGAAGGTTTAATTGTTGCTATGTTTATTGAGTAATGTGTTGACTAAAATTTAGATCACTAACGAATGGTACTATGAGTTATTGTGCTGCCGTTGTTGGGCGGGCTATGGGTTATGGTTCCACAGTTGTTGAGCGTGAGACGAATTATGGTGCCTTTGCTAATAAGCAAGAAATGTGATATTAGGAAATATAATTTGTGAATTAACAACTGAGATGTATGTGTTTTCATTAATCTAATTACTATCGAATATGGAAGTTGATAATTAAGAATATGAATTCATTAAATCATTGTTATGATGAATTTATTATTATCGGTTGTGGAATTGATGATTATGAGTATTGTGAGAACATGAATAGCTTGGGAAATTCCGCATGATTATGGTGTATTCAGGGAGTATTTCCTTAATTTACAGTGTTACATTATGTATACTATTAATTGCGCATTTGTAGTTCTTGCGATTATGTTGTTGGTATGCTCACCTGTGTGGGGACTGTTTCTGTTGAAACAGGTAAAACAGGTACGATAGTGGTCCTGGAAAGGAGTTTGAGCTATTGAAAGAGAATGCTCCCAGGAGTGTGGTATCAATATTGGTATAGAGTAACATGATTTATGCAAGTAATTATACATTCATTTATTCAATCCTCATTTGTGAGCATTATGAATATGTGTATATGGCTTATATAACTGTCTTGAAGTCTCTCATATATTATGGTGATTGTGTTTATTGTGTTTTTGGAAACATGATGTATTATGATGTGTAGTGCATTATTCATGCCGGGAACTGGGTTTACTGGGAGATTTTTTCAAAAAATTTATAGAGTTGTACCTTAATTTGTGTAATTAAATTTATACACAATTGACGATATAATGCATTAATGACAAGATTATGACTTGGGGTCCTATACTGTGCAAACTTGTTGATTAGGTGAGTCCCTTCACATTCAGTGGCATTTTTTTTTCATGAAAGGATGTGTTAGTTCCGGATTTTAAAGATGACAAAACAGACCAGACCGATAAAATCTATATCGAAGCAGACCAGATCGATGCCAACCAGATTGATACAGACCAGATCTATGTCAACAAGATTAGAACAGACCAGATCGGCACAGATTAATGTCAACCAGATCAGACCATATCAGATCGATCCAGATCGATGCAGAGCAGATCAGAATAGACAAAGCTAGTAAGCTTCGTTATTCAGTCCGAATAATCAATGGCTATTTATTGAAGCATTTAATGGTGCATTTAATGCTAAAAAAGCCAAGGACTGAAGATTAACTTAAATGATAAATAGACAAAGGAGATCCTATCTGACAAGCAAAAAAGAACAGACCAGAAGGGAAAGTGTCTAAAATAGAAGACTGCAGCTTGTTCAGATATTGACCAAAGTATAGAGTTGCACACAAAAGGAAATATTGTCGTTGGCAGAGATGCTTATATATAGGTGCAACTTAAAATGCTCAAAGTAGACAAGAATCGGACACAAGAGATTAAAAACGCATAAAAGATCAATCAACTTTATCGAGCATTCAGTTGAGCAGAACGCTATCATCGAAAGATCTCATCTTATCGATCTGCTCAAAATTAGAAGCACAGCTTATTGTTTTATTTGATCACTTAAGGATCATTTGTGCTTAGATTAAAACACTCTATCAATTGTATTTTGTTCTAAGATAGAAGAGTGATCTCTTTGTAACTGTCAGACGGATTGTGACTGAACAGATTGAGAGACTAGGAGTTTCAGTCTGGTAGTAGGGTAAATTTAGCTGAATCGGGGTTGTACAATAGGATTGTATTACTCAAAGTCTTCTAGTGAATTCTTCCTGCAAAGGAAGAAGGGGAGACGTAGAAGCGTTGTGCTTCGAACTTCCAGAAACAATTCTTGTGTCATTTACTTTCTATATTTACCTTTCAGTCTTTATTACTCACAAGTTCAGTAGATGTATTCCGCACTATAATCAGTATCTGTTGACTTGCAACTAATTGAGAAGCTACTGCAGTACTTAACAGTCTATATTAGCAAAGAAAAATAGAATTTGAGTGAAGTGTTTATTCAACCCCCCTTCTAAACACTTCTCCGATCCTACAAGTGGTATCAGAGCAAGGTCTTCTCAATTTTGAGCAATACTAAAAACTAATGGCATCATTCAACAAGATTCCCATGTTCAAGAAAGATGAATACGATGACTGGAGAATTCGTATGCAAGCACATCTGAGTGCTCAAGACGATGACATGTGATTCGTCATCACTGATGGACCAATGAAGATCATGAAGATCAACACAGCAACTGCTATTACTAGTGGTGGATCTATCATCCTCCTTTATTCCATTCCTTGTTGACACTTCAAGTTCATGGGTCACCAAGGTACCATGAAGTTCATCAAGGTCATATGATGCACTCTCTCCTTTGTTGGATTCGATTATGGCCGTCCTCTTTGCATCCCATTCCTTTGGCAAGGCTCTTAGTGCTCTTCTCCATATTTGCTTTGGAGGATACTTCTCTCCAAGTTGGGCAAGCTCGTTTATGATTTGGGTGAGCCTTCTAAACATCGAGTCAACATCTTCTCCAAATTCCATCTAAAATGTCTCATACTTGAGTTGAAGTAGATATATCTTGGTCTCCTTCACTTGATTTGTGCCCTCATGACAAATTTGCAATTTGTCCCATATTTCCTTTGCGGTTGAGCACATCGAGATCCGGTTGTACTCCTTCATATCTAAAGAACAATGTAAAATATTAATAGCTTTAGCATTTTGCGATATTAAAATCATGTCCGCTCTTGTAAAATTGTCCATTTCTTTGGGAATACTTTTTCCCCCAACTTCCTTTAAAGGAATGTGGGGACCTTTCACAATAATTTTCATAGGTCATAATCTACGGATTGGATGTATAGAGAAATTCTATTCTTCCACTAACCGTAGTTATCTCCCGTGAAAAACGAAGGTCAATTTGTCGATTGACCTTGAGCAAACTCATTTGCTAGATTAGCCATATAAAAAATTTGATTTAAAACAAAAATCAAATGGCTCTGATACCACTTGTTGGAACCGGAGAGGGGGGTGAATGAGGTTCCTTGGCTACTTTAGCGTTTTAAAATGAATTTGCAAAATAAACGAGTTTGCGCCGCGGAAGACTTAAGTCAATCGATAAATAAATAAAAAATGAAGAAGTAAATAAATGCGTAATTTAAATAAAGAAGAAAATGACACAAGGATTTGTTATAGAAGTTCGGCGATGAATCGCATACGTCTCCTCTTCCAGGTTAGAAAACCTTTAAACGAGGTTCCACTAGAACGAAAAAGATCTTGGCCTTAAGGGCTCCAAGTTAGCCACAACACACTCTTTGAGAGTAAACTAGCTCTTCACGAGAACCACACTCTTCACGAGTCTTCTTGGCCTTAAGGGCTCCAATGATAGCCACACAAAACTCTTCCCGAGTTACCAACATTCTTCAAGAGTCTTCTTGGCCTTAAGGGCTCCAAGGATAGCCACAACACTTGCACCAACTTTACTTGTTGATGACTTTTACAATTTCCAACTTGCGTCGGTGTTGGAGGACCTTACAATAAATCAATAACACCTTCATGGTGTAGCAACATGAAGAACACAAGACTCTCACACAAGAAATGAATCACAAACTCCAATACAACACAAATGTATGGAGTTTGCAATGCTAGATAAAATTTGAATAAGCAAAGCTTTCTTGAAGTTTATAGAATTGTTTCTTATCTTCAAAATGCTCCAAAACATCCATATTTATAGTGTAGGAGGCCCCCGAGGCTCCTACTAGCCGTTGCTACACTTAAGGCTTGAATCACTCCAAGATCGCCTCGGACATCGCCTCGGGCGATCACCATCGCCGCGCCCCAACGGTCACAATCTGGCACACATCGCCTCAGGGGATGTAACGATCACCTCAGGCGATCAATATCAAAAATTAATGCCGTAGCCTTGGTTGCTCAAAATATTTCATCGCCTCAGGCGAAGCATCCATCGCCTCAGTTGATCAGGCCATCACCTCGGGCGTTTGTGCCATGCGCGCGGACCTCGGCGTCGCCTCTGTCGATGAGCGAGGCAATGCCCTTCCTGGCTGCCATCGCCTGGGGCGATGATCACCATCGCCTAGGGCGATCCGTCCTAAGCCTTGCACAATTGATTTTCTCCAATTAATCCACTTTTCAACCAATAAACTTGTACACTAAGTAGACACATTAGTATAACAAACACAAATTTTGTTGATCATCAAAACTCATAAATAATTCAGAGATAAATTAAGCATTAAACACAACCATGCGTTTAAGGCTCAACAAGAAAGGCATCGTGATGACAAGAAAAATAAGCATTACAAACATCATAAAAGTCATCATGGGAAGTCCCAAAAGGTTCTGGTAGCAGAGGAAGGTAACATCAATTGGGCTCAGATTGACTCAGAATCAGAGAGCTCAGAATGTTCATCCAGTGAAAGCGAGGAGGAAATCCAATGCCTAATGGCAGACGAGGAGATGAGTCAGATGGACGAGGTATTCGACTTTGACTCAAATGAATTCACACGAGAAGAGCTTATGTCTGCACTGCAAGACATGGCTAATGATTATAGAATATTACCTGAATCGCTTGAGAAACTAAAGCTGAAGCCAAAGATCAAACAGACAAGCATATCAAACCAAGCCGCTCTGAGCTAGGTGAATGCAATAATCTGAAGATCGAGCTGGATAAGCTGAAAATCTCTTACGAACAGTTCCATGAAGAAAATGAGAGAATTAGCACACAAAATGCTAAACTTTCTCACATTTTCAAAACATGGACAAAATCAAGAGCATCATTGGAAGAGTTGCAAGAGGTACAAAGAAGTGTCGGTGACATCACTGGCATATGCTTTGGCACCAATGAATGCACCAAAGATGAATCTGAGTTGTTGCTGGAAAAGAACAAAATCAAACAAATGACATTCGTTAGATCCAGCACAATATACGAATCCGAAGTTCCTACAATTCAAACGGGAACCTCCTTCAAGGATCAAGGTTTGAGAAATGACATTGGGTACGTTAATCAAGCCAAGGAAAAGGCATCAGCAAGATTTGTGTCTATCAGACCAAACCCAAAGGTGCAAAATCTAAGGCAAGGAAGACCACCCAACTACCACAACTCACAACCAGTTCAACGAAGATATATGTTACATTATAGGAATCAAAGGCTTCCACATAACACACAACATCGAAACAGATCAGCACACACCATACCAGATACACACAAGCCATTAAATCTGATTCAGGTGTGAGTTCCCAAAGGGCTAATCCGTTCTGGACCCAAGTAGGATTGGGTACCAACAGTAATTGTGTTTGGTGACAGGTACTGAAGAAGCAAGTGTCGGACTGGTACTTAGACAGTGGATGTTCTCGACACATGATGGGAAACATCGAGCTGCTATCTGAAATCACAGAATGTGCTGGTCCTAAGATTACTTTCGGGGATAACTCAAAGGGTAAGACCGTGGGCAAGGGTAAGATTGTCCATGGTAATATTATTATCAATGATGTGCTCTTAGTTGAAAATCTATGCTATAATCTGATTACCATAAGTCAATTATGTGATAATGGTTATGCTGTAGAATTTCACAAACACACCTGCACTGCCAAATCATCAGATGGTATGACCATGCTTGTAGGAATCAGAAATGAGAATACTTATAAGATTAACTGGAATTTCGACCAAGCTGATAATCCTACTTGTTTCATCGTGAATAATGATAATAAACACTGGTTATGGCATAAACGCTTGAATCATCTTAAATTTAAGACTATTTCTAGCCTGTGTAAACATGATTTAGTTGTCGGTCTGCCCAAGATCGACTTTGCTAAGGATAAGATCTGTGAAGCTTGCCAAATGGGCAAACAGATCAGATCATCCTTCAAGAACAAGAATGCCAACTCCTCATCACGTTGCTTAGAACTATTGCATATGGACTTGTTTGGTCCTATACCAATAACAAGTTTAGGGGGAATGCGGTATACTCTTGTTGCTATTGATGATTACTCACGCTTTACATGGACTATATTTTTGAGCAATAAAGATCAGACCGGTCCAAAGTTGATCAAGCTGCTGAAGCGCGCTCAGAATGAAAGATCATCTGGTATAGATAGGATTCGAAGTGACAAAGGCACTGAATTCTCAAATCAGAATCTTGAATCCTTTCTAGAAGACCAAGGAATTAAGCATGAATTCTCAACCGCTTGAACTCCTTAACAAAATGGAGTTGCAGAACGTAGGAACAGAACGCTTAAGGAAGCAGCAAGAACAATGCTTGTTGATTCTGGTATTTCCCAAAAGTTCTGGGCAGAGGTTATAAATACTGCATGCTATACACAAAATCAATCCATGATTAACAAGAAGCTAAACTTAACACCATATGAAGTATGGACAGGTAACAGACCAACTATCTCTTACTTTCATGTATTCGGCTGCAAATGTTATGTCCACAACAATGGTAAGAATCATCTTCAGCATTCGAAGCTAAGTCAGATAATGGAATATTCTTACAATATTCATCTGTTAGTAAAGCTTATCGTGTCTTCAATAATCGAACCTTAACTGTAGAAGAGTCAGTTCATGTAGTGTTTGATGAATCTTTGTGTATTAAGGACAACAAGGAATTAATTCAAAATCAGATGGAAAATACCCATCTCGAAGCTAACAGTGATGATGAGATTGCAGTTAACAGATCAAGAGAAAATCCACCGGAACCTGAAGTACCAGATAGAATGGATCAAAGCACTGAAATTATTCTAGATCGAGCCGATCCGGAGGTTATGAACTCTAATGTTAAGGCAGATGCTGACAATGTCAATATTGTTACTCCATCTGGACCAGATGTTCCAGAATCAAGCTACCGCTGGACAAAGAGGCATCCACCTGATCTAGTGATTGGAAGTCCATATGCACCCATAAGAACCAGAGGACAGATGATGGATGAGTTCACTCATGCTTCTTTCATATCTAATCTAGAACCTAAACAGATTAATGAAGTTTTGATTGATTATAACTGGATAGAGGCCATGCAAGAAGTGCTCAACCAATTTGAACAAAATCAAGTTTGGAGCTTAACTCCCATACCAAGCGATCTGCCTGTTATTGGAACCAGATGGGTCTTCAGAAACAAGCTAGACGCAGATGGTGTGGTAGTTAGAAGCAAGGCCAGACTGGTTCCACAGGGATTCAGACAAGAAGAAGGAATCGACTTCGATGAATCCTTTGCACCAGTCACCAGACTTGAAGCCATCTGAATATTTCTTGCATTCACCGCTTTTAAAGACTTCAAAGTATATCAAATGGACGTAAAGAGTACATTTCTTAATGGCAAACTTCAGGAGGAAGTCTACATCGAGCAACCTCCTGGATTTCAAAATCACTCGTTTCCAGATCACGTATACCTACGGAATAAAGCAGTGTATGGACTGAAACAAGCTCCAAGAGCCTGGTATGATACTCTGTCTCAATTTCTTCTGGATCATGATTTTCAGATCGATTCAGTAGATACAACTTTATTTAAATTAATTAAGGGGGAACATACTTTGTTAGTTCAAATATATGTTGATGATATTATTTTTGGGTCAACTAACCCCAAACTCTGCGAGAAATTCTCTAAGTTAATGGAGAGACAGTTTGAGATGAGTATGATGGGAAAACAGTCATCTTCCTGGGACTCCAAGTCAAACAGCTCAGCAATGGATTTTCATCAATCAAACCAAGTATACCAAAGAGCTACTCAAAAGATTCGGAATGGAGACTTGCTCAACTGCGTCAACTCCAATGTGTAAGGACCCCCGTGCCCTTAACCCGTTATTAGTGTATTAACCCATGCAATTAGTGCATACAATCATATTATCATGGGGGGAAAGCCATATGCAAGTATAACATCATATACTGTCCAGAAAATTTCTTGCATTTGATCCACATAATATTCAAATTCCCCAACCAAGATCACTTACATAGCATGCACCCTTATAATACACTAATATGCTCTCAGTTCATTTAGCAATTCCATATCTAATCGCATGCAAACAATAAATGAAGAGAGAAAGTCATTGCCCATTTATACATTCCATATACACGTAAAAAAAGTACTCACATGAGAGCACCCAATGAATAAACGTGTATCTAATGTATAAGATACTCTACCGAAGGCGATTATTGGTACTTCGATCCGGGAAGCACCGCCCATGCACCGCTTGATCTCAACTCTGGGTCTACATACTTATTCAACCAGCTCTAGTACCTCAATCCTGGAAGTACCTCAAATCAACAGCCCGAGCTCAACTCCAAAGGCACTGCTGCACCTATATCACCTATCCCAACAGAGACAGCCCCCACACGGGGTGAGCATACCAATACCACCAATCCAATATTCATAATATTGCAGTTCATAATTAAAGAATGTAAATGCTATGAATTTAAATGATACTCCTTGGATGGTATCATCCTCATCCGGGAACCCCTGTATTGTCCCTGTTCTCAAAATAACCAAACCATTAAATTCTCAAAAGCCAGTTGATTATCTCATTGATCAACTAAAACCAATCCTATTATACCAGTTTCACAATCAAATATGGATAAATCGTCAAATAGAGTACCATAGATATCACATATATCTAGCAATTGATTCTATAGTTCAATTTCATAGCTCGCTCTACAATAGCGGCATTTTAACCCCACGCACGCTCAACAATAGCGGCGTTATAACCGATGGTCGCTCAATGCCGACAACATCCCCATCATTACTCGCTCAAAAGCGGCCGCCTTATGATTCCCAATGTATGTCCATTTATCGAAATTACCATATACCATGCATTTCACTATCCATTTATAGCAAGTACCATATACCATGCATTTCACTATCCATATATTGCAAGTAACACATACCATGAATTCCACAATTGCAATATTATAACAGGCTATGCTCGTACGTTATACGTACCTTATAATTTCGTAGTCTGAATCAAACCTTGCCTTAGTCCCGTGACCCGATTAATTATGTGCTAACACACGAAAATAACTCACAATTATTTATAAGCACACAACACATACCCAAGCATGAATCAAACTCCCAAATACATCATCAATGTACCCATACAATCTCCTAAAAATTTAAGGAGATTTTTTTTTAAAAGTTACTGTTCATCCCTACCGATTGATCGGTAACTTCTACCGATCCATCGGTAGAACCCAGATTTTTCATTTTTGGCTACGGCATTCGACCGATCGATCGGTAACTCCTACCGATCGATCGGTAGAACCCTGAAACTCGAAAATCACCATTTTAGCACCTCAAATCCTTCACAAAACATACCCAAACTTCTTCCAACTCAAAAATAGCCACATACAAACACCATAGTACACTCAACAAGGGTTATAATCCATTTTAAAACAAAACCCATAAGATTTCAAGATTTTACAAAATCTTCCAAAACCCAAATCCAACCCAAAACTCAACCATTTAGCACAAAACTATAATCCAATAGAAGTGAAGAAGATTACAGTCTTTCTTCAAGAAATCGGGCTCCCAAGACGAGTCCCATCGGTTTGATCCCAAGAGGAAAAGAGGGGAAGGGTTTGGGTGAGGGAAAGAGGCGTGAGGGAGAGGAGAGAGGGAAATAATTCCGTATAATGACGGAATACCGAGTCCATTTGGTATATATAGCACTCAGGCTCCAAAATACCAATACTTCCACAACTACATCATGATTCATTAAAAATCATCTGTTTTCAATAATTATTTCTCCAACTCAAATTCTATCACCAGCCCCAGTACAAAGTACTCCGGACCCCAGATTCCACCAAAATCCAAATTCCAAGGTTATCACCACGATGAGAATACAATCTCATCCCTTGGATCCAACGACTCCAAAAACCGGATAAAATCCCCGGGAGTCCCAAAACCGCAATTAATACACAATTGCCACAATTAAAATCCATTAAGGATTATTACCACACCGGGATTAACATCAATAATTCCCGGGCATCACAATTATCCCCCACTAATAATATTTCGTCCTCGAAATTTGCACGCCGTACTCTGCGTATTGCCGAGATTACAACAAAATCCAAACGGCTTCACATCGTCGAATCATGAACGACACACCAACCGCGAGGATACCAACCTCGCACCAAAATCCGGAATGGGATAAACCTCCCAAACCATTACAACCCCAACAGAACGTCAGCGTACCCCAATGCTAACCGTCTCGAAAGCAGTCAGCCAAACCTAACTGCAAATCAAACGAATCATTCGTGATTCCAAATAGATATCGCCTCGATGATATCTCCATGACATAGCCAACGATGTTAAACATACATCGTTATCAAAGTGACCACCTGTACACAACAGTGTACCTAAACTACATCCGGCTCCTATTTCCAAATCCATCTCCATCAAAGGAGTAGTCGCACCATATTGCAACACGGACCGGGCAACTCATCGCTACCGATCAACTCAAAACACATCTCTAAAGATGTCTACAGCCATAAGTTCCAAGAAAATCACATCTTGGTCCAACACATCATCGAGACTCTACGAGGTCTCAAATTCTCGAAAGGACATGCAAGAACAATCAATTGCATTCCCGCCACACGTGTCAACTACGACACTAAACAAATCCGAATCCTGGCCATCCTCGTTTATCATGGGATTCAACAATCCTAAAACAGGGAGGCTATCAAATTAACTAGCAAGAATTACCATGGTCCCACGACAATCCCTCATCGGGGAAAGTCAACTGGACCTCACGATTATTCCTCAGAATACATTGTGCTATCGCGATTACCAATCTCAAGGTGATACAATCTCTCACCGGAGATTCATTCACCCAAGCACACTAATCCGATGCTCGACGAGGACCAAATAAAATGTCGGCATTCGTATACACACTGGCATACATGCCTAAGTATCAACACAACATGCATACTCAATGCAATAGACTCGGGCATCTCCAATCATACCCAAAGTCCCAAAACCAACTGTCAATCCCCAGCTACTCTCACCTCGCGGAGAATAATGATTGACAGACCAACGACCAATGGTGTGATTCCAACATCAACACCACACAAACCGACTCATTGAACCTCCCAAAGATTCCCAATCGGTAGGCATATCCATACCGCCTTCCTTACAAGGAAAAATGTCATGGACTCATGACCCTCCAACCTCGAACCGTCGTTCGGAAAACCTGGATATATTTACCAAAACATATCACGGAACCAAAAATACGCAACTGGTTCAGAATAGTGCATCAAAGCCACTATTACCAAATCAAAACCCGTATACGCCATGTATACTCATCCTAAAGATGCTCTGTACTAATACCATAGTACTACACAATCTCGAGCATTTCTCCGGAGACGTCTCCTCGAACGTCTCTCCGAACGTACGAAGCCATCACCTAGTCCAACACTAGTAGGGCTTACCCCGGTTGATTCATAATCAATCCTCAACCAATACCAGCTGTCTCCATGACAGTACAATCCAAATATCCTCAAGAGATAAAATCAATATAGTAGTGTTACCCCACTAGCTATATCTCACAAATCCAATTGTGTTTCCCCACTGCATGCCATATGTAAGATGCTCAACCCGAGCCAAAAATGACTTGTCGACACTCACGTTGGTACACCAACAGAATTGAGTTGTCCCAGTACAAGTCCCTCGAAACATTTGACGTATAAACGTCCCGTGAGGTATTCCCTACCTCAATCATCATGCCACATAGAGACTACAAAAGTCTACCATAAGTCCTCATCGTATCATCATACGATTCACCGAACTCGGTCCCAACGTGCAGTATAATGGCCACAACAAGCACACTATAACACTGCTACAATACATGGCTAGCAAAACGCTGCCTCCATAGGCTTATACCAAGCCTACCAACGTATCATACGTTCCATCCCGGTACACCATACCGTAACATCCATTAGAGTAGTGTGTCATCACCCAATATTTCTCTAATACCAATGCACAAAGGACATCCCGGTGTCCTTGCTCAACCACGAAGCAATCCTAATTCTGTAGGATTTATTCCACAGCCTCAGGGGTGGGTGTGATCATGTCTACCACATGTCACCTCGACATAAGCAAGTAGTTTCCTCAACAACTACTCCTGTTACCAGTCACTTGGCCATAGCCATTCCAACGAGTATACCCAAAGGTACCACTACTCGTAAAATATTTACCTCAAACATGTGCTGCGGTACACTTCCTATACGGCGCATCCAATAATTCTTCGAGCAACCTGCTCGGCATAATGGTCTCGTCAACTAGTGACCCAGACACTACCATGTGCTCACCATTGGCACTCAAACCATACGACTAAATACATATACATAAATGTATTATTCATCGAAACGACGCTACACGTCTACAAAGACATCCACTATGTCATCGTCATCCCGTGACGGTACCTGTCAACATATGACACCCAAAATAACATCGTCAACTCGTGACAATACATGTCGACACACGACATGCATAATCTCATCGTCAAACACATGAAGGTATATGACAACACATGGTATCCACAATAATGCTAACTAAACAACAATATACCATAATTCATCGCTAATAAAATAGCGGCATACCTGTCTCCGTCGTCCAATAGTGGTACATAATCAACACCCATAGCTCGTGGGTGGTACAATCCCGTGCTATGTATATACCGGCAGAACCCATCGCTATAAAATCAGCGGCATGATCCATCGTCATAGAGTCAGCGGCATAAAACATCGCTATAGATATCGTATGAACCATCGCCAATAGATGTAGCGGAATGACCCATCGCTATATAATACCTGGCGGCATGAACCATCGCCAATAGATGTAGCGGAATGACCCATCCCTATATAATACCTGGCGGCATGAACCATCGCCAATAGATGTAGCGGAATGTACCATCGCTATGAATACCCAGCGGCATAAACCATTGCCAATAGATGTAGCGGAATGTACCATCGCTATGAATACCCGGCAGCATAAACCATCGCCAATAGAATAGCGGAATGAACCATCGTTATGAATACCCGACGTCATAAACCATCGCCAATAGAATAGAGGAATGAACCATCGCTATGAATACCCGGTGGCATACACCATCGCCAATAGAATAGCGGAATGAACCATCACTATGAATACCCGGCGGCATAAACCATCGCCAATAGAATAGCGGAACGCACTATGAATACCCGGCGGCATAAACCATCGCCAACAAACTAGCGGAATGATATCCCTCGCTATAATATGACAGCGGTCGTGTTCTTCGCTTCATATGAGCGGCAAATATCCTTCATCGCTACCTCGCTTCGACATACCAGCGGCAAATAATATCCCTCGCTATAATATGACAGCGGCCGTGTTCTTCGCTTCATATTAGCGGCAAATATTCTCTCATCGCTACGGTATGACAGCGGCACCATTACACCTCGTTTTAATCATTACAGCGGAAATACCCCTCGCGTTAACATGACAACGGAAATACCCCTTGCTTAGACAATAGCAGCGGAAAATAATATCCCTCGCTATAATATGACAGCGGCCGTGTTCTTCGCTTCATATCAGCGGCAAATATTCTCTCATCGCTACGGTATGACAGCGGCAAGTATTCACATCGCTACGCCATGAAGGCGGCAAGTATTCACATCGCTACGCCATGCATGCAACCGTAATGCATAATCCGTATCCCAATAAACATCCCCATGAGTCTATTTGAATGCACCTCGCTTCAAATGTGACATGCGGAATTTTACCATCGCTTCAATATTTAGCGGCAAAGCATTAAAATCATCACCCCCATATATATGCAACTGTAATGCATAATCCATGTCACATATGACCCTGCAACCACCATGGTTAGCAACAACATATTCCAATTATGAACACATATTATAAACGCACATAAGCAATATAGTTGTGCCACGCAACACTAACTACCATCATGCATAAGTATGTGCTTCTCATTCCCATTAACATGTTCCCAGACCCTCAACAGCCCCAAAGAGCAAACCACTGCTCTTATACCACTAATGTAAGGACCCCCGTGCCCTTAACCCATTATTAGTGTATTAACCCATGCAATTAGTGCATACAATCATATTATCATGGGGGAAAAGCCATATGCAAGTATAACATCATATACTGTCCAGAAAATTTCTTGCATTTGATCCACATAATATTCAAATTCCCCAACCAAGATCACTTACATAGCATGCACCCTTATAATACACTAATAGCTCTCAGTTCATTTAGCAATTCCGTATCTAATCGCATGCAAACAATAAATGAAGAGAGAAAGTCATTGCCCATTTATACATTCCATATACACATAAAAAAAGTACTCACATGAGAGCACCCAATGAATAAACGTGTATCTAATGTATAAGATACTCTACCGAAGGCGGTTATTGGTACTTCGATCCGGGAAGCACCGCCCATGCACCGCTTGATCTCAACTCTGGGTCTACATACTTATTCAACCAGCTCTGGTACCTCAAACCTGGAAGTACCTCAAATCAACAGCCCGAGCTCAACTCCAAAGGCACTGCTGCACCTGTATCACCTGTCCCAACAGAGACAGCCCCCACACGGGGTGAGCATACCAATACCACCAATCCAATAATCATAATATTGCAGTTCATAATTTACAGAATGTAAATGCTATGAATTTAAATGATACTCCCTGGATGGTATCATCCTCATCCGGGAACCCCTGTATTGTCCCTATTATCAAAATAACCAAACCATTAAATTCTCAAAAGCCAGTTGATTATCTCATTGATCAACTAAAACCAATCCTACTATACCAGTTTCACAATCAAATATGGATAAATCGTCAAATAGAGTACCATAGATATCACATATATCTAGCCATTGATTCCATAGTTCCATTTCATAGCTCGCTCTACAATAGCGGCATTTTAACCCCACGCACGCTCAACAATAGCGGCGTTATAACCGATGGTGGCTCAATGGCGACAACATCCCCATCATTGCTCGCTCAAAAGCGGCGCCATATGATTCCCAATGTATGTCCATTTATCGCAATTACCATATACCATGCATTTCACTATCCATTTATAGCAAGTACCATATACCATGCATTTCACTATCCATCTATTGCAAGTAACACATACCATGCATTCCACAATTGCAATATTATAACAGGCTATGCTCGTACGTTATACATACCTTATAATTCCGTAGTCTGAATCAAACCTTGCCTTAGTCCCGTGACCCGATTAATTAAGTGCTAACACACGAAAATAACTCACAATTATTTATAAGCACACAACACATACCCAAGCATGAATCAAACTCCCAAATACATCATCAATGTACCCATAAAATCTCCTAAAAATTTAAGGAGAATTTTTTTTTTAAAAGTTAGTAGTAATCCCTGATGGATCGGTAACTTCTACCGATCCATCGGTAGAACCCAGATTTTTCATTTTTGGCTAAGGCATTCGACCGATCGATCGGTAACTCCTACCGATCGATCGTTAGAACCCTGAAACTCGAAAATCACCATTTTAGCATCTCAAATCCTTCACAAAACATACCCAAACTTCTTCCAACTCAAAAATAGCCACATACAAACACCCTAGTACACTCAACAAGGGTTAAATCCATTTTAAAACAAAACCCATAAGATTTCAAGATTTTACAAAATCTTCCAAAACCCAAATCCAACCCAAAACTCAACCATTTAGCACAAAACTATAATCGAATAGAAGTTAAAGGTGAGGAGAAGAAGATTACCAGCCTGTCTTCAAGAAATCGGGCTCCCAAGACGAGTCCCCATCGATTTGATCCCAAGAGGAAAAGCGGGGAAGGGTTTGGGTGAGGGAAAGAGGCGTGAGGGAGAGGAGATAGGGAAATGATTCCGTATAATGACGAAATACCGAGTCCATTTTGTATATATAGCACTCAGGCTCCAAAATATCAATACTTCCCCAACTACTTCATGATTCATTAAAAATCATCTGTTTTCAATAATTATCTCTCCAACTCAAATTCCATCACCAGCCCCAGTACAAAGTACTCCGGACCCCAGATTCCACCAAAAACCAAATCCCAAGGTTATCACCACGATGAGAATACAATCTCATCCCTTGGATCCAACGACTCCAAAAACTGGATTTAAAATCCCCGGGAGTCCCAAAACCGCAATTAATACACAATTGCCACAATTAAAATCCATTAAGGATTATTACCACACCGTGATTAACACCAATAATTCCCGGGCATCACACAATGAGTCCATCAATCAAGCTAGATAAAGACAAATGGGGGAACGGTAGTTGAGGTAACAATGTATCGAGGTCTGATCGGATCACTATTATATCTTACAGCGAGCCGGCCTGATATTATGTTTTCGGTCTGCATGTGCGCTAGATTTCAGTCTGATCCCAAGCAATCCCACTTTATTGCTGCTAAGCCCATTCTTAAATACCTAAAAGGATCTCAGAATGTTGGTATATGGTATCCCAAAGATCCAAATTTTAATTTAATTGGATATTCAGACGCTGACTATACAGGGTGTAAGATCAATCGCAAGAGCAGCAGTGAAACTTGTCAATTTCTAGGTGAAAGATTGATCTCGGGGTTTAGCAAGAAGCAAACATCTATTGCCACATCTATAGCTGAGGCGGAATATCTTGCCGCTGGAAGCTGTTGCGCTCAAATGCTCTGGGTTCAACATCAGCTCAGAGACTATGGCATTCAAGCTGCTGAGTCTCCGATCTTCTGCGACAACACAAGTGCAATTGTTATAACGTATAATCCAGTCTTGCACTCTCGAACAAAGAATATTGATATCAGACATCATTTATTCGACATCATGTTGGCAAAATGGATATTCGGATCGAGTATATTTCAACAAACCACCAAGCCGCAGACATCTTCACTAAACCACTCCCTGAGGCTAAGTTTAATTATTTTCGTCAAATTCTTGGTTTAATAGATCTATCTTAATGTGTTAAGCGTTTGCTTAATTTTAGTGTTAGCACAGATCGACAATACAATAGTCAGAAAGATACAGACCGGTCTGGACTTTCAGACCGATCTCTGTCGATCTGATATTATCCTGTGATCTTTTTTAAAACACTATCAGTCTTTAACATAGTAATTTTTTTAAACAGCCCGGACTGATCGAAATTTAACCACCTTACTATTCTCTCATCTTGTCCGTTAAAATTTGAATTTTTAAATATCAGTCATCGAGATACAGACACGTGTCTAATCTCCTATTTAGCAGGTTGTACATCTCATTTAGACTTCACTCTTTACAAATTACTGCTGTCTGTTTATATCTTCAAATCCTTCCATCTTCCCTACTTTCATAACACTTACTCAAATGGTAACTATCACTCACAACTCTTTGTCTGTTGAGTTTGATTTGATTTATAGGGCTGAAGATCCAGAGATGGTGTCAATTTTCAATCCTTGGAAACTTCAGGATTAAGGAATTTTCAGGAATGTGGTACTGATGTGACTAGAAATAGACACATCTATTGCATTTAATTGTTTACGATTTGGTATGTTTTGATGGATAATTTGATACATATGCTACCTAATCGTATAGTTGTGTAATTGTAGGTGGAATCGAAGAAATCGAGCTAACTAAGGCGATTAAAGGTCAAGAAAAGCTTTGGAGCTAATAAGGACTAAATGTAGATCAAGAAAAAGGCTAAAATGTAATTTTTGTAGAGGCGATCGACCACATGAAGGAGGCAATCGATCACCTATGGACAGAAAGTTGAGCTATAAAATTCACGTTGTGGCGATCGATCGCGAGGACGAGACGATCGATCGCCAAAACTTACTGGAGCAAAGCGATCGATTGTGAGAAAAGAGGCGATCGATCGCCTAAGGAAAATTGCCGAAAAAAATAAGCTAGCGATCGATCGCTACCTTATGGCGATCGATCGCCAGCAGTGTTTTGGAAAGATTGGGGACTTGATTTCTTTCCTTCCTACATGGGCTCTAACCTACCCCATCAGCCTCCACACCTCTTTATACTCGAAAACTAGTCTCTTAAAAGGGGAGATTTCAGACCTTAGAAAATATTTTTTGAATTTTTAGAATAATTTTCTTTCAATTTTTTAAAGACGCTCGAAGAACGAAGACGGAATCAACAAGCCGGAATCGTGCTTCACTTTTGTAACTTTCTTTTCTATTGATTGTTTGATATTTTTAGTACAATTTTTGTTAGTTTTAGATTTAGTTATGCAAGGCTAAACACTTTGATTCTTGGTTGAGGGATACTTGCCTTTGGAATAGAAAAAACTTGTGAAAATTTTGATTTGATTGTTGAATTTTCAATTCAATTTCAATTTGTTTTTCAGATTATGATTCTTATGAGTATTGTGTTTGATTGATAGATTGATCACCTAGTAATCACATACAATATCTAATGCTACTTGAGAAGCAACTAAGATTGATAATTACCTGTTGTTGGTGTTATTAAATTCTTAGGAAAAATGATTGGATAATTAATTCTAACGGATGTAGTTCTTATTAATTAGATTCATCAAACTTTCTCGTTTTGAAACTATCATTGATTTAATCTTAACGGCTGTAGTTTTGATTAAAGATTTGATAAGAGTCGAATTGAATGTTGTTTTCTTTTTTACCACGATTAAGGTAAGTAAGGAATTAAGTTTTCAATTGATGAATAATTGAATAAATTCATATGTTTAGTAATTTGATGATCAAGTAAATGATTTCCAGAGGTAAAGTTGACCGAAAACCAAGAATCGCTTCTTAATCTTGATAAACTAGTTAATTGTTTGCTTTCGTTTAATTTAGTTATAGTTAAAGAAATTTGATAACCCCCTATTTTGATACTTGTTAGCATAAAAGTATTCACTTCCCTGTGGGATCTGTTAGGATCGGTCCGGAGTGTTTAGAAGGGGGGGGGGGGGGTGAATGAACACTCCTTACAAAATTAATCCCTTGTGATTTCTTTCTGATTAGTGAAAGAAATCTGTTTCTTAATCAACTCTTTGAACAGAACAGACCACGAATAAGTAAGTGCGGAAACGGTCTGCTCTTGTATAAGTAAGAACAGCTCGATGGCTAAGTGCAGAATGATAAGACACAGGATATGTTTCTGGAAGTTCGAAGGTGGTGTAATCCTTCTACGTCTCCCCTTCTTCCAATTAAGGAAGGTTTATACTAGAAGACTTTGATTTATACAATCCTGTTGTACAAACCCGATTCAGGCTGGATTTACCTCACTACCAGTCTGAAACTCCTAGTCACTCAACCTGCTCAGACACACTCTGTCTGACAGTTACAATATGTTGCTCACTTCTATTTTTCACTACACAATGCGCACAGTGATCCTACAATGATCAAATGTTACAAAGTAATTGCGCTTAAATGAATAACTTCAGCTCGAAAGCTTCTGTACTTTGTGAGCGTGTGCTGTTTAGCTTTCTCGTATATTTTTCAATTGATCAGCGTGAGTTCTAGAGTCCAGAGCCCTTTGCATCTGTTTGTTGCATCCTTTTATAGTTGAAGGTGGCAACGGCATTGTTTCCCTTAATGTGCAGCTATGACTCTTTTTAGACTCTGAGAAAGCTACAGTCTTCTTCTTCAGGATACTTGCCGTTCTGGTATATGCTTTCGGCGACTGTCAGGTAAGCTCTTCTTTGTCTTCTTACCTATTATGGCAATCTTCAGTCTTTGGTTCTTTGTAGCATTAATTGCAGCATTAAATGCTGCAATAAATATCCGTTGATGATTCGGACTGAGAAGCCATCCTTTATGTATCCTTGACTGCTCTGATCTGATAAAGGTTGAGATCGATCTGAAGCATCGATCTAGGCATTCTGGACTCCATCGATCCGGTCTGATATGTACTATTCTTTATCAGTTTGCTCTGATATGTCCGATCGATCTGGTATGCCTAGTTTCCATCGATCCGGTCTGAAATGCTTTGCCATCTTGCTCTGCTGAGACCGATTGATCTGGTCAATCTGATTTCTATCGATCCGGTCTGAACTGTTTTGTCATCTTTAAAATCTCATCGATAAGGTCCGGAACTAACAAATTCCCCCTTTTTGATGATGACAAAACCTAGCTTCTAAGTCTTTTTAACCAGTCTTGATAAGAGCTCTGAAGCGAATGCTTTTGGATCGATTACTTCTTTGTTCAAAATAAATGAACATCATTAAGTTTGATCGATTCAATCTTTTATTATTAAGCCTTTATTAAAGTTCAAAATAAATGAACAAGGACTTAATCAAAAGAAGGATTTTATTGATCATCAAGAAATCCTAAATACAGACAGTCTGACAAGTTAAATGACTAAGACTGCTATCTTCTTGAGCTTGGAGGCGGCTTGAAGTCTGTCTTCTTTTCCCCCTTTTTGTCAGCAGCAAGCTCTTGAAGGAATTCAACAACTTGGGCTAGCTGCGCGCTGATAGCGTCAAGACGAACGTCTTGAGCACGGAGGGAGTTAGAAACAGATGCTCTGACTTCAGTGGCTAACTCGACCTGCTCTTTCCTCAGACTGTTCTTGTAGGAGGCTTGTTGAGAAAACAGATCGTTGATGCCGCGCTGGAGGCTTCCGATACTGGCAGTCATTTTCTCTTTGAAAGAATTAAAGTCCAAAGTTGTGACTCTTTGACTTTGATGAACCTCGAGAATTCGTTGAGTTAATGACAGACAGTTATCAGAAAAGTGCTGGAGAGTCCGTGCCAGGGATGGAGGTGCATCAGATAGCTGGCTGGGAGAGTGATCTGATGATGACATAGCAGGAGCATCTGCTTCAGCAATCGGCACGATGGAAGAAATGGCAGCTTGATGAATTTCGGATCGGATCAGAGTGACCAGATCCGAGGAAAAACTATGAATGAATGCCAAATCTTCATCTGATGGTCCCGGAGGAGAGTGGGGACTGGAAGGTTCCTCATCTTGGAGAGCTGCAACCACTGTAGATACCACCAAATCCGGATCGAGAAGGTCTGGTACTTCAGTTGTTGCACATGCTTCAGCTGGACTGTTTTGAGCAAGGGAGGCTGATGACTTCAATGGAATAGATGTTGTCGGAGAATCCAACAGAACATTCATTGATTCATCATCTGTTGCAGACGGAGCATTAGGCAATGGCTGCTCCGCTGTCTGTTCTGGTAAGAGTTCTGCAGGCTGATCTTCTGTCTGTTTTGCTTCAGCAGAAGGGATAACCTCGATAAAAGGTTCTGCCAGAGTCTTGCTGACAGAAGGATGATCCGGGCTTGTGGCTGGAGTGGAGATACCTAGCTTCTGTCGTTGAAAGCGGACAGCTAGGGATAGAGCATGAATATCCATCTCAAGTTGAGCAATCACAGCCCCATCATCTCTGGCAGTAGGAGCAAGCGGATCGAAGTTCTTCTTTTTGGCAGTGAGAAGCAGATTGGCCAGTCTGAATCTGTGTTTTGCCGTGAATAACTCTCTGCGCTGCACCGCAAGTCGAACATCATCAGTTTCAGTGCCTCTCAGAACCTCGTCTTCCATCTTCTTCAGTCTGTGCAACTTTCCGTAGAACAGATCAATGTGGTTGACAGTCCGGTACTGGACATATTCATCAAAGACCACAAGGAGTTCAGCTAGCTTCTCATCAACATCCTCCATAGCGATGTCGATGGCAGTCTGTGCAGCAGATTTGGGTTTAGAAGAGATGGGTTCTGTGAGAATGGCTTTTCCCTTGCCGGTGGAGGAAGGGGACTTAATCCCTGATTGGGTATAGTCACCCAACTCAGTGATAACTATCCCTTTGACCACGGGATTGGCAGAGGGAATTCTAAGGGTGACTTTGGGTGCAGGGGTTGAGGCTTGTGAAGGCTGAGCGGGGGGTTGAGGTGCAGGGGTTGCTTTAGTGGGTGGCAGTATGGGTGGAGGTAGATGTCTGGTTGGTTTGGTAATCTGGGTTCGGGGTTTTTTTGGGAAGTGGCTTGGTTGGGGATGAGTGAGCAGACTGAGTTTCTTCTGAGTCAGTCTGAATGGTCAGCTTTCGCTTGACCCGAGGTTTGCGCACATCAGCTTGTTCCTCGTCCTTCTCAATCTTGACTGAGACCAGAGTTGTAGGAGTAGGCGGAGCACTCTTGGATTTCAGCAGTGCAAGCCCTTTGGAGTTAAGGACCTTAAAAGGGCGGAGAGCAGACGGCTTGCTCAGCTCGAGGCCTAAGGACTCCAAGAGCTTGCTGAGAGGAACAGCAAAGCATACGGCGTGCTTGGATGCAATCACCGTTTCCAGCAGTACTCCAAACAGAATCATGGACCAGTTTATCTTCTGTCCAGATACAATAGCTGCCATAGCCCTGAACTTCTCGGCGGTTACAGCATCGAAGCTTCCTGCTTTACCCAAAAGTGGCTTGGCTACCACTTCGCACAGCACCTGGAAATGGAAGAGCATTTCCTTCTTCTTAAATGAGGGTTGCAATCGGTGGCCAGAAATAGAAATCTTCCCCTGAAGATCTAAGAGAGATGCTGGAGGAGTCTGTCCGAACTCTGTCAGGCCGGAACTGGGGAGGCCAAAGGTCTTGGCCATTGTTGTTGGCGAGATCTCGAAAGATTTGCCCTGGACAGTTGTAGAGATGGATGACTTCCGGGAGACGGCGTTGGCGAACAGCTCGCGGATTTCTGGTTCATAAACAACGGATCCGCACTCCAAAAAATTCGGTAAACCAGATGATTCCAGGGCTCTAAAAATGGACACCATCGCAGCATCTTCTTCCCTGTAGATATCATCAAACTCAACGGAGAGTGAGTTATGAGTAATGGTAGCCATATGAAAGAAGTTTAAAGAAGGTGCGAAGAGGAAGAGAGTAGGAGAGTAAGAAGGTAGAAAGCGGTAAACTGTAAAAAGTGAAAAAGTATGAAATGTTCAGCCCGCTAAATAGGAGAGAGAAGACACGTGTCTTTATCTCCAAGACTGAGAAATAAATTATTCAAAATAAACGGTCAGGATGAAGAAAGATAAGGCGGTTAAAGTACAACTAGTTAAAAGGTTAATCAGTCCGGGCTGTTTTGTTTTTAAAAACAAATAATTGTCCAAACAGATCATAGGATAAAATCAGACTGACAAGGATCGGTCTGAAAGTTCGGACCGGTCTGTGTCTTTCTGAACATTGTATTATCGATCTGTAGTGACAAAAATCTTTAAGAGCGAATAGAATAAAAACATCTAAACTAATTAAGATAAATCAATTAAACCAAGAATTTGACGGAAATAATTAAACTTAGCCTCAGGAAGTGGTTTGGTGAAGATGTCTGCTGCTTGCTGCTCTGTTGATATGTGTTCGATCCGAATTTCCTTTTTGCCAACATGATCTCGAATAAAATGATGTCGAATATCAATGTGCTTTGTTCGAGAGTGCAAAACTGGATTATACGTTATAGCGATTGCACTTGTGTTGTCGCAAAATATCGGAGAGTCAACAGCTTGAATGCCGTAGTCTTTGAGCTGGTGTTGAATCCAGAGCATTTGAGCGCAACAGCTTCCAGCGGCTAGGTATTCTGCCTCAGCTGTGGATGTGGCAATAGATGTCTGCTTCTTACTGAACCAAGAGATCAATCTTTCACCTAGAAATTGACATGTTCCACTGGTGCTTTTCCGATCGATCTTACACCCAGCGTAGTCTGCGTCTGAATATCCGATTAAGCTGAAGTTTGAATCTTTGGAGTACCAAAGACCAACGTTCTGAGATCCTTTTAAGTATTTCAGAATACGCTTGGCAGCAATGAAATGTGATTGCTTTGGTTCTGTCTGAAATCTGGCGCACATACAGACTGAAAACATAATATCGGGCCGGCTCGCTGTAAGATACAATAGCGATCCGATGAGTCCTCTATACATGGTTACTTCAACTGCCGTTCCCCCTTCGTCCTTGTCTAACTTGATTGTTGGACTCATTGGAGTTGATGCAGTTGAGCATGTTTCCATTCCAAATCTCTTGAGGAGCTCTTTGGTATACTTGGTCTGATTGATGAAAATGCCATTGTTGAGCTGTTTTACTTGAAGACCCAGAAAGAATGACAATTCTCCCATCATGCTCATCTCGAACTGTCCCTGCATTAACTTAGAAAATTTCTCGCACAATTTGGGGTTAGTTGACCCAAAGATTATGTCATCAACATAAATCTGAACTAATAGAGTATGTTCCCCCTTAATGAATTTAAAGAGAGTTTTATCTACTGAACCGATCTGGAAATCATGGTTCAGCAGAAATTGAGATAAAGTGTCATACCAGGCTCTTGGAGCTTGTTTCAGACCATACACTGCTTTATTCAGTAGGTATACATGATTAGGATACGAATGGTTCTGAAATCCAGGTGGTTGCTCAATGTAGACTTCTTCCTGAAGCTTTCCATTAAGAAAGGCGCTCTTGACGTCCATCTGATATACTTTGAAGTCTTTAAAGGCAGCATATGCAAGAAAGATTCGGATTGCTTCAAGTCTGGCGACTGGTGCAAATGATTCATCGAAGTCGATTCCTTCTTCTTGTCTGAATCCCTGTGCCACCAGTCTGGCTTTGTTTCTAACCACAGTTCCATCGGCGTCTAGCTTATTTCTGAAAACCCATCTGGTTCCAATAACAGGCAGATCGCTTGGTCTGGGAGTTAGACTCCAAACTTGATTTTGTTCGAATTGATTAAGCTCTTCTTGCATTGCTTTAATCCAGTTGAAGTCAGTCAGAGCTTCATCGATCTTCTTGGGTTCCAGAGTTGAGATGAAAGCAGCATGAGTGAACTCATCCATCATCTGTCCTCTGGTTCTAATCGGTGCAGAAGGACGACCAATCACTAGATTAGGTGGATGCTTCTTAGTCCATCGATAGCTTGACTCTGGATTGTCTGGTTCGGTTGGAATAATAGCAGCATGATCTGCATCTACTTTAATATTTGAGTCAGGAGCATCTGGATCAGCTCGATCTGAAGAAGCTTCAATGGCCTGATCCGGTCTGTCTGGCACTTCTGGTTCTGGTGGATTGTCTCTTGACCTGTTAGCTACAATCTCATCATCACTGTTAGCTTCGAGATGGATATTTTCCATCTGATTTTGAATTGAATCTTTGTTGCCCTCAACACATGATGATTCATCAAAAACGATATGAACAGATTCTTCTACAGTTAAAGTTCGATTATTAAACACTCGATAAGCTTTGCTAATTGATGAGTATCCTAAGAATATACCATTATCTGACTTAGCTTCAAATGCTGTAAGATGACTCTTACCATTGTTGTGAACGAAGCATTTACAGCCGAATACATGAAAGTGAGAAACAGATGGTCTGTTACCAGTCCATATTTCATATGGAGTGAGATTCAGCTTCTTGTTAATCATAGATCGGTTTTGAGTGTAGCAAGCAGTATTTACAGCTTCTGCCCAGAACTTTTGAGAGATTCCAGAATCAGCAAGCATTGTTCTTGCTGCTTCCTTGAGCGTTCTGTTTCTTCGTTCTGCAACTCCATTCTGTTGAGGAGTTCTGGCGGCTGAAAACTCATGCTTGATTCCATGATCTTCTAGAAAGGATTCAAGATTCTGATTTGAAAACTCAGTGCCTTTGTCACTTCGAATCCTGTCTATGCTGGATGATTTCTCGTTCTGAGTGCGTTTCAGCAGCTTGATCAACTTCGGACCGGTCTGATCTTTACTGCTCAGAAATATAGTCCATGTAAAACGTGAATAATCATCAATAACAACAAGAGTATACCGCATTCCCCCTAAACTTGTTATTGGTATAGGACCAAACAAGTCCATATGCTGTAATTCTAAACAGCGGGAGGAGGATTTGGCATTCTTGTTTTTGAAGGATGATCTGATCTGTTTGCCCATTTGGCAAGCTTCGCAGATCTTATCCTTAGCAAAGTCGATCTTGGGCAGACCGATAACTAAATCATGTTTACACAGGCTAGCAATGGTCTTAAAGTTGATATGATTCAAGCGCTTATGCCATAGCCAGTGTTTATTATCATTGTTAGCGATGAAGCAAGTAGGATTATCAGGTTGAGCATGATTCCAGTTAATCTTATATGTGTTTCCATTCCTGGTTCCTACGAGCATGGTTATACCGTCTGATGATTTAACAGTGCAAGTGTGTTTATGAAATTCTACAGCATAACCATTATCACAGAGTTGACTGATACTAATCAGATTATAGCACAGATTTTCAACTAACAGCACATCATTGATGATAATGTTACCATGGACAATCTTACCCTTGCCCACGGTCTTACCCTTTGAGTTATCTCCGAAGATGATTTTGGGTCCAGTGCATTCTGTGACTTCAGACAGCAGCTTGATGTTTCCAGTCATGTGACGAGAGCATCCGCTGTCCAAGTACCAATCTGATGCGAGATTCTTCTGTACCTGTCATCACACATATTTATTGTTGGTACCCAATCCTATTTGGGTCCAGAACGGATTAGCCCTTTGGGAACCCACACCTGTATCAGCTTTAGTGGCTTGTGTGTGTAGGGTGTGCTATGTGCTGGTCTGTTTCGATGTTGTGTGTGATAATGTGTGCGCTGTGAAAACCTTTGATTTTCATAAGGTAGTCTATATCTTCGTTGAATCGGTTTTGAGTTATAGTAATTGTATTGTCTTCCTTGCCTTCGATCTTGCATTTTTGAATTTGGTCTCACAGACACAAATCTTGCTGATGCCTTATCGTTGGCTTGGTTGACATAACCAATCCCTTTTCTCAAATTTTGATTTACGTAAGAGACTCCTGTTTGAATCTTAGGTGCTTCAGTTTCATATACTGTGCTGGATTTAACAAATGTCATTTGTTTGACTTGATTCTTTACCAGCAACAGCTCAGACTCATCTTTGGTGCATTCTTTGGTGTCAAAGCCTATGCCGGTGAAATCACCAACATTTCTTTGAGCTTCTTGTAATTCTTCCAATGATGTTCTGGATTTTGTCCATGTTTTGAATATATGTGAGAGCTTAGCATTTTGTGTGCTAATTCTCTTATTTTCTTCATGGAGCTGATCATAAGAGATTTTCAGTTTATTCAGCTCGATCTGGAGATTTTTGCACTCACCCTGCTCAGAGCAGCTTGGTTTGTTGTGCTCATCCATTTGAGTACTGATTTTGGCTTTATTCTTCTCAAATGATTCAGCTAAGATCCTATAATCATTTGCCATGTCTTGCAGTGCGGACATGAGCTCTTCTCGTGTAAAATCATTTGATTCAAATTCAAATACCTCATCTGTCTGACTCATTTCTTCATCTGCCATCAGACATTGAACCTCTTCTTCGCTTTCGCTGGAAGAATATTCAGAGCTGTCTGAATCGGAATCAGTCTGAGCCCATTTGCTGTTTCCTTCCTCAGCAACTAAGACTTTTTGGGATTTTCCATGATTCTTGCGGTCTTTGTGGTGCTTCTTCTTTCTATCATCACGATGCTTCTCTTTCCTTTCTTCTTTCTTCGGTCTGGTGCAATCTGCAATAAAGTGTCCGGTCTTACCACAATTGTAGCAAGCTTGATCGTTAACAGTATCATCTTTTCGTGATTTATAATGATGAGAGGGTTTGAAGTTCCTCTTATTTTTAGACATAAATTTACCGAATTTCTTTATAAATAATGACATAGCATCGTTACTCATCTGTTCAGCAGATCGGTCTGATGTTGAAGCGATCTGGTCTGGGATGGCTGCCAGGGCCTTGTTGGGTTGAGAGATGAATGGCTCTGCTTCACCTCTGCTTATTAGCTCAAACTCATAGGCCTTGAGGTCTGCAAACAGATCATGAAGTTCAACCTTGTTAAGGTCTTTTGATTCCCTCATGGCAATGGTGTTTACATCCCATTCCTTTGGCAGAGCTCTCATTACTTTCAGAGCGATCTCTCTGTTAGAATATTCCTTCCCCAGACCATTCAGTTCATTTATGATGCTGGTGACTCTTTCATCAAACTCATTTAGAGTTTCACCACTTTTCATTTTTATGCTCTCAAATCTTTGAAGAGCCACAGTTAACTTGTTTTCTTTGGTCTGGTCGTTGCCTTCACATAGCTGTGCTATCTTCTCCCAAATTTCTTTGGCAGTAGAGCACATTTTGATTTTGCTGAACATGTTCTTGTCCAAAGTTTTGAACAAGATGTCTTTGGCCACATTGTCGAGGTTTGCTTTCTTTCTATCCTCATTCGTCCAGAGGGATCTGTCTTTTTCTACCATTTGTGGTTCTCCACTGGTAGTGGCGACTGCTGTATTTATTTTTAGGATTTTCATTGGTCCATCGGTGATGACGAACCACATGTCGTCATCCTGAGCTGCCAGGTGAGCTTGCATTCTGATTCTCCAGTCATCATAATCTTCTTTTGAGAACATGGGGATTTTGTTGAATGATGCCATCAGCTTAATATTCTTTGTGCTGATTAAGATGACCTGCTCTGATACCACTTGTTAGGATCTGTCCGGAGTGTTTAGAGGGGGGGGGGGGGGGGTGAATGAACACTCCTTACAAAATTAATCCCTTGTGATTTCTTTCTGATTAGTGAAAGAAATCTGTTTCTTAATCAACTCTTTGAACAGAACAGACCACGAATAAGTAAGTGCGGAAACGGTCTGCTCTTGTATAAGTAAGAACAGCTCGATGGCTAAGTGCAGAATGATAAGACACATGATATGTTTCTGGAAGTTCGAAGGTGGTGTAATCCTTCTACGTCTCCCCTTCTTCCAATTAAGGAAGGTTTATACTAGAAGACTTTGATTTATACAATCCTGTTGTACAAACCCGATTCAGGCTGGATTTACCTCACTACCAGTCTGAAACTCCTAGTCACTCAACCTGCTCAGACACACTCTGTCTGACAGTTACAATATGTTGCTCACTTCTATTTTTCACTACACAATGCGCACAGTGATCCTACAATGATCAAATGTTACAAAGTAATTGCGCTTAAATGAATAACTTCAGCTCGAAAGCTTCTGTACTTTGTGAGCGTGTGCTGTTTAGCTTTCTCGTATATTTTTCAATTGATCAGCGTGAGTTCTAGAGTCCAGAGCCCTTTGCATCTGTTTGTTGCATCCTTTTATAGTTGAAGGTGGCAACGGCATTGTTTCCCTTAATGTGCAGCTATGACTCTTTTTAGACTCTGAGAAAGCTACAGTCTTCTTCTTCAGGATACTTGCCGTTCTGGTATATGCTTTCGGCGACTGTCAGGTAAGCTCTTCTTTGTCTTCTTACCTATTATGGCAATCTTCAGTCTTTGGTTCTTTGTAGCATTAATTGCAGCATTAAATGCTGCAATAAATATCCGTTGATGATTCGGACTGAGAAGCCATCCTTTATGTATCCTTGACTGCTCTGATCTGATAAAGGTTGAGACCGATCTGAAGCATCGATCTAGTCATTCTGGAATCCATCGATCCGGTCTGATATGTACTATTCTTTATCAGTTTGCTCTGATATGTCCGATCGATCTGGTATGCCTAGTTTCCATCGATCCGGTCTGAAATGCTTTGCCATCTTGCTCTGCTGAGACCGATTGATCTGGTCAATCTGATTTCTATCGATCCGGTCTGAACTGTTTTGTCATCTTTAAAATCTCATCGATAAGGTCCGGAACTAACAGGATCGATCCCTACTCACGCTACTACATATTTACTGTTATTAACTTGAGAGGGTTAATTGGGCGTACGCGATAAATGCTACCAAATTTTGGCACCGTTGCCGGGGAAGGCATTTACTTTTGTGTTAACGTCGTTTTATTTATTTCATTTTATACTCGTTTTGTTTGTTCATGAGTACAGGTGATCCCTCAGATCAAGAAGATAATATTCACTATGATCCTGATATCGAGAGGACACTACATAGGAGAAGGAGAGAAAATCGAAGGCAAGAAGAGGAAGAAAGGGACAACATGGCTGCGAATCGAAGTTTACGACAACTGGCCAACCCAGATTTGAACCAACAATCTCTTTGCATAACTTTTCCTACTCTTGCAACTAATGTTAATTTTGAACTGAAATCTGGACTAATACATTTGTTGCCATCTTTTCATGGACTTGCAGGAGAAGATCCTCATAAGCATTTGATGGAGTTCCATGTGGTTTGCACCACTATGAAGCCGACTGGAATTACTGAGGAACAAATCAAGTTGAGAGCTTTCCCTTTTTCCTTGAAGGACGCTGCAAAGGACTGGTTATTCTACCTACCATCCGGATCGATCACAACATGGAATGATCTCAAGAGGATGTTTCTAGAAAAATACTTTCCAGCATCAATTGCAGCTAATATCCGGAAGGAGATCTACTCTATTCGACAGTACAAGGGAGAGACATTGCATGAGTACTGAGAGCGCTTCAAGAAGTTGTGTGCAAGCTGTCCACAACACCAGATAAGTGAACATTTACTCATACAATACTTTTATGAGGGTTTGTTATCTAGTGACAGAACTTGGTTGACGCTGCGAGCGGTGGAGCTTTTGTGGATAAGACACCGGAAGACGCAAGAAGCTTGATAGCAAACATGGCGGCCAACTCGCAGCAGTTTGGCAACTTTAGGAATGAGCCGAATCAACGGAAACAAGGAGAGGTAAACGTGTCTAACCTAGACAACAACTTATTAGCCTCACCTCTCTTGTTCGTCAAATGGCAGGAGGAAATGGACAGACAGTGAAGCCGTGTGGAATATGTTTGGAGATGAGTCATACTACAGATTCATGCCCATCACTTCAAGAAGCATCTGCTGAGCAAGTGAATGCAGCAGGTGGATTTTCGGGGCAACCTCAATGCAAATATGACCCTTACTCCAACACATACAACCCAGGATGGAGAGACCATCCTAACTTGAGCTATGGACCACAATCGATGAATCATGTTCCACCTCAAGTGCCACAACAACCACAACATCCACCACCATATAGGCCACCTTTTCAGAGGACAAAAACATTATAATTACCCTTCTACTAGTGACAGTTTAGAGAATATTATTCAAGATCTTGCTCATAATGTTACAAAATTTCAACAGGAAACAAGATCAAGTATTCAAAGCTTGAACACTCAAGTGGGTCAACTAGCCACCACACTAAATCGTGTAGAAACCCATGGCTCAACCACCCTACCATCCCAAACAGTGGTGAATCCAAGGGAAAATGCAAGTGCAGTCACACTTAGGAGTGGTAAAGAACTGGAAATACCGGAGGAGAAGGCAGAAGATCAACCCAAGGGCGATAACGAAAAGGAAGCTGAAATTGGAGAAAAGCCCACCGTGGGACAAGAGGTACCAAAAGGTAAGTCTCATTCCTTTTCTGAATATAAAGTACCACCCCCTTTCCCCCAAGTATTAAAAGATAATAGGAAAGATGCTGGACTTAAAGGTCTATACGAAACATTTCGACGATGTGAGGTAAACATCCCTTTACTTGATGCAATTCAACAAGTACCTCGCTATGCAAAATTTTTGAAAGAGTTATGCACTGCAAAGAGGAATTATAGGTTGAAGGGATCTCAAAAGATTGAGTTGGGAAAAAACGTATCCGCGGTGATCCAAAGAAAAATCCCTACCAAGTGTAAGGACCCAGGTATGTTATCTATTCCATGCACAATTGGTAACACTCGCCTTGAAAAGGCCATGTTAGATTTAGGAGCATCAATTAATCTCATGCCATATTCTATATATGCTTCTCTACAACTTGGTCCTTTGAACTCTACTGGAGTGGTTATTCAACTAGCGGATAGGTCTAGTGCATATCCTAGGGGTGTGATTGAGGATGTACTTGTGCAAGTAAACGAATTGGTATTCCCTGCGGATTTTTATGTCCTTGATATTGAGAATGGTGATAAGTGTAGTCCCATTTTGTTAGGAAGACCATTCCTCAAAACCTATAAGACCAAGATAGATGTGCATAGTGGTACCCTTACTATGGAATTTGATGGTGAGATTGTTACTTTTAACATTTATGATGCCATGAAATATCCTCGCAATGATGATGACACTGTGTATTCTATTGATGTTGTTGACTATCTGTCACAGGAAGTTTTTGAGATTGTAGGGAAAGACGAACTGGAAGTCACTCTTACCATTGCTATGAAGAAGGAGGATGGGGAGTTGTTCACCTTAAATGAGTTGAAAGATACCATAGATGCCTTGGATGATACACCTGAGCTACATCAGTCAAGTAACGTTTCTTTTATATCATTGCCTGTTTCTAACACTAGAGTTCTTCCATCTGTTTTGCAGGCACCTACCATAGAGTTGAAGCCAATACCTAGCCATCTCAAATATGTATTCCTTGGTGAAGGAGATACATTACCAGTGATCATCTCTAGCAAGCTGGGGGATAATCAAGGGAAGGATCTTATTCATGTGCTCAAGGAACACAAGACTGCAATCGGTTGGACCATAGCTGACATCAAGGGAATCAGTCCCTCCACATGCATGCACCGCATTCTACTTGAAGAAGGAGGAAGCCCTACACGTCAGCCCCAAAGGAAGCTTAACCCACCTATGATGGATGTGGTGAAAGAGGAGATTTTGAAGCTTTTAGCGGTTGGGGTGATATACCCTATCTCCGACAGTCAATGGGTCAGTCCCGTCCAAGTGGTGCCAAAGAAGACATGTATTACTGTGATAAAGAACAAAGATGATGAACTTGTGCCCACACGTATTCAAAACGGATGGCGAGTGTGTATCGACTACCGGAAGCTAAACGCTGTGACTCAAAAGAATCACTTCCCTCTACCCTTCATTGACCAAATGCTTGAGAGGTTAGCTTGCCATTCATACTATTATTTTCTTGATGGTTATTCGGGTTATTTTCAGATTGCTGATGTCACTAGAAATAGACACATCTATTGCGTTTAATTGTTTACGATTTGGTATGTTTTGATGGATAATTTGATACATATGCAACCTAATCGTATATTTGTGAAATTGTAGGTGGAATCAAAGAAATCGAGCTAACTAAGGCGAATAAAGGTCAAGAAAAGCTTCGGAGCTAATAAGGACTCAATATAGATCAAGAAAAGGCTAAAAATGTAATTTTAGTGGAGGCGATCGACCGCATAGAGGAGGCAATCGATCGCCTATGGACAGAAAGTTGAACAACAAAAATTACGAAACAGCGATCGATCGCGAGAAAAGAGGCGATCGATCGCCAAAACCCACTGGAGCTAAGCGATCGATCGCGAGAAAAGTGGCGATCGATCGCCTAAGGAATTTCGTCGAAAAAAAAAGAGCTAGAGACCGATCGCGACCTTAGGGCGATTGATCGCCAGCATTGTTTTGGAAAGATTGGGGACTTGATTTCTTTCATTCCTACATAGGCTCTAACCTACCCCATCAGCCTACACACCTCTTGATACTCGAAAATTAGTCTCTTTTGGAGAGAATTCAGACCTTAGAACAAATTTTTGAATTTTTAGAATATTTTTCTTTCAATTTTTGTAAAGACGCTCGAAGAACGAAGACGGAATCAACAAGCCGGAATCGTGCTTCGCTTTAGTAACTTTCTTTTCTATTGATTGTTTGATGTTTTTAATACAATTTTTGTTAGTTTTAGATTTAGTTATGCACGACTAAATACTTTGATTCTTGGTTGAGGGATACCCGCCTTTGGAATAGAAAAACTTGTGAAAATTTTGATTTGATTGTTGAATTTTCAATTCAATTTCAATTTGTTTTTCAGATTATGATTCTTATGAGTATTGTGTTTGATTGATAGATTGATCACCTAGTAATCACATACAATATCTAATGCTAATTGAGAAGCAACTAAGATTGATAATTACCTGATGTTGGTGTTATTAAATTCTTAGGAAAAACGATTGGAGAATTAATTCTAACGGCTGTAGTTCTTATTGATTAGATTCATCAAACTTACTAGCTTTGAAACTATCCTTGATTTAATCTTAACGGTTGTAGTTTTGATTAAAGATTTGATACGAGTCGAATTGAATGTTGTTTTCTTTTTTACCACGATTAAGGTAAGTAAGGAATTAAGTTTCAATTGATGAATAATTGAATGAATTCGTATGTTTAGTAATTTGATGATCAAGTGAATGATTTCCAAAGGTAAAGTTGACCGAAAACCAAGAATCACTTCTTAATCTTGATAAACTAGTTAATTTTTTGCTTTCGATTAATTTAGTTATAGTTAAAAAAATTCGATAACCCCCTATTTTGATACTTGTTAGCATAAAAGTGTTCACTTCCCTGTGGGATCGATCCCTACTCACCTACTACATATTTACTGCTATTAACTTGAGAGGGTTAATTTGGACATACGCGATAACGCTACCAATTGCTATTGCACCGGAGGACCAAGAAAAGAGTACTTTCACATGCCCTTTTGGCACATTCGCCTACCGACGCATGCTCTTTGGACTGTGCAATGCTCCAGCCACGTTTCAATGGTGTATGGTTAGCATCTTTTCTGAGTTTATTGAGCATATTCTAGTGGTATTCATGGACGATTTTACTGTCTACGGTAACTCATTCAATGATTGTCTTGCTAGCCTTACACTTGTTTTAAAATGATGCATAGAGACTAACCTTGTTCTAAATTCTGAAAAATGTCATTTTATGGTAGAACAAGGTATAGTGTTGGGTCATGTCATTTCTGCAAAAGGTATAGAGGTAAACAAAGCAAAAATTGATGTTATGCATTCTTTACCTTATCCTACTTGTGTTCGGGATGTGCGCTCGTTTCTTGGACATGCAGGTTTTTACAGGAGGTATGTGATGTCCGGGGATTATGGTGTTAATCCCGGTGTTGTATTAATCCTTGATGGATTTTTAATTGTGGCAATTAGGAATTAATTGCGGTTTGGCATCTTCCGAGGTTGGTAAATCGGGCATTTGGGATCGTTGGATCCAAAGGATGAGATTGTATTCTCATTTTGGTGAAAAACCTATGAGTTGGGTTTTTAGTGGGACTTGGTGTCCGGGGTGCCTTTTGTTGGGGCCAGTCTGGGGATTTGATGTTGGAGAGAGAGTTTTTGAAAACAGATGATTTTTAATGAATCATGATGTATTTGTGGAAGTATTGGTATTCTGGGGCATTTTTGCTATATATACCAATTGGACTCGGGATTCAGTCATTGGGAATCCATTTCTCTCATCTCCTCCCCCTCTCTCACGCCATCTTCACTCCAAACCCTTCCCTTCCCTTTGGTTGAAGGAAAAATCGATAGAACTCGATTTAGGAGCCGATTTTTCTCGAAGATAATCAGGTATTAATCTTCCCCTCATCATTGTCTTCGATTTGGTAGTAGTTTTGTTGATTTTGGTTGAGTCTTGAGGTTGGTAAGAGTTGGGTGATTTTGATGAAAATCTTGAAATCTTTTGGGTTTGTTTTAATTCAAGTCTATCACCCTTCTTGGAGGTCCTTGGATGTTGTTTTCTTGTGGTTTTGAGTTGGGAGGAGTTGGGGTATGTTTTGGGAAGGTTTCAAGCTTTTAAAAATGGTGGTTTTCGAGTTGCAGGGCATGGCGATCGATCGCCCGTAGCAGGCGACCGATCGCATGTAGGCAGTAGGCTTTTCAGCTTTGTGGCGATCGATCGCCACTTTTGGAGCGATCGATCGCCTCGCGCCAGTAAGGTCTGGCGATCGATCGCTATATCGAGCGATCGATCGCCCGGTATAGCGATCGATCGCCAGCATGTGATTTGTGGTTTTCTTGACTTTTTCGTGGGATTTTGGATTTGCGACTTAAATGGTTGGCTTCCGGGGCGATGTTCTCATTCCAATGGGAATGCTAGACTTTTAAAATGGTTGGCTTCCGGGGCGATGTAAATAAAACGGAATTCTTGGATGAATTCTTGGCTATCTTTTTAAACATATATAATGAGTTATTTTGGGTATTATGCATGCTTAGCCGGGGGGCTTTTATTTTGGTAATCGTCATGGATTGACGATATGATTGGGAGTCTTGAGCGTGCTTGGGCACGTGGTTGAATGCTTATACTTGATTGTGAGTTGTTTATGTGTTTTAGCACATATTTCTCGAGGTATGAAACTCAAGCAAGGTTTGGCTTGGACTACGGAGACTTAAGGTACGTATTGACGTACGAGCATAGCCCTTTAATATAATTGCAATTGTTGAGTGCTTGGTACACTGTATTGCAATGAATGTGTGTGGAAATGCATGACACATGGTATTAGCAATAAACGGAGATTCAAATGCATGGTTTATTGTACTTACTTCAAATGTCTATATATGCATCGAGAATTGCATGGTGCCGCTTTTGAGCGAGTAATGATTGGGATGTTGTCGCCTGTGAGCGAACATCGATTATGACGCCGCTGCCATCGAGCATGCGTTGAATTGGAATGCCGCTATTGTAGAGCGAGCAATGAAATGGAGACAGGAAACCATAAGTGAGGAACATGGATTGTTTATAATCATTGTTTAATGATTTGATGTTATTGTTTATGACATTGGTATATGGCTCATAGAATTGTTAATCAATGTAATGATTAACTGGCATTTGGGAATTTGATGGTTTCAGTGTTTTGAGAACAGGGACAGTACAGGAAACCCCGGATGAGGATGATGCCATCCAGGGAGTATATTTTGTATTTCATAGCATTTACATTGTTGTAAATTATGAATTGTATTGTTGTGGTTATTGGATTGGGATATTGGTATGCTCACCCCGTGTGGGGGCTGTCTCTGTTGGGGCAGGTGGTACAGGTGTAGCAGCAGCTTTGGAGTTGAGCTCGGGCTGTTGATTGAAGTACTTCCAGGATTGAGGTACCAGAGCTGGATGGACAGGCGCTCAGATCCAGAGTCGAGATCGAGTTGCGCTTGAGAGGTGCTTCCAGGATCGGAACACCAGTAACGGTATCCAGCAGAGTGTTTTATACATTAGATACACGCTCATTCATTGGGTACTCTTATGTGAGTACATATTACGTGTATATGGGATGTATAACGGGCTACGGCTCTCCTCTGTTCATTTATGGTTTGCATGCAATTAGATATAGAATTGCTAAATGAACTAAGAGTATGTTAGTGTATTATGTGGGTGCATGCTATATGGATAATCATGGTTGGGGAATTCGAATATTATGTGGTTTAAATGCAAGAAATTTTCTGGGTAGCACATGGTGTTGCACTTGCATGTGTTTTCTTCCCTGATAGTATGATTATATGCACTAATGTTATGGATTAATACACTAATAACGGGTTAAGGGCACGGGGGTCCTTACATTAGTGGTATCAGAGCAGTGGTTAGCTCTTTGGGGCTGTTGAAGGCCTGGAACATGCTGATAAGGATGGGTAGCACATATTTATGCATGATAGTAGTTAGTGTTGTGTGGCACAACTATTTTGCTTATGTGCATTTGTGATATGTGATCATAGTGAAACGATTATATGTCATGACATCTATAGAATCATAATATAACCTGTTGATTATGATTGTGAGTTGTGACACAGGGACGACCAAATGGAGCATTTTGAAATGCATTGGGATACGGGAAGTACTTTGTACTCGTAGTTTATGCATTTACTCATTGTAATCATATTGCGGGGAATATGGATTACCGTATGCTCATGGCTTGTGATTGTTCCTGTAGGAACACTATGACGCGAAAGGCTAAGGCCATGGTTGAAAGACACGAAATGGTAACCTGCATTTTATATACATCATGGAATTATGCATTGTGGTTGCATGTGTACATAGTGATGATTTTAATGCTTTGCCGCCAAATGTTGAAGCGAGGGGTGGGAGCGCCGCATGTCGCATTTGAGCGAGGTGCATTAAAATACACTCATGATGATGTATGTTGGAATATGGATTATGCTTTGTGATGCAGGTATGGATGAGATACTTGGTGAATATCCCATGAGTCATTGTTATGGATGAGTGATGATTTTAAATGCTTGCTGCTATTTATTGTTTTGTGCCGCTAAAATGTGAAACGAGGGGTGGGAGCGCCGCATGTCACATTGAAGCGTGGTTATCATATGAGGCGAGGAAAGAATATTTGCCGCTAAAATGTGAAGCGAGGGGTGGGAGCGCCGCATGTCCATTTAAGCGAGGTTATTCTATGCCGCCTATATGAGAAGCGAGGGGTGGGAGTACCGCATGTTTTATTTGAGCGAGGGGCATTAAAATACACTACCGTGACAATGACTAGGGATCGGCTATTCTTTGGCGATGGTTCATGCCGCCAGATATATTGATAGCGATGGTTCATTCCGCTATGTTGATTGGCGATGGTTCATGCCGCCAGATATATTGATAGCGACGGTTCATTCCGCTATGTTGATTGGCGATGGTACATGCCGCCAAATATATTGATAGCGACGGTTCATTCCGCTATGTTGATTGGCGATGGTTCATGCCGCCAGGTATATTGATAGCGATGGTTCATTCCGCTATATTGATTGGCGATGGTTCATGCCGCCAGATATATTGATAGCGATGGTTCATTCCGCTATATTGATTGGCGATGGTTCAAGCCGCCAGGTATATTGATAGCGATGGTTCATTCCGCTATATTGATTGGCGATGGTTCATGCCGCCAGGTATATTGATAGCGATGGTTCATTCCGCTATATTGATTGGCGATGGTTCATGCCGCCAGGTATATTGATAGCGATGGTTCATTCCGCTATATTGATTGGCGATGGTTCTTGCCGCCGGATATATTGATAGCGATGTCTCATTCCGCTATTCTATTGGCGATGGTTCATACCGCCGGGTATTCTATTGACGATGATTCGTGCCACCGGATATTACATAGCGATGGATTATACCGCTATGTGCGCAGCGCTGGATTATGTCGCCTACGAGCGATGGATGCTACTTGTGTACCGCTGGTGGATGACGGATACAGGTATTCCGCTATCTTGATAGCGATGAGGTATGGCATATTGCTTTTGTTATCGTTATTGTGGATATTATGCGTTGTTTTATACCGTCATGTGTCTGACGATGGGATTATGAGTATTGTATATCGACAGGTATCGTCATGTGTTTGGCGATGTTATTCGGAATGTTTATGGGGATGCCTTGCGTCGTCTTGGTAAATAACGCATTCGTGTTTATGTATTTGGTTGTATGGTTCGAGTGCCGATAGTGAGCACAAGGTGGTGTCCGAGTCACTAGTTGACGAGACCATTATGCCGAGCAGGTTGCTCGAGGAATTATTGGGTGCGCCGTACAGGAATTGTACCGCAGCACATATTCGAGGTATATATTGGTCGAGTGATGGTACCCTTGGCTATACTCGCTGGTTTGGCTTAGGCCAAGTGACTGGTTGTAAGAGTAGTCATTGAGGAAACTACTCGCTTGTCGTTGTGATGTGTTTTAGGCATGGGCACACCCACCCTAAGGGTGTGGAATGAGTCTTACTGGATTATGATGGCATCATAGTGAAGCAAGGACACCGGGTTGTCCATTGTGCTTGGTATTTTAGAGATGTGTTGGGCGATGACCCACAACTCTAATAGTTTGTACGGTATGGTATACCGGATTTGGGACGTGTGTCACGTCGATAAGTTGGTATGAGCCTATGGGGCCAACGAACCGTTAGCCAGGTATTGTTACAGTACCTTGGTATGCTTGTGTTAGCCTTTATGTTGCTCGTTGGATTCGAGCTGGATAAATCGTATGGTGATACGATAAGGATTATGGTAGACTTTTGTAGTCTCTTTGTGGCATGATGTTTGAGGCAGAGAATACCTCACGGAGACGTTTATACGTCAAATGTTTTAGGAGGCTTGTTGGGGACGACTCAATTTTGTTGGAATACCAACGTGAGCGTCGACAAGTCGTTGTTAGCTCTGGTTGAGCATCTTTGCGTATGGTATGCGACGGAAGTCACAATTGGAATTGTGTGGTATAGTTAGTGGAGTGACACTACTATATTGACTTTATCTCTTGGAGAGATTTGGGTTGTACTGTCATGGAGGCAGCTAGTTTTGGTTGAGGGTTGATCGTGAATCAACCAGGGTAAGCCCTACTAGTGTTGGACTAGGTATTGGCTTCGTACTTCCAGTGAGACGTTCGAGGAGACGTCTCTGGAGTGATGCTCGAGTGTGGAGTACTATGGCAATAGTACAGGGCATCGTTGTTTGAGTATACATGGCGTATACGAATTCGATTTGATGATAGTGGCTTCGATGCACTATTCTGAACCAATTGCATATTTTGGTTTCGAGATATATGTTGGTATGTATATCCAGTTTTTCCGGACGGTGGTTCGAGGTTGGAAGGTCATGGATTCATGACACTATCCTTTTTGGGAAATGCGGTATTGATGTACCTGCCGGTTGAATCTTTTGGGAGATTCGTTGCTTTGATTGTGTGGTGTTGATGTTGAAATCACACCCTTTGGCTTTGGTCTGTCGACCACTATTCTCCGTGGAGTGAGAATGATCGAGGTTTGACAGCAGATTTTGGGACTGGGTATGCTTGGAGATACCCGAGTCTATTGCTTTGAGCGTACCTGTTGTGTTGGTGCTTAGGCATGTATACCCGTGTGTGTATACGAATGCCAACTCTATTTCGTTCCTTGTTGAACGTCGGATTAGTGTGCTTGGCTTGATGAATCTCCGGTGGGAGATTGTGGCAATTTGAGATTGGTAATCTCGATGGCACGATGTATTCTGAGGAATAATCGTGAGGTCCGTTTGACTTCCCCTGAGGAGGGATTTTCGTGTTTTGGAACCTTGGTAGTTCTTGTTGGATAATTCGATAGCCTTCCTGTTTTAGGATTGTTGAATCCTAGGATAAATGAGGGATGGCCAGGATTCGGATTTGTTTAGTGTCACGGTCGACACGTGTTCGGGAATGCAATTGTCTGTCTTCCATGTTCCCTGTGGAACTTGAGACCTTGTGAAGTCTCGATAGTGTGTTTTGGACCAAGATGGGATTTCTTGGAACACCTTATTTTAGACTTATGTGGTGATGTGTTTTGTTTGGTTAGTGACCGTGGTTTACCCGATCCGGATGGCAAGAGGTGCAACTACTCCGTTGGAGGAGATGATCGGGAAAGCGAGACCGGATTCTTCCGGGAGTATACTGATTGTATACTAGTGGTTCCCATCTTAACGATGTGTGTTAAGCATCGTGGGCAAGTGGTGGATATCATTGAGAGATATCTATGTTAACCAATGGTGTTTTGTTTGATTTACAATCATGTGGACTGACTTTCGGGACGATTCACGTCGAGGTATGTTGTTACCTTTCGGGTTTATATTAGTTTTGGCTTTTGCTCTATGTAGAGCTTGATGCGAGATTGGTGTTCTCGCAGTTAATGATTCGATTCTATTGTGGTCCAGAATCGGAGTTGTGGCTTTACCTTGTTGTGTAGTCCTGGTGCTAGGTAGAGTATGACGGTGCAAATTTCGAGGACGAAATTTTATTAGTGGGGGATAATTGTGATGTCCGGGGATTATGGTGTTAATCCCGGTGTTGTATTAATCCTTGATGGATTTTTAATTGTGGCAATTAGGAATTAATTGAGGTTTGGCATCTTCCGAGGTTGGTAAATCGGGTATTTGGGATCGTTGGATCCAAAGGATGAGATTGTATTCTCATTTTGGTGAAAAACCTATGAGTTGGGTTTTTAGTGGGACTTGGTGTCCGGAGTGCCTTTTGTTGGGGCCAGTCTGGGGATTTGATGTTGGAGAGAGGGTTTTTGAAAACAGATGATTTTTAATGAATCATGATGTATTTGTGGAAGTATTGGTATTATGGGGCATTTTTGCTATATATACCAATTGGCTCGGGATTCAGTCATTGGGAATCCATTTCTCTCCTCTCCTCCCCCTCTCTCACGCCATCTTCACCCCAAACCCTTCCCTTCCCTTTGGTTGAAGGAAAAATCGATAGAACTCGATTTAGGAGCCGGTTTTTCTCGAAGATAATCAGGTATTAATCTTCCCCTCGTCATTGTCTTCGATTTGGTAGTAGTTTTGTTGATTTTGGTTGAGTCTTGAGGTTGGTAAGAGTTGGGTGATTTTGATGAAAATCTTGAAATCTTTTGCGTTTGTTTTAATTCAAGTCTATCACCCTTCTTGGAGGTCCTTGGATGTTGTTTTGTTGTGGTTTTGAGTTGGGAGGAGTTGGGGTATGTTTTGGGAAGGTTTCAAGCTTTTAAAAATGGTGGTTTTCGAGTTGCAGGGCATGGCGATCGATCGCCCGTAGCAGGCAACCGATCGCATGCAGGCAGTAGGCTTTTCAGCTTTGTGGCGATCGATCGCCACTTTTGGAGCGATCGATCGCCTCGCGCCAGTAAGGTCTGGCGATCGATCGCTATATCGAGCAATCGATCGCCAAGGGGCTAGCGATCGATCGCCCGGTATAGCGATCGATCGCCAGCATGTGATTTGTTTTTCTTGGCTTTTTCGTGGGATTTTGGATTTGCGACTTAAATGGTCGGCTTCCGGGGCGATGTTCTCATTCTAATGGGAATGCTAGACTTTTAAAATGGTTGGTTGGAGCCAAGTAAATAAAACGGAATTCTCGGATGAATTCTTGGCTATCTTTTTAAACATATATAATGAGTTATTTTGGGTATTATGCATGCTTAGCCGGGGGGCTTTTATTTTGGTAATCGTCATGGATTGACGATATGATTGGGAGTCTTGAGCGTGCTTGGGCACGTGGTTGCATGCTTATACTTGATTGTGAGTTGTTTATGTGTTTTAGCACATATTTCTCGAGGTATGGAACTCAAGCAAGGTTTGGCTTGGACTACGGAGACTTAAGGTACGTATTGACGTACGAGCATAGCCCTTTAATATAATTGCAATTGTACACTGTATTGCAATGAATGTGTGTGGAAATGCATGACACATGGTATTAGCAATAAACGGAGATTGAAATGCATGGTTTATTGTACTTACTTCAAATGTCTATATATGCATCGAGAATTGCATGGTGCCGCTTTTGAGCGAGTAATGATTGGGATGTTGTCGCCTGTGAGCGAACATCGATTATGACGCCGCTGCCATCGAGCTTGCGTGGAATTGGAATGCCGCTATTGTAGAGCGAGCAATGAAATGGAGACAGGAAACCATAAGTGAGGAACATGGATTGTTTATAATCATTGTTTAATGATTTGACGTTATTGTTTATGACATTGGTATATGGCTCATAGAATTGTTAATCAATGTAATGATTAACTGGCATTGGGAATTTGATGGTTTCAGTGTTTTGAGAACAGGGACAGTACAGGAAACCCCGGATGAGGATGATGCCATCCAGGGAGTATATTTTGTATTTCATAGCATTTACATTGTTGTAAATTATGAATTGTATTGTTGTGGTTATTGGATTGGGATATTGGTATGCTCACCCCGTGTGGGGGCTGTCTCTGTTGGGGCAGGTGGTACAGGTGTAGCAGCAGCTTTGGAGTTGAGCTCGGGCTGTTGATTGAAGTACTTCCAGGATTGAGGTACCAAAGCTGGATGGACAGGCGCTCAGATCCAGAGTCGAGATCGAGTTGCGCTTGAGAGGTGCTTCCAAGATCGGAACACCAGTAACGGTATCCAGCAGAGTGTTTTATACATTAGATACACGCTCATTCATTGGGTACTCTTATGTGAGTACATATTACGTGTATATGGGATGTATAACGGGTTACGGCTCTCCTCTGTTCATTTATGGTTTGCATGCAATTAGATATAGAATTGCTAAATGAACTAAGAGTATGTTAGTGTATTATGTGGGTGCATGCTATATGGATAATCATGGTTGGGGAATTCGAATATTATGTGGTTTAAATGCAAGAAATTTTCTGGGTAGCACATGGTGTTGCACTTGCATGTGTTTTCTTCCCTGATAGTATGATTGTATGCACTAATGTTATGGATTAATACACTAATAACGGGTTAAGGGCACGGGGGTCCTTACAAGGTACATCAAGGATTTCGCTAAGATAGCTACACCTTTGTGTAAGCTATTACAAAAGGATGTTCCCTTTGAGATGGATGAAGCAAGCAAGAGAGCTTTTGATCGACTGAAGGAGTCATTGACTTCTACCCCCATCATACAACCACCCGACTTGAGTAAGCCTTTCGAGATCATGTGCGATTAGGCCAAAAAGAGGGAAAAGCATCACATGCCATCTATTATGCCTCAAAGACCTTGAATGATGCTCAACGGAACTATTTCACTACTGAAAAAGAGCTTCTAGCAGTTGTTTTTGCTCTTGAAAAATTTCGATCTTATCTACTTGGGACCAAAGTCATTGTTTATTCTGATCATGCATCTCTTCGCTATTTGATGACGAAGAAGGAGGCAAAACCAAGGTTAATAAGATGGATTTTCTCTTGAGTGAGTTTGACATACAAATCAAGGATAAGAAGGGCAGCGGGAACAAATTAGTGGATCACTTAAGCCGTCTACCACATGTGGATGATGAACTTTGTTTGAACGAGGAATTCCCGGATGAGCATCTACTCTCCATAAGCGACAATCTTCCATGGTATGCTCATATTGTGAACTTCTTAGCTTCTAATGTACTACCTTCTGAATTGTCTAGGTCTCAAAGAGCTAAGATAAGGAGTGATGCCAAGTACTATGTGTGGGATGATCCTTACCTATGGAAGAACTGCGTGGACCAAATCATTAGGAGATGCATACCCGAAATTGAGGTAAATAACATTCTTAAGTTCTGCCATTCATACGCTTGTGGGGACATTTTGGTGCAAAGAGGACGTCTCGGAAGGTGCTAGAGTGTGGATTCTTTTGGCCTACCCTGTTTCGTGATGCCTACTACTTTTCCAAGAACTGTGTGCAATGCCAAATGACCGGTAATATCTCCCAAAGAAAGGAGATGCCTCAACAACCTATTCTTATTTCTGAAATTTTTGACGTATGGGGCATCGACTTTATGGGACCATTCCCTAGCTCTTATGGTCATATTTATATACTTCTTGCTGTTGACTATGTTTCGAAATGGGTAGAAGCTATTGCTACCCGGACTGACGATTCCAAAGTTGTTGCAGATTTTATCAAACATAACCTTTTTTCAAGGTTTGGAATCCCGAGAGCTATCATTAGTGATCGAGGTACACACTTTTGCAATATGACGGTGGAAAGTCTTTTCAAGAAGTATCTCCACCGCCTACCATCCGCAAACAAATGGCCAAGCCGAGGTCTCTAACCGAGAAATCAAAGCCATATTGGAAAAGACTGTCAACCCCGCGAGGAAGGATTGGAGCTTAAGACTGGATGACGCACTTTGGGCTTACCGGACTGCGTATAAGACTCCAATAGGTATGTCACCATATTGACTCATTTTTGGTAAACCATGTCATCTTCCTGTAGAGTTGGATCATAGAGCATACTGGGCTGTGAAGCATTTCAACATGAACTATGATGAGAGTGGCTTGCATCGAAAGTTGCAATTGCAAGAGCTTGAAGAAATAAGGAATGAGGCGTATGAGAGTGCAAGGATCTACGAGGAAAAGACGAAGAACTTCCATGACAAAATGATATCAAGAAGGAGTTTTGAAGTTGGTCAAAAAGTTCTCCTTTACCATTCACGCCTTCGCCTATTTCCAGGTAAACTTCGTTCTAGATGGCATATTCCTTATATCATTACTAATGTGTCTCCTCATGATGCAGTGGAAATTCAGAGTTGGACACCACTAAGACATTCAAGGTGAATGGTCACCGATTGAAGCATTACTACGATGGTGTCCAAGACGAGGAAGGTGGACAAGTGAACATCAAGGTGGCTCTAGAGGATCCACCTCACTTTGACTGATCACGAGGACTGGCGTCGGGCCACCGATGTTAAACAGAGGCGCTGCTTGGGAGGCAACCCAAGGGGAGTTAGTTTCCTTTCTCCCTTTTATTCATTTTTATTGCTTTATTAGTTAGACTTTTCTCTTTTCTTGTATTTTTGCCTTACATTGGGGATAATGTAAGATTTAAGTATGGGGGAGGGATTAGTGGTGTGTTATTGTTTTTATTATTATAAAAATACAAAAAAATCGAAAAATTTGAAAATTTTGAGCTCATAGTTAGTAATGAACACATGCTTAGAATCACTAGCCCGTGATGAAACCTAATTGATATCATGCATGCTTTTGAACAAAGGTGAATTGTTAACCTTGGAACACTTTGAACTCTAATGCAAATTTTACTTTAACATAGTAGTTGAATATTTTGAGCACATTATTGTCATGACTTGTGAAGTGTGCATAGCTTAGTGAAGATTGTGTGAATTTTGTGATAGTCTTAAGAAGTCTCTAATACATAATAGAACTTAACTACATGCTCTTTGAGGCGTATGCCTAGACTACTTGCAAACATGAAAGTGATATAGGCAATCTTTGATGCGTTTGAGTCTTTCAAGCCTACCAGGTAAAGAAAATCAATCACTTGTACCCTTTTTGAGCTTTAATGCAAAAGAATGGTTGTATGCTAAGCATACAAAAGACCCCCATTCGACATTCTTTGACTAGCTTATCATCCTTCCCTAAATGAGCCTAAATATGAATTCTTTTCATACCTTTGAAGGGAGTATGTTAGGATCGGGGTAGTGTTTAGAAGGGGGGGGGGGGTGTTGAATAAACACTAGATTCAATTTCGATTTTGCTTGGGTTGCTGCAGACTGTTAAGTACTGCAGTAGCTTCTCAATGTGTTGCAAGTCAGCAGACACTGATTATAGCGCGGAAGACGTCTGCTGGACTTGTGAGTGATAATAACTGAATGGTAAATAAGCAGAAGGTAAATAACACAAGTATGTTTCTGGAAGTTCGAAGCACAATGTATTTTTCAGTGTAGCAATTATGTACCGCAAGTGCACGGTGTCAAGTTTTAGTATAATGATATTAGAAGTACGAGTGTCGAACCCACGAGGACTAGGAAATAAGTACCAAACTCCACTAGTTTAACTATATTTAGCCTACGAAAAAGGGTTGTGATTAACTAACTAAATTGACTAATTAACTCAATAATTAACCCAAGCAAACAGTGATGAATAAGAATAAGAATCAAAAGAAACAATTATCAAGACTTTTGGTTCACCTATGTAATCCCCCACAATTCGCCTATTAGTTAAGAATTAATTAAAACAATCTAAGGTGACGAGTTTTCCTAATTCACTTGTTATACCTTGGTCCGGCTATAACAAATCTAATATTAACGTTACAATAAGCCACTTTCGTATCCTTATTGAACAATTAATATTGTAAATCGATCTATGAAAACTACTAGCCTTCGATTTTGGTAAATCTATTGCTATCACACATGTATTTTACTTTATCTCTCGATCTCAGCCTGAAATCCACGGCATAAATCACTATATTTAATTCCAATTTTATCTCTCGATCTCAATTGTAATTTATTATCATTCAAGGATGGCTAAACCCTTAAAAGCATGAATAACAATGATCTATGCACTTAGATAATAAGAATCAATCAAAACATTCAAATTAAATCATGGGTTCATAACATGGGATCCCCTAAGTCTTGATAACAAACCTAGCCAACAATCTCCATCAAATAACAATGCATAATCATGTTTTGCAACATTTTAAACATTAAAATCTAATGAAAATATAGAACTAGAGTTAGAAATACGGAAATAATGAGAGGCGTTGACTCCTTGCGTTGCTCCGTCGTCCCGTCTCTTTCGATGCGTCTTCTCTTCAATTGTTATGGTGTATGGATGGTTGGAGAGGATGATGAGTGATGGAGGCTGCTTGTTGTAGGTCAATTATCAGCCAAAAAGTCCCAAAAACGTCCATGATAATCCATATTTATGGTAGGAAGAGTTTCACCAAGTTTGGACACCAAATAACCAAGATGGAAACAAAATCCCGAATTTTTCGAGTCCTGGCGATCGATCGGCAGTAATTGGCGATCGATCGCCACAACATTCTGCCTCGAGGCGATCGGTCGCCTCCTTTATTTTCAGCAAATTACGATTTTACCCCTCATTTTCCAGGTTTGCTCAGTTTGGTCATTTTTCATCATTTTAAGCCTATTTCCTCCAATTTTATGCATTTGGCCCTGGATTCCTAAAATATACAAATATAAACAAAAAAGAGTAATATTTTCCAAGAATCACTACAAAAACGCCCATAATCTTATATCAAATTAAGTGTAAAAATCACACTTATCAGCTTCTATGTGGTTACACTAGAAGAACTTGGTTTACACTTTACAGTATACAACCTTCTTAGGCACTCACACAGCTTGGCCTAAACTCCTAGCAATCACAAATTCTTAATTTGATTACAATAATTTCTATGACCCTCACACAAAAATACACCGTTTAACTTCGAGTGTTCTTGAGCAGCAGACTCAGTTGAAGATAATCTGTCACGATTACAGTAGTAGTGCTTGTCTGCTCTTGCTGAACCTTTAGAGAATATTAGTGAGATGATTTTCTTTTTGCGTTGAGGTGTTTCTCTTTGTTTGATCAGATGGTTCAGCTAACATCTTCATTCTTCACTTGGGCGTATTTATAGGCTCATTGATTTTAACGGCAACTTGTCTATATTTGGAAGAGATACATTTTCTGTTACCATTCCATATTCTGATTGTCTTCTTTCCTATTTTGTTTAGCAACGACTCTTTTATTCTGACACTAATGGTGGCGGAGATATAGCAGGGTGCGCCGCTCTGTTGTACCTTTGTCAGAATAGGTTGTACTTGTTTTGTCTTGTTGCTTTGTGCTCTTGCCGGATGGTTAGACCTATGCTGGCTTTCTTATTTCAAATGATCTTTCATTCTTTAGTACTCAATTAAGGTCTGTCCAGTAGGTGTCCATCCGGTAGGTGTCTATCCGGTAGGTGTCCGTCCAGTAGGTGTCCATCCGGTAGATGTCCATCCGGTAGGTGTTCATGCGGTAGGTGTCCATGCGGTAGGTGTCCATCCGGTTGGTATCCATCCAGTAGGTGTTCATCCAGTAGGTGTTTGTCACCTGGTAGGCGTTTGTCCAGTTGATGTCCATCACCCGGTAGATGTCTGTCACCCGGTAGGCGTTTGTCCAGTTGATATCCATCATTAGGTGTCTGTCACCCGGTAGACGTTTGTCCAGTTCATGTTTGTCACCCGGTAGGTGTCTGTCTAGTTGATGTAGGTGTCTGTGCAGTTGATGTTTGTCACCACCAAAACTTAGAAATGTTTTGCAAACAATTTCCCCCTTTTGGGTGATGACAAAACTTAGTACTGGAGACTCTTTCTTAAACATATGAACAGCAACTCCTGTTAAGACTTAGAGACACACATAGACTTTGCAATTTGTTAGAATAAATAAGCAGATTACGAGTAGTAATCAAACTGAGCCAATGGAGGAATATCATTTTTATATAAAATGAATTCTGTTTACATGGTACATCTTACAAATCACAACGAACATCTTACAAGTCATACAACAGACCTAACGAACATCTTACAAGTCATACAACAGACCTATTTCTACAATCTATCCAAATGGAGAAAAATAGCCAGTATGGAATGATCCGAGCCAGCTAGTTTCAGGGTTATTGACAAAGGGAGGGGGAGAGAAAGTACATACAGAGAGACTTAGAACAGAGAAAGACCTAGAAAGCTATCATTATATTCAAAGTGATCCTCTTTCATTTGGCAAGATCTCTGTCTTCAATGAAAATTCTCTGTCTTCCCCCTTTTTGTCATCAGCACCCAAGCATCTGCTGTTCCAAATTCCAGGCTGGTGGAGAGCACCAGAACTGGTCCATGAAGGAGGAGCTAACAGAGGTGGGTTAGATAAGTAATCAACCCATGAAGGGTTGATTTAGATAAGTAATGAACCCATGAATATGTTGTAGAGACAGTTGCAAAACTTTTAAGAATAGTAATTAAGAGTTGCATGATTGATGTTTTGAGTTAGAGAAGTAGCATGCTATTTATAGCGAAAAACTAGCAAGTTGTATAGTGAAAAGTCATATCATGCATAAAGAAGTGCAGATAAAGATAGATACAAATTGACAACTCTTATGAATAAATATCATAAACAGATAAGGGAAACATAAAAAGACAATAAAATTTACTGTTTGCCACCTAGCCAATGCCGGGAGTAGTCGCGGGTGGAGGGTGGAGTGTCAGCCTGAGTTTGTCGGGAGCTGTGGGACCTTTGTTGAGACGGATGCCTTGACCGACTGGATGCTCCAGCTGCAGTAGATGAGCGATGAGCTGGAGGCTGGTCTCGTTGGGTCAGAGGAGCAGGTCTGCTGGACTCGGGCAATCTTCTAACAACTTGAGGAGCAGCTGGCAGGCTGTGGCTCAAGTCTTGAATTTGAGAAGCAAATGCCGCCTGCATAGTTGCTAATTGATCCGATAGGGCTTTCTTGGCATCCTCTATCTTATCTTCAAGAGCCAGTGAGGTGGCGTCATGAAGTGATTCATTCTGCTGAGTAATCTAAAGACTAGCCTGCCCTATCCGAGAGAGTGAGTCTGCAAAAGCATCCACAACAAAGGTCTGGAGCCTGGTCACAGTAGTCGTTAGACTATTTATGTCCCGATAGACGTGCTGGAATTGAGAGTCAGTATGCTGCTGGTGGCTCCCAAGAATAAGAGTTGCAATGCGTTCTTCTTGTTTGAGCTTATTGACATCACTGGCTAGTGCAGAGATGGCGTTTGACAGATGCACCAGTTGATCAGCAATGTTGGGTGGCCCTTCCAGAGGAATATGAGTTGAAAAGTCAAAGAAATCCTCAGGAGGGTCTTGGGCCAAAGATTGATCCAGAGCATCTGTTTGAGTCTCAGCAGTAGTAGTGAGAACGTCGGGATGACCCTCAATATCAACAGTCAACAGAGCAGTGACTTCAGTGACTGGTGCAGCAGGTGCGGTGGTAGTTATGACATCCATGCTAGTAACAGCTTGTTCCAGATCGGCTGCAGAAGACTGAGTGTGACCAGCAGAGTGAGAAGAGTGTTCGCTGGGTTCATCATTACTAGAAGAGAGGGTAACTTGATGAACCACAGTCTGAATCACTGTGTCAACGTTAGCATGATCAACATCCAGCAGCTGTAGTGGTTGATCATTGGCATGACTCTGATCCGAGGAGATAAGTGGATCAGCGGTAGAGGTGATCGCAATGTCAGTAGGAGCTATCTCCAAAGTAGGTGGGGCAGTCTCCAAGTCAGTTGGAGTATGACTTGCATTTCTTGATACGGCATAGCAGGAGTGAAGACCAGTTGATATGCGGAGATCATGAAGAGCATGCTCAGCCATACCCAGCTTCGGACCTAAAGCATTCAGAACTGCTCGATCATGATTCGATGTGCCAGAATCAATATTGAATTGTTGAAGGTGGGAATGAACAAGAGCTTGAAGTTCTCCCACATAATTCATCATGCGGAAGAGATCTCTAAGCTTCAAACTCTTTTCAGTGTCCTGAACTTGAAGATAAGTCAAAATGAGATTCTCGTCTTCTCGTGCTTGATCAAAAATTGGAGTGAAGTCAGCGAAGCGAATGTTTAGGCTAGCCTTTGTCCATCGATCAAAAATTTCAAGCTGCGCCTGCAGCTTGGCTTATACTTCACTTATGACCATTTGAAAAGGCTATAGGGGTGGTCACCGGTGCCATAAGTCCTTTTCCCTTTCCAGTGGTGGTGTCCTTGGGATGACAGTAAGGACAGTTGGTCTTTGGTTGCCTGAAGCTGATTGAGCCAGGTGCTTGTTGGGAGCTCATCAGTTTGGTGGAGTGGGCAGGTGGAGCGATTGGTGCATCAGGTACCATGGCAAATGAAGCAGCTGAGGCAGTTGGTTCCTCTGGTGGAGGATTTTCAGGACTTGGCTCTCTTCTAGTGATGACTGCTGCTGGGACTGCAGAAGAGATGGTATCAGATGCATCAGTGATTATCTTCCGGAGAGCAGGAGGAGCCCTTTTTCTGGTCCTGGACTTCTTAGGAGGAGGAGGAGCCCCTTTTCTGGTCCTGGGCTTCTTAGGAGGAGGAGGAGATGACTCAGAGGATTCGGATATTGTTTGTTCAGAGTCGCTTACAACTTGAGTTGTGCGTCGCTTTGTCAGACCGACCTCTCTGCCGCTCTGTTGCCTGTGAATCTGGAGATACTTAGCAGTGATAAGTCTGCCTGGATGAAGATTTGAGGAGGCCCCCGCCTGAATGTTTTTACTGTCAAACAGATTGATGAGTGGAAGAGCAAAGCCAGATTGTCCCTTCCCTGAAGTAATTAGTCCGGTGAGGACCTGAAACAAAACAACAGACCAGTTGACTTCTAATCCTTTGAAGATAGCGCCCATGACGTCAAACTTCTCAGGGGTGATGATATCAAACGATCCAGCTTTGCACAGTAGCCCCTTGGAAATAACATCGGCCAATTGACGAAAATGACTCTTCATTAAAACCTTTTTAAACGGAGGACGTCGAAGGCGAGCGTCAGAGTCAAAGAATATGGAGCGCATTTCTTCCCTAACATCCACTGGAATAGTGGTGAAATCTGTAAGTCCAGTATAGGGAAGACAAAGGTGAGTGGCAAATTCTAGTTGAGTGATGGTAACCAGTTGTCCAGAGACGGAGGCCACCACAGAATCATCTATAGCTTTAGCAGTGGCGAAGAACTCGTGTAGAGCTTCCTTGTAGAATGTTGGAGCCTGGCTAAGGATCACTAGAAGTCCCGATGTATCCAACTTGTGAAAAACTTCCTTTGTATCTTCATCAGAGGATATGGAGATTGAATGAAAATTCACATGTATAGCATTTGTGATGAAACCGGGCTGTGTATTCTTAGACATTTTTTTTGATGTAGATACCGAGAATCAAGAATCCTGCAGTGTAAGAAATTCTGGGAAGAGAGTCAACACTGTAATTTTGGAAAGGATACGAAACAAAAGTAATGGCAGTTAAAGGAAAGAGTAGATGCAACGTCGTACTGTAGATGAGCGGACACATGAATACGTGGCGACCATCTAACGATTGAAAAATTTTAACAAATAAATAAAAGGACAGGATTTGGGCAGGAGTGAAATAATTTATTTTTACATAAAAGTAAATTTGAATTCCGACGTTCCAGTAGGTTAATAGTTACCGAATGTTATTTTTGTCAAAGCAAATTTGGTAAAGTCTGCTGGTATGTAGGGTCCGATTGGTAAGGTAACATCTACTGGTATGTAGAGTCATACTGGTACGGAAGCACCTACTGCAGCAGGTTGTTGTTTTACCAGCTGAGCTTAGATAACCAAGATAAAATTCTAACTGAAATTCCCCCTAAATTCATGCGATTTCTACTGAGTAATTCCCCCTGAATTCATTAAACTTAAATAATAACAATCATGGATTGATTTCAATTAAACCAAGAATATTTCGATAGTAGGAAAACTTAGCGTCCGGTAGAGGTTTTGTGAAGATGTCTGCTGCTTGTTGTTCGGTAGATATGTATTCTAGCCGAATTTCTTTCTTCATAACGTGATCTCTGATGAAATGATGACGGATGTCAATATGTTTGGTGCGCGTATGAAGAACCGGGTTGTACGTAATGGCTATGACAGACGTATTATCACAAAATATGGGTTGCCTCAGTGGATTCAATTCCATAGTCTCTCAGTTGTTGTTGAATCCAGAGCAGTTGAGCACAACAGCTTCCAGCAGCAAGGTACTCTGCCTCTGCAGTAGACGTTGCTATGGATGTCTGCTTCTTGCAACCCCATGAGATTAGTCTATCTCCAAGAAATTGACAGTATCCACTGGTACTTTTTCTGTCAATTTTGCATCCAGCATAGTCCGCACCGGAATATCCGATCAGATTAAAAGTTGAGTCTCTTGGATACCATAGACCAACATTCTCAGTGCCTTTCAGATATTTGAGGATCCTTTTGACAGCCGTGAAGTGTGACTGCTTGGGATTTGCTTGAAACCGAGCGCACATGCAAACTGCAAACATTATGTCTGGTCGACTGGCCGTCAAATAAAGTAAAGATCCGATAATGCCTCGATACATTGTTACTTTGACTGGTATTCCTGAATTATCCAAGTCTAGTTTTGCAGATGAGCTCATTGGAGTGGCCGCTGCTGAACTTGTACTCATCCCATATTTCTTCAGCAGTTCTTTAGTATATTTAGACCGAGTTATCAGAATTCCTTCACTGGATTGCTTTGCAATCCTAAGAAAAATGATAATTCTCCCATCATGCTCATCTCAAATTGATCCTGCATAATTTTAGAAAATCTTTCGCAAAGCTTTGAGTTGGTACTGCCAAAAATAATATCATCAACATAAATTTGAACAAGCAGAGTATGGTCACCCTTTGTAAATTTGAAAAAGGGTCTTGTCCACCGTGCCAATGGTAGAGTTATGCTCAGTTAAATATTTTGACAGAGTTTCGTACCATGCACGAGGAGCTTGCTTTAGACCATACAAATCTTTGTTTAGACGAAAAACAGAAGAAGGCTGACGATGGCCTTCAAATCCAGGAGGTTGCTCAACATAAACTTCTTCCTGGAGTTTGCCGTTAAGAAACGCACTCTTAACATCCATCTGATAGACTTTAAAGTCCTTAAAAGCAGCAAATGCAAGAAATATGCGAATGGCTTCTAATCGAGCTACAGGAGCAAAGGTTTCATCAAAATCAATGCCTTCTTCCTGTCTGTAGCCCTGTGCGACTAATCTTGCTTTATTTCTGATGACTATACCATTTTCATCTTATTTATTTCTAAAAACCCATTTGGTACCTGTAAGGACCCTAGTTCCTTAAATGCGGATTAAAGGCATTAATTAGAGCTAACATACATCATCAGAGTATAAATGTTCGTGTTGAGACTATGAGCCTTAAGAATTACATGCCAAGTCAAGGACTATCAATGGATTAATTACATTCCCAATCAAAATGAATGTTATCAACTATAGCTTTACACTACTCCTAGAGTAGACACTATACAAAAGTAATCCTGTCCTTCATTTCTCAAAAGTATTCTTCACAAGCTCACCACCTCAACCCGCTTTAGCCCCTTTTCTATCATGCCAAAATGTACCTACAAGGACAACCCCCAAACATGAGCAATAATATTATTCATATCCAACACAATATGAATATAAGGCGTAAATGCATAAATCATAATAAAACACTTCCTGTTTTTCCCATGCATTTTAAACGCTTCCTTTTTGGTTGTCCCTGTACCATAACTCATGAGTATAATCAAATAGATTATTTAATGGTCCACACATGTCATGACATAACACCATTTCATCATCACCAATTACCAATCAACAATCCCTAGTCTGTTCATCACAATGTATTTTAATGCCCCTCGCTTTTCATATAGGCGGCATAGAATAACCTCGCTTCAATGGACATGCGGCGCTCCCACCCCTCGCTTCACATTGAGCGGCAAATATTCTTTCCTCACCTCATATGATAACCACGCTTAAATGTGACATGCGGCTCTCCCACCCCTCGCTTCACATTTAGCGGCACCAAATCAAATAGCGGCAAGCATTAAAATCATCAAGGGATGACCACGACTCATGGGATGTGCACCAATAACCATCATATGCATATACAATCATCATGCATAATTCAACTTGTATTTGCATCCACAATGCATAATTCCATATATACTCGCATCCACAATGCAAAATCATTGAGTATATTAGATACATGTACCGTTGGGTGCCCGTATGTCTTCTACGTACCTTTCCAAAAGTGGAATTTGATATGGGTTCACTTCCTTGGTTGCGTCGCCACCTGGGATGGTTCTACACAATCACACAACCCCATATTAGAAGCCAAATAATAGTCGAATACCAAAAATTCGTCAAAAAAATCCATTTTCCAAAATTCCACTACTGGCGATCGATCGTTTCGCTGAGGCGATCGATCGCCTCAATTTTTGCTTCGCGGCGATCGATCGCACCATACATGGCGATCGATCGCCTACCTTATATTTTGGACACTGCCCCTTGGCGATCGATCGCGCCATTTCAGGCGATCGATCGCCTACCCTGCGATTTCGATACTGCCTATTGGCGATCGATCGCGCCATTTCAGGCGGTCGATCGCCCCATACAGACTCGCGATTCCCACCATTAATGCACACCAAAACCAACCCAAACCATACCAATACTCCTTCCACCAACCCAACAACATAAGAACACAATAAACCAACAAAATACACCTTAAACAACACAAAAATCCAACACCCAACCAAAAAAACTACCAACCCAAAATAACCCATTTCAAAACCCTTCAAAACTATTTCAAACTCAATCCAAACACAATAAAAACAAAATGGAGGTATCCATACCTCTAGGGGACTTCAAATCTCACACCAAATCCCACAAATCAAGTTTTTGGAAGGATTTCTCTTCACCTCTTTGCTCAAACTCGAAAATGGAAGAGAAGGAAGGGTTTGGAGGAGGAATTGGGGAAAGTATGAGTGATGGGTGTAGAGGGGTTGGGGTATTAGTGTGTTATTTTTAAAATAAATTGCACTCCACAATCACCATGGTGTATAAAACACCCCAACAAGATATTTTAAAGGCATTTTCCAAAATGCATCAAATCCCAATTAAAATCATGCTCGACCAAATAATTAACGCTTACCATAAACAACCATGATAACCCTTAAACTCCCAACATGCATAACATGCAGCTCGAAATGCATCCCCGGTCACGCATATCATGTGACAAAGCATTTCAATATGATAATTAAATCCAGCACATAACTCAATTATCGCCATAGTTAATCATAAACATAATTAATGCCCAAATTGCATATAATTATTTCGGGGATATCACAATACTCCCCTACTTATAAGATTTCGTCCTCGAAATCACATGCACTTACCCCAACATGAAACTAAACATAAATAACATACCAGAAAATAGTTCCGGTAGTGCTGCACCATATGCCGCTCCGTCTCCCACGTAGCCTCCTCGACACCCCTACGATCCCACTGAACCTTGATCATAGGTATCACTTTGTTCCGAAGTCTGCGGTCTGCCCGATCCAGAATCCTAACAGGCCGTTCCACATAGGACACATCGGATTCTAATTGAACCTCAGAAGGCTGCAACACATGAGATGGATCTGGCTCATACTTCCGCAGCATAGACACATGGAACACATCATGTATACCAGACAAAGAAGGTGGCAGAGCTAGTCGGTAAGCCAAAGTGCCAATGCGCTGTAAGATTTCGTACAGTCCTACATACCTCGGAGACAGTTTTCCGCGCATCCCAAATCGCACAACGCCTCTGAAAGGCGAGATCTTCAAGAAGACCTTATCTCCCAACTGGAATTCCAACGGTCTTCGCCGTTTATTCGCATAAGCTGCCTGTCTGTCCTGGGCTGCTTTCATTTTCTGCCTTATCATCTTTATCTTCTCTTCCATTTCTCGTACCAGTTCCGGTCCTCCGACCGATTTACGATCCACGTCATCCCAACACAAGGGTGATCTACACCGTCTGCCATATAGGGCCTCAAAGGGAGCCATCTGAATGCTCGCCTGGTAGCTATTATTATAAGAGAACTCTACCAAGGCCACTGAATCCTGCCAAGAAGCATCGAACTCCAATACACAAGCCCTCAACATGTCCTCGAGCGTTTGGATAGTTCGCTCGGTCTGGCCATCCGTCTGAGGATGATATGCAGTGCTCAATCTAACTTCAGTTCCCAAGGCTGACTGAAGACCCTCCCAAAAATGAGATGTGAATCGTGGGTCTCGATCCGACACTATGGAAATGGGGATCCCATGCAATCTCACCACATCTCGAATATACAATTGAGCCATCCTCAAAAAGGTGAAGGTCATGCTATAGGGAACGAAATGATCTACCTTAGTCAATCGATCCACAATCACCCAAATAGCATCAAAACCCGAAGCACTCCTCGGTAAGTGAGTCACGAAGTCCATGGAAATGTGTTCCCACTTCCACTTTGGTATCTCCAAGCTTTTCAACTCGCCGCCAGGTCTCTGTCTCTCTGCCTTAACCTGCTGGCAGATCAAGCACCTCTTAACAAAAGCGACGCCATCACACTTCATTCTTTTCCACCAAAACTGGTCGCGTAGATCTTTATACATCTTCTTCCCGCCTGGGTGGATGCTAAGTCTGCTACTATGAGCTCGCTCCAAGATCCCTCTACGCAACTCCGGCGTACTCGGAACCATCCAACGGTTACCCAATCTCAAGGATCCGTCCTTGGCCACTCTGAACTTCGTTGGCTGACCAAGATGAACTAAAGATAACCATCTCTGAATCTCATCATCTGACTTCTGAGCTCTCCTGATATTCTCATAGATATCTGGCTCATCTAACAAGGTCGATACATACACAGGTGATGCATCTATGTCAAAGTCATAGCCTAGATGGCAATAGGAGGTCATCATAGCTGACAAATGGATGACGTCCTCAGCAGTACTCCTCACTTTCCGGCTCAAAGCGTCTGCTGTCAAGTTAGCTTTTCCGGGATGGTACTCAATCTCACAATCATAGTCCTTGAGTAAGTCCATTCACCTTCTCTGCCTCATGTTCAGCTCCGCCTGAGTGAATAAAAACTTGAGGCTTTTGTGATCCGTGTAAATGGTAAACGACGTACCATACAGATAATGCCTCCAAATCTTTAGGGCAAAGATAATAGCCGCCAATTCCAAGTCGTGGACTGGGTATCTAGTCTCATGCGGCTTCAACTGCCTCGATGCATAAGCTACCACATGCTTATCTTGCATTAATACACACCCAAGGCCCTGAAGTGATGCATCGGTATACAAAACAAACCTGGAGTTTTCCGTAGGAATCACTAAAACCGGTGACGTCGTCAACCGGTGTTTCAACTCATGGAAGCTCTCCTCACAAGCTTCTGACCAAAAGAATGGCACTCCCTTCTGGGTCAACTGTGTCAACGGCTTGGCAATCTTCGAAAAACCCTCGACAAAGCGTCGATAATAACCGGCCAAACCAAGAAAGCTCCGTATCTCAGGTACGGAAGTGGGTGCAGCCCACTCCATCACAGCTTCAATCTTCCTGGGATCCACAGATATCCCGCTGCTAGATATGACATGCCCCAGAAATACTACACTGCTCAACCAAAACTCACACTTGCTGAGCTTAGCATACAACTGGTGATCTCTGAGAATCTGGAGCACTGTCCTCAAGTGTTTCACGTGCTCTTCCTCGCTACGGGAGTAGATGAGAATGTCGTCGATAAATACAATGACGAACTGATCAAGATATGGCTGAAACACTCTGTTCATCAGACTCATAAAGATAGCGGGGGCATTTGTCACCCGAAAAGGCATGACTAAGAATTCATAGTGCCCATACCGAGTCCGAAATGCTGTCTTCTGCACATCCTCCTCCCTGACTCGAATCTGGTGGTACCCGGATCTCAAATCAATCTTGCTATATAATCTGGTACCTTGCAACTGATCAAACAAATCATCAATCCTCGGGAGAGGATACTTGTTCTTCACTGTGGCTTTATTCAGTTCCCGGTAATCGATGCACAATCACATCGAACCATCCTTCTTTTTCACAAAGAGAACCGGTGCACCCCATGGCGATACGCTAGGGCGTATATATCCTTTATCAAGGAGCTCCTGCAACTGCTCCTTCAATTCCCTCAACTCCGCCGGTGCCATCCTGTAAGGTGCACGAGAGATAGCGGATGTCCCCGATAATAACTCGATCCCAAACTCGACTTCTCTAGCCGGTGGGAAACCGGGAATCTCCTCCGGGAATACATCAGCAAACTCTGCTACTACGGGTACATCCTCAACTCTCAATTCTTTATTCTTCCCAGACGTGTCCACGGCATAGATGAGATAGCCCGTGTGACCATGTTCCAACAACTGAGACATTTTGATTGCTGAAATCAACGGAATCCTTGCACGAGAACCGTTGCCATAAAAAGTCCACTGTATTCCCAATTCAGATCTGTGCCTTACTGTTCTCTGTCGACAATTCACCACTGCCTGGTATCTGTTCAAAATGTCAATACCCACGATGCAGTCGAAGTCTGACATGCCCAATATAATCAAATCTGTCTTCAATTCGTTCCCCTCAAAATAAATGAGGCAATCTGCAAGAAACTGATCGGCAACAACGTTTCTTCCAGTGGGTGTCGAGACCATGAGAGGCGTGGGTAAAGAAGACGTGCGCATATGGTGTCTCTCCACAAAGCCCACAGACACAAAAGAGTGGGAGGCACCTGTATCTATCAAAATAAAAGCAGGGTACGTAAATAAATGACACGTACCGGCGATCACCTCCTCTGGGCTGCCTGGGCCTGCTCTCTAGTCAGTGCATACACCTGCCCCTGGGACGGTCCCACTGTCTGACCTCCCGATGGTCGAGGCATAAACTGCTGCCTCTGGTGCACTGTCCTTTCCTCAAATCTCGGCCTGTTCCCTTGAAAATCTGACTGTCCTCCCCGAGTGGGGCAATACCGAGAGATGTGGCCCATTTTGCCACAACTATAACAAGCAGGGCAATTACTCGAAGAGTGTGGCCCTCCACAATTGTCGCACCTCGACTCCCCCGACCTATTTCCTTGCACAGGCCCTCGGTTGGTCGACCAATTGTTCTTCTTGTTCTCTTGCTTCCGACCAAAAGATTCTTTCCACTGAACCGTGAGGATGAAGAGGCACCACGGGGTTTAAATGACTCCCCTCGGGGCCTCAAGCTATCAGTAGCTTGCCTATGTTGTGGCACGTGTGGGGGTACAGCATTAGAATAAGCCCCAACTCCGATCTCCGCAAGTTCTGCTCTAGTAAGAGCATCATCAAAGGAAGTGGGGTTATTGGTGATAACCCGGTCAAACAGTTCCGGCCGTAATCCCTTCAGAAAGTTTCTCATCTTGGCATGTCCATTGGTGGCAATGTGTGGAACATACCTCAACAACGAAGAGTAGTGCATAGCATAGTCTGACACTGACATGCTTCCTTGTTTCAAGTTCGCGAACTCATCTTCCTTCATCTGTCTCGCCGCCGCAGAGAAGTACCGGTTCAGAAACCGGGTTCTGAAGAGCGTCCAATCGATCAATGCACCCTGTGCCCTCAGTTCCATCACCGTGCTCTTCCACCACATGGAAGGTTTCTTTGCTAGCTGGAACTCCACCAGCCTCAGCCATGCCGTTCTAGCACAAGGAGCGGATACGAATATCTGCTCAAGTCTCTCTAGCCACTCTTCAGCCTCCTCTCCTGATTCTGTCCCCTCAAACCGGGGCGGGTGGTAAGTCAGAAACTGAGTTAAACTGATCTCACCAGGTAGTAACAATTGAACCACTGGTTCCATGCCTACAACTGGTGGAGGTAGAGGGTTTGCCTGACCAATGCTCGCATTAACACTGCCAACGTCACCCACCTCTTCATTGAGGTTTCCCAAGTTCATAGCCGCAATGCTGTAACACAAGGGTTAACAACAATTCCAAAACAAATATATATGTTATGCCGTCAGATAACAGGAATGATAATAAGCATGTTAGTATAACATGATATACATCAATATGCACCACATGCATAAACATGCTTCAAATGTAAGCACCTAGCCAATCATGCTATGGCTACCCTTCACTCGTTACCGGGTTCTCTAACCACTGCTCTGATACCACTAATGTAAGGACCCTAGTTCCTTAAATGCGGATTAAAGGCATAATTAGAGCTAACATACATCATCAGAGTATAAATGTTCGTGTTGAGACTATGAGCCTTAAGAATTACATGCCAAGTCAAGGACTATCAATGGATTAATTACATTCCCAATCAAAATGAATGTTATAAACTATAGCTTTACACTACTCCTAGAGTAGACACTATACAAAAGTAATCCTGTCCTTCATTTCTCAAAAGTATTCTTCACAAGCTCACCACCTCAACCCGCTTTAGCCCCTTTTCTATCATGCCAAAATGTACCTACAAGGACAACCCCCAAACATGAGCAATAATATTATTCATATCCAACACAATATGAATATAAGGCGTAAATGCATAAATCATAATAAAACACTTCCTGTTTTTCCCATGCATTTTAAACGCTTCCTTTTTGGTTGTCCCTGTACCATAACTCATGAGTATAATCAAATAGATTATTTAATGGTCCACACATGTCATGACATAACACCATTTCATCATCACCAATTACCAATCAACAATCCCTAGTCTGTTCATCACAATGTATTTTAATGCCCCTCGCTTTTCATATAGGCGGCATAGAATAACCTCGCTTCAATGGACATGCGGCGCTCCCACCCCTCGCTTCACATTGAGCGGCAAATATTCTTTCCTCACCTCATATGATAACCACGCTTAAATGTGACATGCGGCGCTTCCACCCCTCGCTTCACATTTAGCGGCACCAAATCAAATAGCGGCAAGCATTAAAATCATCAAGGGATGACCACGACTCATGGGATGTGCACCAATAACCATCATATGCATATACAATCATCATGCATAATTCAACATGTATTTGCATCCACAATGCATAATTCCATATATACTCGCATCCACAATGCAAAATCAATGAGTATATTAGATACATGTACCGTTGGGTGCCCGTACGTCTTCTACGTACCTTTCCAAAACTGGAATTTGATATGGCTTCACTTCCTTGGTTGCGTCGCCACCTGGGATGGTTCTACACAATCACACAACCCCATATTAGAAGCCAAATAATAGTCGAATACCAAAAATTCGTCAAAAAAATCCATTTTCCAAAATTCCACTCCTGGTGATCGATCGCTTCGCTGAGGCGATCGATCGCCTCAATTTTTGCTTCGCGGCGATCGATCGCGCCATACATGGCGATCAATCGCCTACCTTATATTTTGGACACTGCCCCTCGGCGATCGATCGCGCCATTTCAGGCGATCGATCGCCTACCCTGCGATTTCGATACTGTCTGTTGGCGATCGATCGCGCCATTTCAGGCGGTCGATCGCCCCATACAGACTCGCGATTCCCACCATTAATGCACACCAAAACCAACCCAAACCATACCAATACTCCTTCCACCAACCCAACAACATATGAACACAATAAACCAACAAAATACACCTTAAACAACACAAAAATCCAACACCCAACCAAAAAAACTACCAACCCAAAATAACCCATTTCAAAACCCTTCAAAACTATTTCAAACTCAATCCAAACACAATAAAAACAAAATGGAGGTATCCATACCTCTAGGGGACTTCAAATCTCACACCAAATCCCACAAATCAAGTTTTTGGAAGGATTTCTCTTCACCTCTTTGCTCAAACTCGAAAATGGAAGAGAAGGAAGGGTTTGGAGGAGAAATTGGGGAAAGTATGAGTGATGGGTGTAGAGGGGTTGGGGTATTAGTGTGTTATTTTTAAAATAAATTGCACTCCACAATCACCATGGTGTATAAAACACCCGAACAAGATATTTTAAAGGCATTTTCCAAAATGCATCAAATCCCAATTAAAATCATGCTCGACCAAATAATTAACGATTACCATAAACAACCATGATAACCCTTAAACTCCCAACATGCATAACATGCATCTCGAAATGCATCCCCGGTCACGCCTATCATGTGACAAAGCATTTCAATATGATAATTAAATCCAGCACATAACTCAATTATCGCCATAGTTAATCATAAACATAATTAATGCCCAAATTGCATATAATTATTTCGGGGATATCACAGTACCTATTATAGTGTGATACTGTGGTCGTGGTACTATATACCATTCTTTGTTTCGCTCAAACTGATTTTGTTCTTCCTGCATTGCTTCTACCTAGCTTGGGTCTATCATAGCATCATCAATCTTCTTAGGTTCTATGTGGGATATGAATGCAGCATGAAGAAATTCATTAATCATTTGTCCTCTGGTGCGTAGAGGAGCAACAGGGTTACCTATGACCTGCTCGGGAGGATGATCCTTCATCCATCGTAGCGGAGGTCCAAGTGGGTTGATTTCTTCATTTGAATGAATATGAGTGGGTATCTCAGAAGATCTGATTGACGCATCATTTTTGTTAGTTCCTTCTACTGCAGTAGGAGTATGCACAACAGTGTCATTGTCAGCTGGATGCAGTGTTTGTTGACCAGCAGACTCATCTTCTTGAGCTTCAGGAACTTCTAGTTCTAAAGAGCAGTCAGTTCTGCTTCTGTAATTTATCTCATCGTCAACATTTTCATCAATATAAGTGCTTTCCAGTCGATTGCTCAAGTTGTTGATTTGCAGATTAGATACAGTACAGTCAGTAGGTTCATCAAATTTTACATGCACAGATTCTTCTACAGTAAGAGTTCTATTATTAAATACTCTGAAGGCTTTACTAACTGTAGAATATCCAAGAAATATTCCAGCATCAGATTTGGCATCAAAAGCGGTGAGATGAGTCTTTCCATTGTTGTGAATAAAACATTTGCAACCAAACACATGGAAATAAGAAATATTTGGCTTACTGCCATTCCAGATCTCATAAGGGGTTTTATTTGCTCGCTTATTAATCATTGATCTGTTCTGCGTATAACATGCTATTGACAGCTTCTGCCCAAAATCTCTGCGATATATCTGATTCTGCAAGCATAGTTCGCGCAGCTTCTTTCAAAGTGCGGTTCCTACGCTCAGCAACTCCGTTTTGTTGAGGGGTTCTTGCAACAGAGTATTCGTGTTTAATACCAAGGTCATCTAGATATGATTCGAGTGACTGATTGGTAAACTCGGTACCTTTATCACTACAAATTCTATCTATCCCACACGATTTCTCATTTTGGAGTCTTTTCAGCAGTTTGATTAGCTTTGGAGTAGCCTGATCTCTGCCACTTAGAAACATGACCCACGTAAAACGAGTGTAATCGTCTATTAACACTAGGGTATACTTCATTCCCCCTAGACTTGTTACTGGTATAGGATCAAATAGATCCATATGCAGCAACTCTAGGCACCGAGAAGAAGATTTACTCCCTTTGTTCTTAAAGGGGGATCTGATTTGCTTACCAAGTTGGCATGCTGCACAGATTTGGTCTTTTGAGAACTCTATTTGAGGCAGTCCAATGACTAGATCAAGTTTACGTAGACTGGCAATAGTTTTAAAGTTTAAGTGACTCAAACGTTTGTGCCAAAGCCAATTTTTGGAAGTATTCAAGGCAGCAAAGCAAGTAGAGGAGGTAGGCTGATTATGATTCCAATCAATTTTATATGTGTTCTCATGCCTTCTTCCTACAAGTAATACACTGTCGTCAGTAGATTTGATTGTGCATGAGTGATGGTTGAATTCTACAGAGTGACTATTGTCACAGAGTTGACTGATGCTAATCAAGTTATAACATAAATTTTCAACCAACAGAATATCTTTAATAATAATGTTACCGTAGATAATCTTACCCTTACCCACAGTTCTACCTTTCGCGTTGTCTCCAAAGTTTATTCTAGGTCCGGTGGTGTCCATCAATTCAGACAATAAGCATGCATTCCCTGTCATATGTCTAGAACATCCGCTGTCCAGAAACCACTCTGAGCTCCGAACTTGATGAATTCTAGATTTCTGCAATTTAAGCGATAATATGATTGGTACCCAATCCTACTTGGGTCAGACTGGATTAGTCCTTTCGGGACCCACACTTGTATAACCCTGAATTGTTTGGGTCTGTGTGTGTCCTGAAGCGTGTGTGCATTATATGATAAGGATGTTCTTGGGTGATATGTGTGATACTGAGTGTATGCGTGTTGTTTGGATTTTTGGTTTATGTTTGGAAGCATATATCTCTTTTGGACAGGCATACAATTATAATACCAGTTGGGTTTTACCTCTCGAGTGGCCCGACCGGTGGGATTTTGTTTATTTCTAAACTTTTGCCCCGGTCTAGCTTTCTCTTTTGGCTCAACATAACCGATACCTTTGTGTGATGACCGTTCCTTGATGAGTGTTGGCTCAACAGATTCCTTGACCAACTCACTTGGTTCATATACTGTGCTTGATCTTACAAAATTCATTGTTTGAATCTTGTTCCTTTCTAGACACAGTTGAGATTTTGATGCCAGATGAGTTACTATCATTGTTAGAGTATCCTATACCGATAAGATCACCAGCAAGCCTCATTGACTCAAGCATTTCATCTTTCCTGGCAGTAGATGCATTCCATGTGCGAACCAGCTTACTGAGTTTCTGGTGTGCACATGTTGCTTCATCCCTTTCTTTCTCGAGCCGACTTACTTTTTCCCTTAAGCTTTTCAACTCATTTGATTGTTCACAATCAAGTTTGTTGTTTTGCTGTTCTGTTGGGACTGGTTGTTCGGTCTTATAATTCTCGAAGGATTCATACAACATCCGATACACATTAATCATGTCCTGCAATGCATTAGTGAGCTCATTATGTGTAAATTCAGAGAGATTAGGATCATTTACCTCACAGTCATCGTTGGCCATTAGACAATGAACTTCGTCCTCTTCACTCTCACTGGATGAGCTGGAAGACTTTTCTGATTCTGACTCTGATTCAGCCCATTTGCTCTTGTTCTCTTCAGCCACCAGTACTTTCTGTTCTCTGTCCCTTCTGGATGATCTTTTATTCTCCTTTGACTTTCTATAGTCCTTGGATCCTCTCTTTTGATCATCTTTCTTTGGTTTGGGACCGTCAGCGATAAAATGTCCTTGCTTAAGACAGTTGAAGCAAACACGATCATCCTCATCTGATCTATTTTTCAAATTCTGCTTCCTTGGATACGATTGATAGACCTTTTGACTCTTCTTCATAAACTTTCCAATTTTTTTGACAAACAACACCATTGCATCGTTGCATATTTTTTCAGGATTCGTTTCTTTTGTGATAGGTAGAGCTTCAGATGTAGTAAGAGATTTGGTTGGTTGACTTGGTGCTGGGTTCATCTTCAATCCAAATCCCTAGTTCAAACTCTTATGCTTTTAAGTCAGCAAATAAGTCATGTAGGTCTATCTTGTTAAGGTCTTTGGATTCTCTCATAGCAATTGTTTTTACATCTCATTCTCTTGGGAGACCTCTTATGACCTTTAGAGTGATTTCCCTGTTGGATAGATCTTTACCAAAGCTACTGAGTTCATTTATGATTCCAGTTACGCTTTCATCATATTCACTGATAGTTTCTCCGGACATCATTTTGATGTTTTCGAACTTCTGTAAGGCGACATTGAGCTTGTTTTCCTTGGTTTCCTTTGTAGTGGGACACATTTTGATCTTGTTGAACATATTTTTTGTCCAGAGTTTTGAACAGTATGTCTTTGGCCACATTGTTCAGAATTGCTTTTTTCTTTTCTTCATTTGCCCAGAAGGATCTGTCCTTCTCGACCATCAAAGGTTTACCACCAGTAATGGCAGCTGCTGTATTGACTTTCAAGATCTTCATTGGTCCATCAATGATGACGAACCACATGTCATCGTCTTGGGTACTTAGATGTGCTTGCATACAAATCCTCCAGTCATCATATTCATCCTTTTTTAACATGAGAATCTTGTTGAATGAGGCCATCAATTTTCGGTAATTTCTCAAATTGAGAAGACCTAAGCTCTGATACCACTTGTTAGGATCGGGGTAGTGTTTAGAATGGGGGGATTGAATAAACACTAGATTCAATTTCGATTTTGCTTGGGTTGTTGCAGACTGTTAAGTACTGCAGTAGCTTCTCAATGTGTTGCAAGTCAGCAGACATTGATTATAGTGCGGAAGACGTCTGCTGGACTTGTGAGTGATAATAACTGAATGGTAAATAAGCAGAGGGTAAATAACACAAGTATGTTTCTGGAAGTTCGAAACACAACACTTCTACGTCTCCCCTTCTTCCTTTGCAGGAAGGTTACACTAGAAGAACTTGGTTTACACTTTACAGTATACAACCTTCTTAGGCACTCACACATCTTGGCCTAAACTCCTAGCAATCACAAATTCTTAATTTGATTACAATAATTTCTATGACACTCACACAAAAATACAATGTTTAACTTTGAGTGTTCTTGAGCAGCAGACTCAGTTGAAGATAATCTGTCACGATTACAGTAGTAGTGCTTGTCTGCTCTTGCTGAACCTTTAGAGAATATTAGTGAGATGATTTTCTTTTTGCGTTGAGGTGTTTCTCTTTGTTTGATCAGATGGTTCAGCTAACCTCTTCATTCTTCACTTAGGCGTATTTATAGGCTCATTGATTTTAACGGCAACTTGTCTATATTTGGAAGAGATACATTTTCTGTTACCATTCCATATTCTGATTGTCTTCTTTCCTATTTTGCTTAGCAACGGCTCTTTTATTCTGACACAAATGGTGGCGGAGATATAGCAGGGTGCGCCGCTCTGTTGTACCTTTGTCAGAATAGGTTGTACTTGATTTGTCTTGTTGCTTTGTGCTCTTGCCGGATGGTTAGACCTATGCTGGCTTTCTTCTTTCAAATGATCTTTCATTCTTCTGTACTCAGTTGAGGTCTGTCCAGTAGGTGTCCACCCGGTAGGTGTCCATCCGGTTGGTGTCCATCCGGTAGGTGTCCATCCGGTAGATGTCCATCTGGTAGGTGTCCATGCGGTAGGTGTCCATGCGGTAGGTGTCCATCCAGTAGGTGTTCATCCAGTAGGTGTTTGTCACCTGGTAGGCGTTTGTCCAGTTGATGTCCATCACCCGGTAGATGTCTGTCACCCGGTAGGCGTTTGTCCAGTTGATGTCCATCACCCGGTAGGTGTCTGTCACCCGGTAGACATTTGTCCAGTTGACGTTTGTCACCCGGTAGGTGTCTGTCCAGTTGATGTTTGTCACCACCAAAACTTAGAAATGTTTTCCCAACAGAGTATGATGTGTTACATCACATGCACGTAAGTATTCAATGATTAAAATGTTTGTGAGCTTCATTATGAAAAGAATGAAATGCATGAAAGAAAAGGAATGCCTTGAGAAAATAGATAAAAAAATATGACTCCAAGGGGAGCCAAGGCACAAAAGAAGAAAAATGTTGAAATAAAAGTTGAAAAATTCAAGCAAGAAGATAAGCTTTTAGTATGCATATCACCATACTCTCTTGTTTGACATGTCTTTTTCCTTTCTTTCATAAGCCAATACCTAGGCCAAGCTACAAGCTAATAAAGACCTACTTGATTTATGTTTGCAAAGTGGCTAAGATAGTGGAGAAGTGTATGCAAGTAAGCTTATACTTGTGTTAGTGTATGACTTGAACTATTGTGGATTTGCATCTTTTGGATCTATAATTTGTACACAACACTTGTTTATGACCACACACGCACGTTCACTACTTTTTTAAGTATGAGATGTTTATGGATTGAACTTGTTCAATTATTAACTTTTCATCACCTTTCATTACTATGCATGTTTAAAATTGTTGAGGCGTTAAAGTGAGAACAAGTTAGTTTGTTATGATGCTATGAGCAAAGCAAAAATATTGTAGTTTTGTCTGACTTACTCGAGGTCGAGTAAAGAGTAAGTATGAGGGAGTTTTGATGTGACTAGAAATAGACACATCTATTGCGTTTAATTATTTACGATTTGGTATGTTTTGATGGATAATTTGATACATATGCTACCTAATCGTATATTTGTGTAATTGTATGTGGAATCGAAGAAATAGAGCTAACTAAGGCGAATAAAGGTCAAGAAAAGCTTTGGAGCTAATGACTCAATGTAGATCAAGAAAAAGGCTAAAAATGTAATTTTAGTAGAGGCGATCGACCGCATGAAGGAGGCAATCGATCGCCTATGGACAGAAAGTTGAGCAACAAAAATCACGTTGTGGCGATCGATCGCGAGGACTAGGCGATCGATCGCCAAACCTTACTGGAGCAAAGCGATCGATCGCGAGAAAAGAGGCGATCGATCGCCTAAGGAAAATCGCTGAAAAAAATAAGCTAGCGATCGATCGCTACCTTATGGCGATCGATCGCCAGCAGTGTTTTGGAAAGATTGGGGACTTGATTTCTACATGGGCTCTAACCTACCCCATCAACCTCCACACCTCTTTATACTCGAAAATTAGTCTCTTAAAGGGGAGATTTCAGACCTTAGAAAATAATTTTTGAATTTTTAGAATAATTTTCTTTCAATTTTTGTAAAGCCGCTCGAAGAACGAAGACGGAATCAACAAGCCGGAATCGTGCTTCACTTTAGTAACTTTCTTTTCTATTGATTGTTTGATGTTTTTAGTACAATTTTTGTTAGTTTTAGATTTAGTTATGCAACGCTAAACACTTTGATTCTTGGTTGAGGGATACTTGCCTTTGGAATAGAAAAACTTGTGAAAATTTTGAATTGATTGTTGAATTTTCAATTCAATTTCAATTTCTTTTTCAGATTATGATTCTTATGAGTATTGTGTTTGATTGATAGATTGATTACCTAGTAATCACATACAATATCTAATGCTAATTGAGAAGCAACTAAGATTGATAATTACCTGTTGTTGGTGTTATTAAATTCTTAGGAAAAACGATTGGATAATTAATTCTAACGGCTGTAGTTCTTATTAATTAGATTCATCAAACATACTCGTTTTGAAACTATCATTGATTTAATCTGAACGGCTGTAGTTTTGGTTAAAGATTTGATAAGAGTCGAATTGAATGATGTTTTCTTTTTGACCACGATTAAGGTAAGTAAGGAATTAAGTTTTCAATTGATGATGAATAATTGAATAAATTCATATGTTTAGTAATTTGATGATCAAGTGAATGATTTCCAAAGGTAAAGTTGACCGAAATCCAAGAATCGCTTCTTAATCTTGATAAACTAGTTAATTGTTTGCTTTCGTTTAATTTAGTTATAGTTAAAGAAATTTGATAACCCCTATTTTGATACTTGTTAGCATAAACGTATTCACTTCCCTGTGGGATCGATCCCTACTCACGCTACTACATATTTACTATTATTAACTTGAGAGGGTTAATTTGGGCGTACGCGATAAACGCTACCAGGTACGGTGGTTTACGAATCAGAGATTAGAGAGCTGTTCGCCAACGCTGTTTCCCACAAGACGTACATATCTACTTCCGTCAAGGGAAAATCCATCGACATTTCTCAGACGACGCTGTCAAAGACCTTTGGACTTCCTACCACCGGAATGTCCGATTTTGGTCAACATATCTCAGGCCACCCTTGACAACTTTCAGGGCCGAGTATCAATTTTTGGACAGAATCTGCAGCCATCATTCAAGAAGAAAAGAAATGTTGTTCCACTTTCAGGCTCTGTGTGATATCGTTGGCAAGCCACTGCTGGGCAAGGCTGGAAGCTATGATGCAGTAACCTCTGAGAAATTCAGAGCAATGGTTGCTATCCATTCCGGACTGAAGATGAACTGGTCCACTATTTTGTTTGGAGTTCTGCTGGAAACAGTCATTGCAGCAAACAGGCTATCTGCTTCACTGTTCCACTCAGCAAGCTTTTGGAGTCGTTGGACATCGAGCTGGGGAAGCCATCATCACTCAATCCCTTCAAAATCCTTAACCCCAAGGGATTGGCATTACTTAAGTCCAAAGGTGCTCCCCCCACTCCTTCTGATCTGTTGGCTGTAAAGATCAAAATTGGACAGGAACACGCTGCTGAAAGAAAGACTAGAGTTAAGCGCAAACTGACAGTCCAGACTGACTCAGATGAAACTCAGTCTACCTCTACTACTTCATCCCCAGCCAAACCTCCTCCAAAGAAGCCACGAACCCAGATCACCAAGCCACTGTCACTCTTAAACCCCAAACCCATATCCATCTTACCTTCAACAAAAGCCACCACTGCATCCCAAGCTCCCAAAATCCCAAGCTCCAACACCAAAAACCCAAGCTCCACCTCAACCATAAAAAACTCAACCATCCAAAGCTCCAACCACTGCACCCAAGGTCACTATCCGCGTCCCCTCCACTATCCCTGTGGTCAAGGGAATTGTTATAAAAGAACTGAGTGACTACACCCAATCAGGGATTAAGCCCTCGTCTGATGTTGGAAAAGGCAAAGCTGTCTTAACTGAGCCTGTCTCTTCCAAGCCTAAGTCCGCCGGTCAAACCGCAATTTACATTACCATGGATATAGAAGACAAAGTGCAGGAGCTTACAGTAGTATTCGATGAATGGGTCGAATACAGAATGGTCAACCACTTTAGTCTGTTCTTCGGCCAGCTCAAGCGGCTCCATAAAATGGAACAAGAAGTCCTGAAAGGGACAGAAACCAATGACGTGCGGATTGCGGTACATCGCAAGGAGTTGTTCAGGGCTAATCACAGACTAAGGCTGGCAAACTTGCTTATCACAGCCAAAAAAGCAAATTTTGATGCCACCAGCCCGACTGCCAAGGATGACGGTGCAGTCATTTCTCAGCTGAAGATGGACATTCTCACTCTCCACATGGATGTTCGCTTGCAACGTCAGAGGCTCAACATATCAACTCCGGTTCCCAGCCCAGATCACCCAACTGCAAGCAAGACTGTGGCAGAGCCAATCTCTGAGCCACCTATTTCTGAGACAGCAGAGCAGCCACTGACCAATACTCTGTCTGCTGCAGAAACTGAGGCAATGTATGTCTTGTTGGAATCTCCAGCAACTTTCATTCCGTTGGCATCTTCAGTCTCAAATATTCAGACCAGCACACTAGACACACCTGCGACAGTGTCTCACCAGACTTTGTCGATCCAGATCTAGTTGTGTCAACAATAGTTGCAGCTGTACAGGTTGAGGAGCCTACTAGACCTATCACTCCTCCAGATCAGTCTGCTGCAGATTTGGCTTTTGTACAAGAGTTTTCTACGGATTTAGTCAAATTGATCCGATCCGATATACGCCATTTTGCTGATTTTACAATCGTACCGGTTGAGGCAGAATTTGATCTAGCTGTGTCACCTACTGATCACTCCCCAGACAATCCCACTGACGAAGCTTCATCTCTCGCCAAGTCCCTTCACGAACTCTATGAAAACTGTCTCTTTCTCTCTCAACGAGTAAGAGAAGTTCATCAAAGCCAAAGGACTACACATTTGGACTTTGAATCTTTCAGAGACAAGATGACGGCAAGCATTAGCTGTAATCAGCGTGGATGAATGATTTGTTCTCTTAGCAAGCTTCATACAAGAACAGCCTGAGAAAAGAACAGATCGAGCTGGCTACTGAAGTTAAAATTACATTTGCTAAATCCCTCCTTTCTCAAGACACTCGCCTGGATGCTATTTGCGCTCAGCTTACGCAGATCGTAGATTTCCTTCAGGAGATTGCTGCTGACAAAAAGGGGGAAAAGAATAAGGAATTCAAGCCAGCTCAGCAGTCCTCAGCGAAGAAGTAGATATCTGTCTGAATGAGTCCGAATGAATTTTGACATGTAAATGTATTCATCAGACTTATCAATAAAATCAAAGTCTTTCAATCGCATATCCGAGTCTTATTCATTTATTTTGAATAGTTCATTTATTTTGAACAAAACGACTTAATCGATCTGAACTACAACTTCCAGTGTTCATTTATTTTGAACAAGAAGATTTAATCGATCTGAAAGAATACCCTTCAAAGAATTAAAAGACTTTTTAAGAGGACATAGAAGCTAGGGTTTGTCATCATCAAAAAGGGGGAATTTGTTAGTTCCGGATTTTAAAGATGACAAAACAGACCAGACCGATCGAGCCATGACAAAACAGATCAGACCGATATAGTCTATCGCAAAATCAGAACGGATCAATGCAAACCAGTCTGACCAGATCGAAGCACAGATCAGCTCAATAAAGATCAGATCAGAGCAGACAAAGTTAAGTAAGCTTCATCCTTCAGTCCGAATAATTAACGGCTATTTATTGAAGCATTTAATGATGCATTTAATGCTGAAAAAGACCAAGGACTGAAAATTACCTTAAAAAGTAAGTAGACAAAGGAGAGTCTACCTGACAAACGCCGAAAGCACAGACCAGAAGGGAAAGTGCCTAAAAGAAGAAGACTGAAGCTTGTTCAGAGAATGAACAGAGTCAAGAGTTGCACAGAAAATGAAATAGTATCGTTGGTATAATCGACTATATAAGGATGCAACTAAGGTACTCAAAAAAGGAGAATTACTGATCAATCAAGAAACAAAACAACACAAGCTTACAAGTCAAAACATTCTTGAGCAGAACCGTCGCTGAAAGATATTCATCTTACCAGTCTGCTCAAAGTTTTCATAAGCACAGCTTATTGTATTTATAAAGCACAGGCTGAAACATGTGAAATCAAAGGGCATTACTTGAATGCTACTGCGGGTACATGCGAAGAAATGATGTAATATTTGATCATCTAAAGGATCATTTTGTGCGTAGATAAATTCACTCTGTCTTTTGTATTTGTACTAAGATAGAAGAGTGAGATTCAATTGTAATTGTCAGACAGATTGTGTCTGAACAGATTGAGAAACTAGGAGTTTCAGTCTGGTAATGGGGTAAATCCAGCAGAATCGGGGTTGTACAAATAGTTGTATTACTCAAAGTCTTCTAGTGAATCATTCCTTGATTGGAAGAAGGGGAGACGTAGAAGGATTTGCCTTCGAACTTCCAGAAACACATCTTGTCTATTTACATTCTGTATTGCATTACATTTTATAGCCATCAAGCAATTCGTACTAGCCAAGAACATATTGTTTCCGCACTCTCACATTCAGTGGTATGTTATGCTTAAAGGTTGATTGAGAACCAGATTTCACTCACTAACCTGAGTGAAATCAATAAGGATTAATTTTTAAAAGGAGTGTTCATTCATCCCCCCCTCTAAACACTCCAGTCCGATCCTAACACAATCCATGTAGATTTGTAGACTCGTCCTTCTCCATCAAGTTTTGAGAACCACTAGTCATAAACTAGGGTTTGTTGAACGATAAGGAGAGCTCAGATTTTTCTTAAAATTCCTATAATGGTAGCTAGGAAAGTGAAAGTGGGGTTGTGTTTGCCACCAAATTCAAAGCTAAAGCCAAATTTGTCGCAAAATTCGGCATTGTTCAAGGAGTTGAATTTAATGAAAAAAGAGCTTAATATGATTAATCATTTATCAAGATAGTTAATTCAAGTAGTTGAATTTAATAACATGAAAACTTAATATAATTAAGTATTGAAGCTTATAATAGAGATTATAAGCTGATGTTATAATTGACATGAAAATTGAGTTAAGTTACTATTTTTGGGAAATTTACCATTAGTGGAAAATTACTATTATGATAAAGTTACTATGTTCGTAAAAGTTACGAAAAAGTGAAAAATATGATTTGGCAGTCGTAATAACGAGCTCAACTCGCTCGTCATGACAATGAATTCGATTTATTTTTCTGGATTACGGTTTGTAAGATACGGCTATATTTTTTGTGTAGATTATTTATTAATCTTGGTATTAAAAAATAACAATAATACTAAAATAAAAATAATAATTAAATATTGAATGCCATGCATTCAATTTCACGACAAATGCAGCTGGCAAATAAATTTTTAAAAAGCTGCCGACGGATTTTGCTTACTAAAAGAAGAATTGAAAAGAATGCAATCCAATTTTTCTAAAAGCCAAGGCCGAGAGAAGAAAATGAGAAGAAAATTTTCTTTCAGTTCCTTAAAATTAGCCGTGTGATTTTTCATTTTAAAGCAAATTGTTTGCTTTGTTTCTTCGTGCCAATTGAAAAATCTATATATCGTTGCGATCGTGGTTTCGTAATGATATTAAATATCTTGTTTGCATAATCAAATTATTGTCTAGTGCCAATAATTTCGAGGTAGAACCAGGAGGTTGGTGGACCAGATTTCTGGAGGTTCGTGATCAATCGGGGCGGTCGAACCGAAGCGATCAACAAGGGACAAGGTTGGTGAACCATCCACGACTTAAAGTCGTGAGGTATAATTTTAAATGCCGTACGAATATTTTAATAATATGAAAGCAGATCTGTTGCCCCGACGGCTACGGGTCGAAAAATTTTAAGTTCCGCTGCGTGTGGGTGTCGGGCGTCCGGGTACACCAACACGGAGGTCTTGCTGATTCGAAGGAGGGCTAGTTTGTTGAGGGTGCAGCCATCGATGCAATTTTCATATTTTTTTAAAAATATTTTTTGGAGCAAAAGGGTAAACTTGGAATTTTAAATCTTTTGCTCTAGAAGCAACAAAGTGTGCTCTTGCATTATCACTGCCCATAAAGAATGCTCGAAGTGATAGATGTGGAGAATCAGGAGCAACGATTGATGAATTTTGTTACATTCATAGAATTATTCACCAAACTATTGCCCCTTATTCACTACAATCAAATGGTATCACTGAACGTAAAAATCATACTCTAAAAGATATGATGAATGCTATGTTGATGGATTACCCCAAAATTTGTAGGGGGAGGCGATCCTGTCGGGGAGGCGATCCTGTCGGCTAATTACATTCTAAACAAAATACCACACAAAATGATGAAACTCCTTATGTATTATGGAAAGGTCACAAGCCTTCCTGAAAATACTTGAAATTATGGGATGCTTGACTAAGGTAGAAGTAGTCACAACAAGTAGAAATTGAGCCTAAAATAATAGAATGTGTATTTATTGGATATGCCTTGTAGTGCATATCCATTCTTGGTACACAAATCTGAAATAAGTGATGTGCATGAAGGTACAATCATTGAATCAATAAATATGATATTTTTTGAAGACATATTTCCTTGCAAAGCAAACAAGGAAGAAAAAGGTCATAAGACAAAGGAGTTTAAAGTAGCTAATGGTAACTCAAATGAAATTGAAGAGCCACAACGTAGCAAGAGGACCGAAGTGTCAAAGACTTGTGGTCTTGACTTCATAACATATGTGTTAGAAAATGAATCAAGGTAGATAAGTGACGCATTATCTAACTTCGAGGCTCCTATGTTGATAGAAGCTATTAATGGGGAGATAGAATCCATAATACAAAATCATACGTGAGAATTGGTTGATCTTCCACACGGAAGTAAACCATTAGAGTGCAATCTTGAAAATAAATACTAAACCGATGGTTCAATCGATAAGTACAAGGCAAGACTTGTGCCGAAAGGATTTAGACAAATAGAACTTTGACACATATTCGTCAGTCACAAGCATAATATCCATTATAGTGATAATAGTTATCGATGCTCTAAACAATTTAGAGATACATCAAATGGATGCCAAAACGACATTCCTCAGTGGGGAACTTGAGAAAAAAATTATATGGAACAGCCTGAAGGGTTTGTGGTTCACAAACAAAAGGAAAATGTGTGAAGACTCGTTAAGTCATTGTATGAGATGAAACAAGAGTCAAAACAATGCCATAAAAAGTTTGAAAAAATTTGTTTTCAAATTGTTTCAAAATTAACAAATGTGATAAATGTGAATATATGAAAAATACACCTAAAGCATATGTTGTACGCTTGTATGTTAATGATATGCTCATAGTGGGAAGCAATTTAGAAATCATCAACGAAACAAAGAAAATGTTGACAAAACATTTGAAATGACAGATATGGGTGAAGCAAATGTCATACTTGGAATTAAAGTTCAAGATATCCGAAGGACGAGTGTTGACACAGTCTCATTATGTTGAGAAAATGCTCGAGAAATTTCTCGAAAAAATGACACATCGTCGGTAAAACACCCTATGATCCTAATTTATACTTAGTTAAAAATAAAGGTGATCCTCTAATGCAATTAGAATACTCAATGATAATTGATAGTCTAATATATCTTACGAACTACACACGTCCTGACATTGCATTTGCGGTTGGAAAACTATGTAGATTTACGATCTATCCAAATAATGACAATTGCAAGACATTGACAATGGTACTTAAATATTTAAGATACACTTTAAATTATGGATTACATTATATAAGACATCATGATGTATTAGAAGGATATAACGATGAAAATTGGATATCTGACACAAAAGATTTAAAGTCCACATGTGGTTATGTTTTTACCATTGGAGGGGCTATTGTGTCGTGGAAATCTTCCAAGCAAATATATATTGTTCGATCCACTATAGAATCAGAATTCATAGCTTTGGATAAAGTGGGAGAAGAAGCCGAATGACTTAGAAGTTTCTTGGAAGAATTTTTTGTTGGGAAAAACATGTGTGTCTACAATTAAGATACATTTCAATAGCCAATCTGCTATAGGAAGGGCACATAGTAGCATGTATAATGGTTAGTCTAGATATAGGTCGTAGACATAATACTGTGACCGGTTGATCTGGAATGATATTATAACCATTGACTACGTGAAGTCAAAGGAAAATATTGCAGATCTGCTCGCGAAAGGAAAAGGGCTCGATCAATCGCACCATGTGACGACTTGTTGATTGAGTGTATCCCTTCACGGTCAGTTGCGTTTTTTTATGAAATGATGCTTACAAATGGTGTCTCTTTGTGGAACATCTTAGTCTAGTATATATAAAATAACCATTGGATGAACTAAACACACAATTTTCAGATCAAAACACAATTAAGAAACAAAATATGTGCATCTTGTTCATCTTACTTCGTGTTCAAGTTTTGAGTACTTTTAAACATTTGTGGTTTGTGGATTTGAAGCGTTTCTATTACGAATCATAGTAGTTGTATCTTGGAAAATGAATTACCTTTGGATCATGAGCACCATAGTAGGATAATATCGTTTCAAGAACAAAGAGTTGAACCCTTGCCTCAACAATCAAAGCCATTTATTACCTTGTTTGATATATCAAAGATACACATCCATAAATTTATCCCTACATCTATTACTACAAAGTTTTGAGTACTGACCTCACGAGAGGGATATGCTTCTTGTGTAGGCTTTGGCAAGCATTGAGTAAGTATGATTAATCTGTCTCCCAAGCTAGAAGAAGGTTCATGAAACAAGGGCTAAACCAAAAATTTAGGTAATGGTGGGCTAAAATAAATACGAAGCATACACTAAGGGTGTGTTTGGTTTGTGGGATGAGAAATTTAATTTTAGGATTAATTTTTCCATCCCATGTTTGGTTCGATTCTTAAAAAAAAAAATAATGTCACCATCTTTATCTCATTCTAATCCCACTTTCCAGCAAAATGACATATATATCATTCTCACCTTTTTTTACTATTACAAAATTTGAAATTCTCGCCAAAAATTACAACTTATTTCATACAACTTTATTGTTGTATATTATATTTGTATTATTTTATTTTTTTATTATTATATATGTATATTAATATTTTTTATGATTTTATTAGTATTATATGATTATCATTATATATATATTATATATATTATGATTATTATATATATATATATATATATATTATATTATTAATGTTTGTGTTTATATATACTATATATATACTATTATTATTATTATATTTTATTATTAGTATTAGTATTAATTATAGATTATTATTATTATATAATAATATTATTAATGTTATTATTTATATATTATATATATACTATTCTTGTAAGACCCCAACGACCCAACACGTCAATAATGCAATTATAATGTCATTTGTACATGTGAAAATTTCTTTTCTTTACAGAATCATTACATGCTTCGCATGTTCCCCATGACTTTTATAAAAATTTGGGCGGAATCTCCCCATAAATTGAACTATCCCAGAAAATACTCAACATAATCTAAAAATAAAATTTCCCAGCCAGGGAAATCACCATACTAACAAGATATGAATTCTCATTATCACTAAAGTCGTTTATCACATGCTCCTCAAAATAACATGCACATCAATCAACTATATAGAGGACTTCAACACTATTATACAGTCCATATACACTCATCCAGGTGCTCACATACGAGCAACAAATCAATGAATCAATTCTCAATGCGTAATTGATATGTACCATCAACCGATACTTATACCATAATCCTGCGAGCACTATTTTTCATGGGTTCAAGTTTTCTTCCCGAGACAACACCGTACATGTTATACCTGTTTCAACAGAAACAGCCCCCACACAGGGTGAGCATACTCCAACTCAATAATCATTCATACATAAATATACGAAACTGTAATACAACAATTTAAATTATTCAAAACCCATAATATTCCCTGTACAATTCCGAACCAGTATAGCTTTCACAAACTATTCTTGTTTCAATCTTATACATTTTCATAAACATCAAATTCAGTATCGTTATTCAAAACATGATACTCATCAATGCAATAAATTCAATAAAATCACAATTCATCATTTATGCTCAATCATAACGAATCTCATATAGAAGGCAACTCTGCCTATCAGTTAATCTCATTCTCAGCCATTTCTTATATCGCTCATGCCAAGGCATCCATACCCAACTCCATATCCGGACCACGTACATTTACGTGTCCACCATACCACATATATCAAACTCAATTCACATATTCATTTCCTTATATTCAGTCATCACAATTCAACAATACATGAATACTGGGATATGAAATAATTCATATTATACCTCCTCCTACGTCACTACGTACCTTATAACCTGTGTTTACCGTCAAGTCACCCTCCTTGTTGTCCGAGAGCTCAAGAAGGCTCTACATGAACTCAAAGGTATAAGGGTTATCTCATAACCAATATTTGATGCACAAAATCTCATATTTATTTATAAAGTTATGCCCATAATATCACATAATCCAACCTCCCAACAACAAAACTCAATTTAGCCAATTAACATATTCCAAAAATCCAAACCAACACCGAAGTGATTCAAACCAAGACATGAAAGAAAGGATCCATGTAGATAAGAGATTCTACCATTTAAATCAAATTCCCTTAATCCCAACATAAAGTCATTTATTTGTTTAAATTCAACTTTAACAAATTAAAGATGCATTGGATCCAAAATTCTTGATTTAGAAGTCACTACTAAGATTAGTAACTCAATAAAGTGACATAAGTCAATAATGCATGCTATGCTATCCATTGAAGCATAAACATCACCATAAACTCTATTCCATGTGATAACACATACTAGCATGTATCTAACCCATTTATTTACATACTACACATGCTTCCAAAGATAACACATCACATACCATAGCCCAACACCCACCAAAACACAACCATGATATAAGCCATAAAAGTAGACTTTGTTACTACACAATTAGTAGAGTTCGGCCAACACTTGAACATCACTTAAGCCTAATATCGAACACCATATAGGCATGATTTCAAGCACAAAATAGTCTAAAAATCGAGCTAACACCACCATATTTTCGAAGTACATAGGAGCAAGTTTTTCAAACCAAAATGCAACAGATTTTTGAACCAAGAACAGCCTAAAATTCGAACCAAAATAGCAGGCCAATTTCGAACCCAAACAACAAGAATAAGTTGATCAAAACAGTAAGAATTCAAAACCAATACTGCACAATTTCGAACCATAGCAGGCGATTTTCGATCAACATCCATAGCAGGCGATTTTCGATCAACAACCAAAGCACACATTTTTGAGCCAAAACTTAGCAATAAATCATCTACATAGTCATCAAAACATGAAGAGTAACTTTCTTGACATGAATAATGAAGTAACAACAACTTTCCTTTCCAAAAATCGATCCAAAGTGCATAAAAAATCCATAGAAATTGAAGAGCAAGAAGGAATAATGACCAAGGTAGTGTATAGCATCTTACCCACACCGATCTTCAAGAGAAATCGAGCTCAACCTTGCCAAAATCGCCAATAAGCGTGAGGGAGGAGTGAGTTGGCGTGAAGTAGAGGAGAAGAGGTGCGGGTTTAGTGTGTGTAGGAAAGTTTTAGTGTGTGTTTAACCCTCAAGTTATTCTTCTTATACATAGCTCACTAATTTAATATGCAAACATAATCATAATTTCTTATATAGATTTTATGTGAGATGCCATAATAACAAGTGCATGAGGCTCCATTTTGATGTCCTTGGAATTCAAATCCTTAATACAAATCCATCCAAATTATTGCTAATTTTGAAATATATGGATTCCAAATCCACCATCTTCAGTTTTAAGGTATTTCAAATGTATTGATGTTATGTTGATGAATAAATTTCATTTGAATGGAGAGATTTGATTTAAGAATGGATTTGTGTTAGGATCGGGGTAGTGTTTAGAAGGGGGGGGGGGGGGTTGAATAAACACTAGATTCAATTTCGATTTATCTCGGGTTAACTGTAAACTGTTAAGTGTTACAGTTGCTTCTCAATATCAAGCAAATTAGCAGACACTGATTGTAGTGCGGAATACGTCTGCTGAACTTGTGAGAAATAAAACTGAGTAGTAAATAAGCGATAAACAAATGACACAAGTATTGTTTCTGGAAGTTCGAAGCACAACGCTTCTACGTCTCCCCTTCTTCCTTTGCATGAAGGATTCACTAGAAGACTTGGTTTACACTTTACAGTATACAACCTTCTTAGGCACTCACACAGCTTGGCCTAAACTCCTAGCAATCACAACTTCTTAAATTCGATTACAAAAGATTCTATAACACTCTTTACAAAATAAACTTTTCAGCTTCGAGTGTTCTTGAGCAGCAGACTTCAATAGGAATTAATCTGTCACATATTCATTTGCACTGCTTGTCTGCTCTTTGCTGAACTTTTAGAATATCAGTAAGTTGATTTTCTTGTTTGCTTTGAGGTGTTTCTGTTTGTTGAAAATCGTTCAGCTAACCTCTTCATTCTTTGCTTGGACGTATTTATAGGCTTGGTTGTCCAACGGTAGCTTTTCTGTATTAGGAAGAGATTAGCTTTCCAAATTCATATTGTCTTCTTTCCTATTTTGTTAAGCAACGGCTCTTTAACTCTGACGGGAATGGTGGCGGAGATATAGCAGGGTGCGCCGCTCTGTTGTACCTTTGTCAGAGAATGTTGTACTTATTTTGTCTCGTTGCTTAGTGCTCTTACTGGATGCTTAAACTTCTGCTGGTTTTCTTTGTTCAACTGGTCGTTCATCTTCTAGTAACCAGTTGATGTCTTTGTTCAGTGTGAGACTGTCCGGTTGATGTCTGTCCAGTTGATGTCTATCCAGTTGATAGCCATCCAGTTGATGTCTGTCCGGTTGATGTCTGTCCAGTTGATGTCTATCCAGTTGGTAGCCATCCAGTTGATGTCTGTCCGGTTGATGTCTGTCCAGTTGATGTCTATCCAGTTGGTAGCCATCCAGTTGATGTCTGTCCGGTTGATGTCTGTCCGGTTGATGTCTGTCCAGTTGATGTCTATCCAGTTGGTAGCCATCCAGTTGGTGTCTGTCCGGTAGATGTCTGTCCGGTTGATGTCTGTCCAGTTGATGTCTATCCAGTTGGTAGCCATCCAGTTGGTCTTTATCACCCGGTAAGACTTCAACATCCGGTAGGTGTCTTCACCCGGTAGGTGTTCATCCAGTTGGTCTTTATCACCTGGTTGGTGTTTACCCGGTTGGTGTTTAACACTCGGTAGATGTCTTTATCCAGTAGGTGTTTGTAATAACCAAAACTTAGAAATCGTTTCCCAACAATTTCCCCCTTTTTGGTGATGACAAAATTAAGCAATAACGATTTCATACTTGAATAATTTAAGTGGTGAATCCTGAAAAAGACTTGAAGACATAATGGAAAGGAAATTTTCATTTGTTATAAAGATAAGCAGATTACAAGTTGTAATCAAACTGGACAATTGAGAGAGATTCATCTTCATTTAAGATGAATTCTTATAACTGGATTTAACCTAATACAAATCTATTTCTACAAAATATAGCTGATACATGACAATTTTTAAACAAACAGTGTAGACCGGAGAGCTTCGATCCACCTAGTTGCGGAGAGGAAGAGCTTCGATCCACCTTGTTTCAGAGAGGAAAATCTTCGATCGTCGATCCACCTTGTTTCAGAGAGGAAGAACTTCGATCGGAGGGATAGTCAAATGTATATTCATCAGGCCTCCATGGTTCATGGATTCACCTATGAAAATACTCTATCTCTGTTTTTCCCCTTTTTGTCATCAGCACCCAGATAACTCCTGATTGTAGTTCCTGACAGACGAGGAGCATCAGAACAGGATCCAAACGCTGAAGCTTAACGGAGCTGGGTTAGATAAGTAATCAACCCATGAGGGGTTGATTTAGATAAGTAATAAACTCATGAAAATGAATAATTGCGAAGAGAAAACCAAGGAATTTTCAAGGAATTAAAAATAATCATGATGAGTGAATGTGTGTTACAAAACTAAAATGAGTTTCTATTTATAGAAGAATTTCATTAAGTGTGAACACAATAATGATGTTACGATAAATATGGAAAAGTCAAATGAAAAACAGTAAAAGGTAAGAGTAATTAATAAGGGTTCAGAAAACAATACTATTTCCTCCCTAACCAATGTCTGGAAAAGTCGCGCTTTTAAGTAGACGGTTGGTGCGGACTTCGAGATCTTTGCTGAGTAGATGGTCTGGACTGAGTGGGTGCTCCAGCTACAGTGGATGAACGACTTGCTGGACTCGGATCTCGCTGGGACTGAGGAGCTGGGCGGCTGGGCTCAGGCAGTCTTTTTATAATTTGAGGAGCAGCAGGCAGGCTGTTGCATAAATATTGAATTTGGGAAGCAAATGCTGCCTGCATGGTTGCCAGCTGCTCGGTCAAGACTTTCTTAGCATCTTCTATCTTATCTCCAAGAGCCAGTGAGGAGGCAGCTTGAAGTGATTCATTATGTTGATTTATCAGAAGATGAGCCTGCCCTATTCGAGAAAAGGAGTCTGCAAATGCATCCGCAACAAAAGTCTGAAGTCTGGTGACAGTAGACGTCAGGCTGCTTAAGTCCCTATAGACATGCTGGAACTGGTTATCAGTATGCTGCTGATGGCTGCCAAGAATAAGAGTCGCAGTGCGCTCTTCCTGTTTAAGCTTGTTGACATCACTGGCTAGTACAGAGATTGCATTGGAAAGATGTACTAGCTGTTCAGCAATGTCAGGTGGCCCTTCCAGAGGGATAGAAGTTTGGAATCGAAGAAGTCCTCTGAAGGTTCTTGAGCCATTGACGGATCCACGACAATTATTTGAGTGTCAGCAGTAGTAGCAAGAACGCCGGGATTATCTTCAACAACTACAGTAGATAGTAAAGCAGTGTCTTCAACAAGTGGTGCAGTTGTTGAGTCTAGAGCAGGAACATCCATATAAGCAGTGGCTTGGGCAACCGCAGCGGCAGACGACTGTGTGTGATCATTAGAATGAGAGGACTCGCTGGGTTCATGGTTGCCAGAGGAGATGGTAACTTGATGAACCACAGTCTGAATTACTGTGTCCACATTTTTGTGATCAACAACCATCGGTTGGGTCGGTTGATCATTGTTAGGGCTGGGAGCAGAGGAGACAAGTGGAGCAGTTGGAGAGGAGATTTCTTTAGTAGGAGAAGTTTCCTCCAAGGCAGTTGACGCTGTCTCCACTCCAGTTGTAGCGGTCTCCAGATCAATCGAAGCTATCTCCACATTAGTAGGAACAATCTCCAAATCAGCAATAGCTATCTGTAAATCAGGCTGGTCGGGGCTTGCAACATTTGCAGCAGTAGAGCATGAGTGAAGACCAGTTGATATGCGAAGATCATGAAGAGCTAGCTCGGCCATTTCCAGTTTGGTCCAAGAGCATTTAGAACTGCTCTATCATGATTTGCTGTGCCTGAATCACCGTTGAAATGCTGAAGACGGGTTTCAACAAGGGCTTGAAGTTCGCCCACATAGTTCATCAGACGGAATATATCCCTCAGCTTCAGGCTTTTCTCAGGGTCCGAGATTTGAAGATAAGCCAAAATTTGGTTCTCATCTTCCCGTGCTTGATCCAGAATAGGAGTGAAATCATTAAATCGAATTTTCACTCGTCCCTTCACCCATCGATCCAAAATGTCTAGCTGTGGCTGCAACTTGGCTTCAACTGTATCCATGACCATTTGTATCTCGAAGGCAACGGGCGTGGACACTGGAGCCATAAGAGTTCTGCCTTTACCAGCGGTGGTGGTCTTCGGATGACAGTAATGACACAAGGACTTGGGTGTCCTAAAACTGATAGAGCCTGATGCTTGCTGAGAGCTCACCAGTGCAGAAGAAATGTCAGCGGGAGCCACTGAGGTAGCAAGTACCATGGCCAATGAAGCAGTTGGTTCCTCAGGTGGAGGATTTACAGGGCTGGATTCTCTACCAGGGATATCTTCTGTCGGACCTGCGGAGGAGATGGTATCAGAAGCAGCAATGACTTTCTGTCGGAGAGCAGGAGGAGCCTCTTTTCTGGTTCTGGGCTTCTTAGGAGGAGGAGGGGGAGGAGATGACTCAGCAGATTCCGATATGGTTTGTTCATAATCACTAATAACTTGAGTCGATCGGCGCTTCGTCAACCCAACCTCTCTGCCACTTCGCTGTCTGTGAAGCTGAAGATATTTCGCCGTGATTAGTCTCCCTGGATGAAGTTTGGAGAGAGCCCCGGTCTTAATGTTTTTGCTGTCAAAAAGGCTGCTTAGTGGTAGGGCGAAACCTGATTGACCTTTTCCAGAACCAACTAGACCAGTGAGAATTTGAAATAGTACAACTGACCAGTTTATCTCCAACCCTTTGTATATGGCACTCATAACATCAAATTTTTCTGGGGTGACGATATCAAATGACCCGGATTTATACAGTAGCCCCTTGGAAATGATATCCGCCAGTTGTCGAAAATGACTCTTCATCAACACTTTCCTGAATGGAGGACTTTGAAGGCGATTTGTAGAGTCAGAAAATATGATGCGCATTTCTTCCCTTAGCTACACTGGAATAGTGGAGAAATCAGTAAGTCCTGTGGAGGGAAGACATAGGTGGGTGGCAAATTCAAGTTGGGTGATTGTAACCAACTGTTCGGAGATGGATGCCACCACTGTGTCATCAACAACTTTTGCAGTGGCAAAGAATTCGTGTAATGCTTCCTTGTAGAACGATGGAGCCTGGCTTATGATCACTAAGAGACCGGAGGTATCCAACTTGTGAAACAGTTCCTTTGTCTCTTTACCAGATGATGTGGAAATTGAATGAAAGTCCACATGAACAGCATTTGTGATGAAGCTTGGATGGGTATTCTTCGACATTTCTGAAGAGTATGCGGAGAAGGCAGCAACAAACCTGTTGAATAAGATTTTCTGGAAGGAAAGTTAAACGCAGTGATTTGTTGAAGAAGATAAAAAGTAATAACCAAAGTAATGGCGGTTTAAAGATGGAAGTATATGTAATGTCGTACTGTAGATGAGCGGACACATGGGTACGTGGCGATCATCGAACGATTTAAAGATTTTAAAAAATAATTTAAAAGGACAGGATGTGGGCGGGATTCAAAAAATTTATTTTTAACAAAAAGATGAATTTAAATTCCGACGTTCCAGTAGGTTAATAAGTAACGAAGGTTATTTTAGTCAAAGCATACTTGGCAAAGTCTGCTGGTATGTAGGGTCCGACTGGTAGGGAACATCTACTGGTATGTAGAGTCCTACTGGTACATATACACCTACTGCAGCAGATCATTGTATTACCAGCTGAGCCTGAATAACCAATATAAAATGTAACTGAAATTCCCCCTTAATTCATGCGAATAAACTAAGTAATTCCCCCTGAATTTATCATCCTTAAATAACAACAATCAAGAATTGATTTCAATTAAACCAAGAATATTTCTAAAGTAAGAAAACTTAGCGTCCGGTAGGGGTTTTGTGAAAATGTCTGCTGCCTGTTGTTCGGTAGAGATATACTCCAGCCGAATTTCTTTCTTCATAACATGATCTCTGATAAAATGATGACGGATGTCAATATGTTTGTTACGCGTATGAAGAACCGGATTATAAGTAATTGCTATGGCAGATGTATTGTCACAAAATACAGGTGCTTCAGTGGATTCAATTCTGTAGTCTCTCAGTTGTTGTTGAATCCAGAGCAGTTGAGCACAGCAGCTTCCAGCATCGAGGTATTCTGCTTCTGCAGTAGAAGTTGCTATGGATGTCTGCTTCTTGCATCCCCATGAAATTAGTCTATCTCCAAGAAATTGACAGTATCCACTGGTACTCTTTCTGTCAATTTTGCAACCAGCATAGTCTGCATCCGAGTATCCGATCAGATTAAACGTTGAGTCTCTTGGATACCATAGACCGACATTCTCAGTTCCTTTCAGATATTTGAGAATTCTCTTGACAGCAGTGAAGTGCGACTGCTTGGGATTTGCTTGAAACCGGGCGCACATACAAACTGCGAACGTGATATCTGGTCGACTGGCTGTTAAGTACAGCAGTGATCTAATAATGCCTTGATACATTGTAACTTCGACTGGTATTCCTGAATTGTCCAAGTCGAGTTTGGCAGATGAGCTCATTGGTGTAGCAGCAGCTGAGCTGGTACTCATTCCATATTTCTTCAGCAGCTCTTTAGTATATTTGGACTGATTTATCAGAATTCCTTCACTGAATTTCTTAACTTGCAATCCTAGGAAAAATGATAGTTCTCCCATCATGCTCATCTCAAATTGATCCTGCATTATTTTAGAAAATCTTTCGCACAATTTTGAGTTAGTACTGCCGAAAATAATATCATCAACATATATTTGAACAAGCAGAGTATGATCACCCTTTGTGAATTTGAAAAGGGTCTTGTCCACCGTGCCAATGGTAAAGTTATGTTCAGTCAAATATTTTGATAGAGTTTCATACCAAGCACGGGGAGCTTGCTTCAGACCATACAAAGCTTTATTAAGACGAAATACATAAGATGGCTGCTGATGGCTTTCAAATCCAGGAGGTTGTTCAACGTAAACTTCTTCCTGGAGTTTGCCGTTAAGAAACGCACTCTTAACAACCATCTGATAGACTTTGAAGTCTTTAAAAGCAGCAAATGCAAGAAATATACGAATTGCTTCTAGTCGAGCTACAGGGGCAAAGGTTTCATCAAAATCGATGCCTTGTTCCTGTCTGTAGCCCTGGGCAACTAATCTTGCTTTATTTCTGATTACTGTTCCATTTTCGTCTAATTTATTCCTAAATACCCATTTGGTGTAAGGCCCCGTTATTAATTAAGTACGCTTAACCTTGAGTTAGTAAACCCGGGTGATTAAAAGCGAAGAATTCGAATTGATGTGTTCCGGGTCACAACACTTTATCTTTAACCAACTTAATATACATCAAAATTATACCAAATGGTATACCATTTTCAGCCATGCACCTACATTAAAAATGATGAAGCACCATTTTTGGGACACATGGACATAATGGGTTAGGAAATTATTAAAAAAATCCCAATTTTTCACCTTGTATGTATCGCCCCTTTCCATCTTTTTAAAGGCATGGAGTGCCCCTCTTCTTCAATCAGATTTTAACATCACTTCTCTCATTCCCAACAAGAAATCTTTCTCTCCTTTCAGCCTATAAAATTCGAAAATCATCCACCATTTTTCCTACATCAAAATCTTCCCAAAACTTGCATGCAAGCTTGGTTTTGGATAGGAAATTAGAAGAGCTTCAAGGGTGTGGTGTTTTTGAAAGCTTGAGAGGTATATCATCCTCTTTTTATTCCTAATCTTCGAATTTTTACAGATAGGGTTCGAATTTTTGAGTCTTGTTCTGTAAAAAGAGAAGAACTCATGCTATCCTAAGTTTCAGCAGAAACTATGGTTGCATGCAGAAAGTTGCCCCATGCTTTCGAGTTCTGTATCTTCCAAATCTGTCTTTGAGCCTCAAACAAACGTTGTAGATATAGGTGTTGTCGTCCTGTGGTTAAAATTTGAAACTATTTGGACTTGAAATGAGTGAGATATACTCATTTTACTAAGAGGCATCAGATTCGACTCTGCATGTGCTGTGAATGCACATGCAGTGTAGAAATCCGAACGTTTGACAAATTATACTTTCGATTTTGATTTTTGTCTTCAAATCAATGTTGTAGATCTTTCCAATTTATGCATTTTAAAAAAACGAAGCATGCAATTTGGGTCTCCTGAGTAGGAGTTATGACGATTTTTTGTTCAGTGCTCATTTTCGCCTCTGCATGTCCATGCGTGTTGCAAGTGGACTGTAATTCGGCATTCTGGGCAACTTGTATTCCGAATTTGTTGTCGGTCTTCAAATAAAAATTTTAGGTCTTTGCTTTCTTTTGAATTTTAAAAAAAAAAGAGACTTAATTTGGGCTTCTTTCGAATTAGTTATGAATTTTTGAAATTAAGTGCTCAATCTATGTCCTGCATGTGGGCGAAAATGCCATGCAGTGTGTTCTTCGGGTTCCTGAGCATTTTTGGCTAGGAATTTTGAAACATTTCTAGAGACAAGAATTATAGGATTTCCAGTTGGCTGTAAATTGCCACTAGAATCACTAATTTTGGGTTTTAAATGAAGAAGTTATAACACTTTTGCCAACACTGCTCAAGCTGGAAAATACATTTTTAAATGTTGCGGTTTTAGTGTTCAAACACCACCTAGATGGTCCAACCAGCTTGACAACTTCTCTGATGAAATGTAATATTTTGAGTTTCTGAACTTTGAGCTCTGGAATCAAGTCGTTTTGATGAAGTATGGAATTATAGGGACTTTTTATACAACAATGGGTCCGGCTGAAAATGTAGGAAAAATCGTTTAGGGTCATATTTTTAAGTTAGGTTTGTTTCAATACACTTTTTGAGCACTTAGTGTCATTTTGGATTTTATTTGACCAGGTTAATAGACTCCGGGTTTACTCGAGGAGGTTTCGGTAGTTTAGTCTTGGTCTGAGGTACGTTGAAATGAGTTGTATCATGACGTCTGGCAAAGGCGTGTAATTATACCACTGTATGACCTTGCTATTACTTGATTGATATGATTTTCTTGTCAATATATGATTCTGTGACTATCTGACATGATAAATGTCTTGGAGTACATGATATGTGAAATTACATGATTTGTATATACTCTCACATGAGATTGCATGATATATTGAGTTGCATATGTCATTAATGCATAATGATTCATGGGCATATCATATTGAGCTATCGTTTCCTTGATATCCATGATTTTGACTGAGTTGACTTACTCTGAGTGTCGGGTACGACGAGCATGGCGATGACAGGCAGTATAGGTAGTAACTGTAGTCACGTGCAGGTGCGACCGGACCTAGACACGAGGGCTGGATGCAGTAACGTACATAGGATGAGTTTTCCTAGCGCAATGTACGCATACTGCCACCCTATGCTCGAGCTATGATGATTTGATGATACCTTCCTTTGGACTCCGATTTTGGTATCTTGATATTCGATTCCCTTGTACCATTCATACATCGCATTCATACATGGTATGCATTGCATGATACTTTGTCATTTGACATGATCTATTTATTTCTCGTACTGGGGTACTGACCCCCTTTGTGGGGGGTTGTCATGTCTTTTGTTGTTCGGGCATGACAGGCGTTACAGGAGGACGTGGTGATGATGCTTTTGGTGACGCATCAAGAGATACCCGAGCTCCATGATGAAGAGCTCAGGTTATGTTGGTTTTTCTTTCCCAGTAATCGTATGGTATGGATTTTTAAAAACAAAATAAATTTACCGGGGTATGCCCCGTGTATGTTGTACTCGGGATCTGATATTTTCGGGACTTTGCAATAACTTTGAATCATGTTGTTTTATTATCTGCGAATGAATGGCTTAACTAGAATTATATATATATATTTTGATATAAATATATATATGTATCTTAAAAGTGAAAAAATTTTAGGGCCATTTAAGAAGACGTTTGAAATTATTCTTCCGCTGTTTACGTAAATTAATCACTGTGTGATAATTAAACACCATATTAGGATCGGGCCCTCACACCAGGAGAGATTGAAGTAGATAGTTCTCTGTCCTATGTTGAACAACCTGTCAAGATTTTGAATAGGAAGGAGAAAGTGCTACGAAATAAAACCATTCCATTGGTTTTGGTACAATGGAGTCGTCATGGTACAGAAGAGTCGACATGGGAATTAGAGGCCAAAATGAGACAAGAATGGCCACATCTATTTGAAGATACTCTTTTGTATTCCATGCCTTGTACTTATGATTATCCGATGTATCTGTAATCGTATGAAATAATATAAGTTGAATGAATTCTTACCTTTTGATTTCGAGGACGAAATCTTTTAAGAGGGGAAGAAGTGTAAGGCCCCGTTATTAATTAAGTACGCTTAACCTTGAGTTAGTAAACCCGGGTGATTAAAAGCGAAGAATTCGAATTGATGTGTTCCGGGTCACAACACTTTATCTTTAACCAACTTAATATACATCAAAATTATACCAAATGGTATACCATTTTCAGCCATGCACCTACATTAAAAATGATGAAGCACCATTTTGGGACACATGGACATAATGGGTTAGGAAATTATTAAAAAAATCCCAATTTTTCACCTTGTATGTATCGCCCCTTTCCATCTTTTTAAAGGCATGGAGTGCCCCTCTTCTTCAATCAGATTTTAACATTCACTTCTCTCATTCCCAACAAGAAATATTTCTCTCCTTTCAGCCTATAAAATTCGAAAATCATCCACCATTTTTCCTGTGATGACCAGGGATTATAGATGTTAATCCCAGAATGTTAATAACCCCTAAAGTTGTTTTACGTGGCGATTTGGAGTTTAATCGCGGTGTTGGGCCTTCTAGGCTCGTTTATTTGGGTAGTTGGGATCGTTGGATCCAAAGGTTGAGATTGTATTCTCATTCCGGTGAAAAACCTAAGAGTTGGGTTTTTGATGTGTCTCGGGATCTCGGGTGCTTGTGTGAGCACCGGTAGGGGGTTTTGGAGTTAGAGAGAGAATTTTTGAAAACAGATGATTTTTAATGAATCATGATGTATTTGTGGGGCTATTAGTATTTCGGGGTATTTTTGCTATAAATACCAGTTGAACCCGAGATTTAATTAAAAATATCATTCAATCCTTCAGCCCTTCTCTCTCTCCCGTCCGCGCCCCCATTCCCGATTTCCCCAACCCCCGCGGCTTCAGGCCGTGCGCCCGCCGCCATCCGGCCGCCGTTCGGCGCGTGCGACCCGCCACCGGCTTCGTCTCATCGAGGCGCAGCTATCCCCTCCGGCAATTCGAAGTTTCATCGCATTTTGAGTTCGGATTTTACAGGAAAGCGGCGAGGGTTTATCGGATTTCGACCGATTTACTTCCGATTTTCGATTGGGTAACCTTCCTTACCCATTTTTCATGCTTCTCATGTAATTCCCTGCTAATTTGGGTGATTTTGGTTCGAAATTATTTTCGAATTTTGTAGGGTTTGGTTCGAAATTTGGGGGTTTTTGGCAAGGGTGATGATTCTTGCTATTGATGGTTTAATTCACATTTTAGATGAATTATGGTGTTTAATTGGGTTCGATTTGTGAGATAAGGGTTCGAAAATTTGTAGGGTGTTCTTGAACAATTTTCGTTATTGTCGCATTCGTTCCCCTCCCTGCATGTACCTGCCCCGGGTCTTTAAAAAGGTTAATTGTCGTGTGTTGACAATATTTTGAGGGTTATGGGTGTGCTTGAGCATGGGTTGCATGTTCGTAAATAATTGTGAATTATTTATCGTGTTAGCACATCATTCCTCGGGGCATGGAACACGAGCAAGGTTTGGCTCGGACTTCGGAGATTTAAGGTACGTGCGACGTACGAGCATTACTATATATATTAGGGCATTGTGAGATGCAAAATGTAATTTGATTGCATTGAATATTGTGCGTGTTGTTATATATATATGTTGATATAGCCAAGGAACGACCAAATCTTGATATCGCCGCTTATAGCGTGCGTGACACTAGAGTAGGATAACTCTTACAAGATATAAGGGGTACTGGGTTTTTATGACTATTGTAGGGCATTTGAGATGCCTGAGAATGATCGTAGAATCATGTGTTCATTATAAGACATTTGAGATGTCTAGGTATAATGAAGAATTGGTAAAATAAATGCTAGGCATTTGAGCTTCTGTGATTGATAGCGAGGTTATGAAATCAGTATTAGATATTGAGATATCTATATTTGCATGTTTAATGAGTTTGCAATCACTATCTGTTGATATTTGAGAATTAGGCATGCGATGAGTTAAATCAATGTGTTGATTTACTGATTTTTGAGAATTGATGAGTTTGATGATTGTGAGAACAGGGACAGTGGAATCCCGGATGAGGATGTTGCCATCCAGGGAGTATCATTTAAATTCATTAGTATTTACTTTTGTTGTAAATTATGAATTTCATTATTGTGATTATGGGATTTTGTGTATTGGTATGCTCACCCCGTTGGGGGCTGTCTCTGTTGGGACAGGTGAACAGGTACATCGATGGCTGTGGAGCTGAGCTCGAGCTGTTGATTGGAGGTACTCCCAGGATCGTGGTACCAGGGCTTGATGGAGCACGGTATCGTATAGAGTACTTATATACACCTGAGGATTATATACATATTCATGATGCTCGCATGTGAGCACGATTATACTTGTATATGGGTTGTATATAAAGGCATGAGCCTTTCTCTCTTTCATTCTATGTTGCATGCAATTAAGGGTAGAATTGCTAATGATATGAGAGTCATTGGTGTATTATGTGGGTGTTGAAACCCACTTTTGTTATCATATGTATGGTGTCTTCCCTGGCTGGGAATTTACTTGGTATTGCTGCATTCTGTTGAGTATTATGTTTTCCCTGGCCGGGAATTATGTTATGTGTTGTGCTTTCATTTCGGGATAGCTCTATTTATGGGGAGACTCTGCCCAAATTTTTATAAAAGTCCACAATGTAAAAAGTGGCACAAAGGGGATGGTAATGGGCGAACTTTATGAGTCTAATTGTTGTTAGGCTGATGATCTTATAACATTGAGTGTTAATGGAAATTTTGTAATTGCCATGCAATGATAAAGTATCATCTGAGCTTCCCGATTGACCTTTTATTGAAAGCATGTGCCACACATAGTGGTTAATACACTAATCAAGGGTTAAGGGCTTGGGGTCCTTACATTAGTGGTATCAGAGCAGTGGTTGCTCATTGGGGCTGTTAAGGGCCTAGGAAGTTATTGATAGCACATATTTATGCATGATGGCATTAATGTTGTATGACATAACAAATTGTTTATGTGCTATTATGATATGAAAAGTGGTATTGCTAACCATTGTGGTTGCAGGAATCGTGTGGAACACGATAGGATGGCATTAATAGTGATGTCTGGCACTCCGTGTGTTACGTGCCAAGGGATCTGATTTTGTAAGAGAATCAGGTAAAGGGATATTTCCGAGGTAACATGTCTTGGTATACGTATTGACATGCAAGTGGTTGCATATATGTATTGAATGTTTGATGCATAGCGTATATGGCTATTGCTGCTAACCCTGATGGTTGCAGGTTACAGGAAATATGGAGTACGAAAAGGAATGATGATTATACATATGTACGGGCATCCAAAGGGTAACATGTATTATGTGTTTAGTTATTTAACACAAGGTAAACCAAGGTATGCATAAGATAGTGCATTATGATATGATACATGTTGATACGCATCGTTTTGCATATGTATGTTGTGAAATATAAGAGGTGTATTTCACGAGTCAAGGTTATCCTAGTGAGGATTTCAATGCTTACGCTAAGGTCCATATGAAGCGAGGAAGAATTCCGCTTATGTGGAGTAGTAAGAAGCATTGAAATGCACTTCTGATAAGTGACTCAATTCCATAAGAAGCAAGAATTCTGCTGACATGGATTCCATAGGAAGCGAGGAAAAATTCCGCTTACGTGGATTTCCATAAGGAGCAAAATTCTGCTTACGTGGATGCCATACGAAGCGAGGATGAGATACCGCTTGTATGAAGAAGCGAGGATGAGATGCCGCTTGTAAGGATGATGATTCATTCCTTTGTGATGACACGGATGATAGCGGTGATGTGTCCCGCTGTGTCGATTTATATTCATTCCTTTGTGATGACACGGATGATAGTGGTGATGTGTCCCGCTGTGTCGATTTATATTCATTCCTTTGTGATGACACGGATGATAGCGGTGATGTGTCCCGCTGTGTCGATTTATATTCATTCCTTTGTGATGACACGGATGATAGCGGTGATGTGTCCCGCTGTGTCGATTTATATTCATTCCTTTGTGATGACACGGATGATAGTGGTGATGTAATTAGAAGAGCTTCAAGGGTGTGGTGTTTTTGAAAGCTTGAGAGGTATATCATCCTCTTTTTATTCCTAATCTTCGAATTTTTACAGATAGGGTTCGAATTTTTGAGTCTTGTTTTGTAAAAAGAGAAGAACTCATGCTATCCTAAGTTTCAGCAGAAACTATGGTTGCATGCAGAAAGTTGCCCCATACTTTCGAGTTCTGTAACTTCCGAATCTGTCTTTGAGCCTCAAACAAAAGTTGTAGATATAGGTGTTTCCTTTGGTTAAAATTTGAAACTATTTGGACTTGAAATGAGTGAGATATACTCATTTTACGAAGAGGCATCAGATTCGACTCTGCATGTGCTGTGAATGCACATGCAGTGTAGAAATTCGAACTTTTGACAAATTATACTTTCGAATTTGATTTTGGTCTTCAAATAACTGTTGTAGATCTTTCAAATTTGTGCAATTTAGAAAAAAGAAGCATGCCATTTGGGTCTCCTGAGTAGGAGTTATGACGATTTTTCGTTCAGTGCTCATTTTCGCCTCTGCATGTCCATGCGTGTTGCAAGTGGACTGTAATTCGGCATTCTGGGCAAATTTTATTCCGAATTTGTTGTCGGTCTTCAAATAAATATTTTAGGTCTTTCCTTTCTTTTGAATTTAAAAAAACATAGAACTTAATTTGGGCTTCTTTCGAATTAGTTATGAATTTTTGAAATTAAGTGCTCAATCTATGTCCTGCATGTGGGCGAAAATGCCATGCAGTGTGTTCTTCGGGTTCCTGAGCATTTTTGGCTAGGAATTTTGAAAACTGTCTAGAGACAAGAATTATAGGATTTCCAGTTGGCTGTAAATTGCCACTAGAATCACTAATTTTGGGTTTTAAATGAAGAAGTTATAACACTTTTGCCAACACTGCTCAAGCTGGAAAATACATTTTTAAATGTTGCGGTTTTAGTGTTCAAACACCACCTAGATGGTCGAACCAGCTTGACAACTTCTCTGATGAAATGTAATATTTTGAGTTTCTGAACTTTGAGCTCTGGAATCAAGTCGTTTTGATGAAGTATGGAATTACAGCGATTTTTTATACAAAAATGGGTCAGGCTGAAAATGTAGGAAAAATCGTTTAGGGTCATATTTTTAAGTTAGGTTTGTTTCAATACACTTTTTGAGCACTTAGTGTCATTTTGGATTTTATTTGACCAGGTTAATAGACTCCGGGTTTACTCGAGGAGGTTTCGGTAGTTTAGTCTTGGTCTGAGGTACGTTGAAATGAGTTGTATCATGACGTCTGGCAAAGGCGTGTAATGATACCACTGTATGACCTTGCTATTACTTGATTGATATGATTTTCTTGTCAATATATGATTCTGTGACTATCTGACATGATAAATGTCTTGGAGTACATGATATGTGAAATTACATGATTTGTATATACTCTCACATGAGATTGCATGATATATTGAGTTGCATATGTCATTAATGCATAATGATTCATGGGCATATCATATTGAGCTATCTTTTCCTTGATATCCATGATTTTGACTGAGTTGACTTACTCTGAGTGTCGGGTACGACGAGCATGGCGATGACAGGCAGTATAGGTAGTAATTGTAGTCACGTGCAGGTGCGACCGGACCTAGACACGAGGGCTGGATGCAGTAACGTACATAGGATGAGTTTTCCTAGCGCAATGTACGTATACATATTGTCACCCTCTGCTCGAGCTATGATGATTTGATGATACCTTCCTTTGGACTCCGATTTTGGTATCTTGATATTCGATTCCCTTGTACCATTCATACATCGCATTCATACATGGTATGCATTGCATGATACTTTGTCATTTGACATGATCTATTTATTTCTCGTACTGGGGTACTGACCCCCCTTTGTGGGGGGCTGTCATGTCTTTTGTTGTTCGGGCATGACAGGCATTACAGGAGGACGTGGTGATGATGCTTTTGGTGACGCATCAAGAGATACCCGAGCTCCATGATGAAGAGCTCAGGTTATGTTGGTTTTTCTTTCCCAGTAATCGTATGGTATGGATTTTTAAAAACAAAATAAATTTACCGGGGTATGCCCCGTGTATGTTGTACTCGGGATCTGATATTTTCGGGACTTTGCAATAACTTTGAATCATGTTGTTTTATTACCTGCGAATGAATGGCTTAACTAGAATTATATATATATATTTTGATATAAATATATATATGTATCTTAAAAGCGAAAAAATTTTAGGGCCATTTAAGAAGACGTTTGAAATTATTCTTCCGCTTGTTTACGTAAATTAATCACCGTGTGATAATTAAACACCATATTAGGATCGGGCCCTCATATTTGGTGCCTATTATAGTGTGATGATGTGGTCGTGGTACTAAATATCATACTTTGTTTCGCTCAAACTGATTAAGTTCTTCTTGCATAGCGTCTACCCAGCTTGGGTCTAACATAGCATCATCAATCTTCTTAGGTTCTAGGTGAGATATGAATGTAGCATGAAGGAATTCATTAATTAATTGTCCTCTGGTGCGTAGAAGAGCAACAGGGTTACCTATGACCTGCTCGGGAGGATGATCCTTCATCCACCGGAGCGGAGGTCCAAGAGGATTGAGCCCTTCATTTGACTGGATATGAGTGGGCAGTTCAGAAGTGCTGATTGATGCATCTTTTTCATTTGCTCCTTCTACTGCAGCAGGAGTATGTGCAACAGTGTCATTGTTGGCTGGCTGTAGTGCTTGTTGACCAGTAGACTCCTCTGTTTGAGCTTCAGGAACTTCTGGTTCTAAGGAGCAGTCAGTCCTGCTTCTGTAATTGATCTCATCATCAACATTTTCATCAATGTAAGTGCTTTCCAGTCGATTGCTCAAGTTGTTGATTTGCATATCAGATACCTTACAGTCAGTAGGTTCATCAAATTTTACATGCACTGATTCTTCTACAGTAAGAGTTCTATTATTGAATACTCTGAAGGCTTTACTAACTGTAGAATACCCAAGAAATATTCCAGCATCAGATTTGGCATCAAAAGTGGTGAGATGAGTCTTTCCTTTGTTGTGAATAAAACTTGCAACCAAACACATGGAAATAAGAAATATTTGGCTTACTGCCATTCCAGATCTCATAAGGGGTTTTATTTGCTCGCTTATTAATCATTGATCTGTTCTGCGTATAACAAGCTGTGTTGACGGCTTCTGCCCAAAATCTCTGCAATATTTCTGATTCCGCAAGCTTAGTTCGCGCAGCTTCTTTCAAAGTGCGGTTCCTACGCTCAGCAACTCCGTTTTGTTGAGGAGTTCTTGCAGCAGAGTATTCGTGTTTAATACCAAGGTCATCTAGATATGATTCGAGTGACTGATTGGTAAACTCAGTACCCTTATCATTGCGAATTCTATCTATCCCACACGATTTCTCATTTTGGAGTCTTTTCAGTAGTTTGATCAGCTTTGGAGTAGCCTGATCTTTGCCACTTAGGAACAGGACCCATGTAAAACGAGTGTAATCGTCTACTAACACTAGAGTATACTTCATTCCCTAGACTTGTTACTGGTATAGGACCAAATAGATCCATATGCAGCAACTCTAGGCACCGAGAAGAAGATTTACCCCCTTTGTTCTTAAAGGAGGATCTGATTTGCTTACCAAGTTGGCATGCTGCACAGATCTTATCTTTTGAGAACTCAATTTGGGGCAGTCCAATGACTAGATCAAGTTTACGCAGACTGGCAATAGTTTTAAAATTTAAGTGACTCAATCGTTTGTGCCAAAGCCAATTTTTGGAAGAATTCAGGGCAGCAAAGCAAGTAGAGGAGGTAGGCTGATTAAGATTCCAATCAATTTTATTACAAGTAATATACTGCCATCAGTAGATTTGATTGTGCATGAGTGCTTGTTGAACTCTACAGAATGACCATTGTCACAGAGTTGACTTATGCTAATTAAGTTATAGCATAGATTTTCAACTAACAGAATATCTTAAATAATAATGTTACCGTAGATAATCTTACCCTTACCCACGGTTCTACCTTTCGCGTTGTCTCCAAAAGTTATTCTGGGTCCGGTGGAGTCCACCAGTTCAGACAATAAGCTCGCATTTCCTGTCATATGTCTAGAGCATCCGCTGTCCAGAAACCATTCTGAGCTCCGAACTTGATGCATTCTAGTTTCCTGCAATTAAAGCGATAAAATGATTGGTACCCAATCCTACTTGGGTCCGGCAGGATTAGTCCTTTCGGAACCCACACTTGTATGACCCTGAGTGGCTTAGGTCGGTGTGTGTTCTGAAATGTGTGTGCATTCATAATGATGGTGATGGTCTTGACTGTGTAGTGTGATAATGAGTGTATACATGTGCTCTTGGTTTGTAGTTCCTGTTGTTTGGCATATACCTCTTCTGGATAGGCATACAGTTGTAGTACCAATTGAGTTTAACCTCTCTAGCTGCTCGACCAGTGGGTTTAAGTTCATTTCTGAACTTTTGCCCCGGTTTAGCTTTCTTGATTGGTTCAACATAACCAATACCTCGGTGTGATGCCTGTTCCTTAATGAGTGTTGCTTTAACAGGTTCTTTAACCAGTTCAATGGGATCATATACTGTGCTAGATCTTACAAAGTTCATTGATTGAACATTGTTTTTCTTTAGACACAGCAGAGGTTCGTTACCAGATGAATTGCTGTCATTGCTATTATAGCCTATACCAGTTCGATCACTAGCAAGTCGAATAGACTCAAGCATTTCATCTTTTCTGGTAGTTGACGCATTCCAAATGCTGACCAGTTTGCTGAGTTTCTGGTAAGTACACTTGGCTTCATCTCTTTCTTTCACTAGAAGACTAGCTGTTTCCCTTAAGCATTTTAACTCATTTGATTGTTCACAATCAAGTTTGTTGTTATGCGTTTCCGTTGGGATTGAGTGCTCAGTCTTATAGCTTTCAAAGGATTCATATAACGTCCGATACTCATTGATCATGTCCTGCAATGCATTGGTAAGTTCACTATGTGTAAATTCAGATAGATTAGACTCGTGTACCTCAATTTCATCATTTGCCATTAAGCAGTGGACTTCCTTGTCTTCACTCTCGCTGGACGAGCTGGTTGACTCCTCTGATTCTGATTCAGAATCAGTCCATTTGCTTTTACTTTCTTCTGCCATCAAAACCTTTTGGTCTATGTCCCTTCTGGATGATTTTCTAGTTTCCTTGGATTTTCTGTGATCCTTGGATCCTCTCTTGTGATCATCCTTTTTGGGTTTGGGACAGTCGGCGTTGAAATGCCCTGGCTTGAGACAGTTGAAACATACACGCTCTTCTTCTTCTTCTGATCTTCCTTTGAAGCTCTGCCTTCGTGGATATGATTTCTGATTCTTCTTCATGAATTTCCCGAATTTCTTTACGAACATTGCCATAGCATCATTACATATTTTTTCTGGAGTCATCTCTGTAGCAGTAGGTATGGCTTCTGATGCAGTGAGAGTTTTGGTAGGCTGACTGGTACTGGGTTCATCTTCAACCCGAATACCTAATTCGAATTCATAGGCTTTTAAATCAGCAAACAGATCATGCAGATCTATCTTGTTGATGTCCTTTGATTCTCTCATAGCAATGGTCTTGACATCCCATTCTCTTGGGAGACCTCTCATCACCTTGAGGGTGACTTCTCTGTTGGGTAACTCCTTACCCAGACTGCTGAGTTCATTAATTATTCCGGTCACTCTTTCATCATACTCGTTGAGAGTTACTCCATTCATCATCTTGATATGCTCAAACTTCTGTAATGCCACAGTAAGCTTGTTTTCTTTGGTTTGATCATTTCCTTCACAGAGTTGGGCAATCTTCTCCCAGATTTCTTTAGCTGTGGAACACATTTTTATTTTGTTGAACATATTTTTGTCCAAAGTTTTGAACAAAATGTCATTAGCAACGTTGTCCAGATTGGCTTTCTTCTTTTCTTCATTTGACCATTGAGATCTGTCATTTTCTACCATTTGTGGATCACCACTTGTGATAGAAGCAGCTGTATTGATTTTCATGATCTTCATAGGTCCTTCAGTGATTACATACCACATATCATCATCTTGAGCTCTTAGATGTGCTTGCATACGGATTCTCCAATCATCATATTCGTCTTTCTTGAACATTGGAATCTTGCTGAATGAGGCCATCAGTTTTTGGTAATTGGTAATTTCTCAAGATTGAGAAGACCTAAGCTCTGATACCACTTGTTAGGATCGGGGTAGTGTTTAGAAGGGGGGGTTGAATAAACACTAGATTCAATTTCGATTTATCTCGGGTTAACTGTAAACGGTTAAGTGTTACAGTTGCTTCTCAATATCAGGCAAGTTAGCAGACACTGATTGTAGTGCGGAATACGTCTGCTGGACTTGTGAGAAATAAAACTGAGTAGTAAATAAGCGATAAACAAATGACACAAGTATTGTTTCTGGAAGTTCGAAGCACAACGCTTCTACGTCTCCCCTTCTTCCTTTGCAGGAAGGATTCACTAGAAGACTTGGTTTACACTTTACAGTATACAACCTTCTTAGGCACTCACACAGCTTGGCCTAAACTCCTAGCAATCACAACTTCTTAAATTCGATTACAAAAGATTCTATAACACTCTTTACAAAATAAACTTTTTAGCTTCGAGTGTTCTTGAGCAGCAGACTTCAATAGGAATTAATCTGTCACAGATTCAGTTGCACTGCTTGTCTGCTCTTTGCTGAACTTTTGGAATGTCAGTAAGTTGATTTTCTTGTTTGCTTTGAGGTGTTTCTGTTTGTTGAAAATCGTTCAGCTAACCTCTTCAGTCTTTGCTTGGACGTATTTATAGGTTTGGTTGTCCAACGGTAGCTTTTCTGTATTAGGAAAAGATTAGCTTTCCAAATTCATATTGTCTTCTTTCCTATTTTGTTAAGCAACGACTCTTTAACTCTGACGGGAATGGTGGCGGAGATATAGCAGGGTGCGCCGCTCTGTTGTACCTTTGTCAGAGAATGTTGTACTTATTTTGTCTCGTTGCTTAGTGCTCTTACTGGATGTTTAAACTTCTGCTGGTTTTCTTTGTTCAACTGGTCGTTCATCCTCTAGTAACCAGTTGATGTCTTTGTTCAGTGTGAGACTATCCGGTTGATGTTTGTCCAGTTGATGTCTATCCAGTTGGTAGCCATCCAGTTGATGTCTGTCCGGTTGATGTCTGTCCAGTTGATGTCTATCCAGTTGGTAGCCATCCAGTTGATGTCTGTCCGGTTGATGTCTGTCCGGTTGATGTCTATCCAGTTGGTAGCCATCCAGTTGATGTCTGTCCGGTTGATGTCTATCCGGTTGATGTCTGTCCAGTTGATGTCTATCCAGTTGATAGCCATCAAGTTGGTGTCTGTCCGGTAGATGTCTGTCCGGTTGATGTCTGTCCAGTTGATGTCTATCCAGTTGGTAGCCATCCAGTTGGTCTTTATCACTCGGTAAGACTTCAACATCCGGTAGGTGTCTTCACCAGGTAGGTGTTCATCCAGTTGGTCTTTATCACCTGGTTGATGTCTTTACCCGGTTGGTGTTTAACACCCGGTAGATGTCTTTATCCAGTAGGTGTTTGTAATCACCAAAACTTAGAAATCGTTTCCCAACAATTTGAAACTTCTTATATGCATTTTTCAAATCAATCACAATTACCATTATATTTACATAAATTATTAAAGATGTGTATCAAATATACACAATATAAATTTATCCAAACAATTAAATAGATTTGAAATAATGGATTTAAAATTCATGGCTTCAAATTCTTCATTCCAAATGCACCTTGAAGTAGTATAAAATCGAAATTTTCAAATTCATTGTTGAAATGCAATATTCAATACAAATACAATCTAAATGCATTTCTAAGCGGCGAACACCACACGTAAACGCTTCATGCAAATTATGTGGGGATAAACATATAAAAGTTTATGGTTTTAATTAAAATTTCCAATTTGCCATTATGAAATTCCGCCCCTGGCTTCATGTAATTAAACGGGAGATAGTTTAGTCATGATCCTAACACTTTAATGTTTCCTTTTTCTAGTGATTCCATGAAAGATGGTTGTGAATTAGAAGAATTGACCGAGGGAAACTTTACAGCACGGCAAAATTGGACTTTAATCAAATTATTATTATTATTATTTTCTGAAGTCAATATCATTTAAATATTAAAATAGAATACACACAAAATATCAAACTCTAAATAATTACTGCTATTGAAAAGCCTAAATTTGTAATATAGAGGTTTGCAAACATCATCGTTATTTTTTTATTCGGTATAATTTGCGGTCTCTATGCCACTGGTTCGACTACATACACACACCAATCATAAAACAAATAGAAACATGATAAGTTATGAAAAGCCAAGTTGAAAGCTCAAATCATTGAAACCCAAATCAATAAAATCTGATTTGAATTTGTTGAGTAGTTGGGATGCACTATTGGGGGTAGCAACTATGAATATTCTCATCTATGTTGGTGTGAATATTTTCATCAAATGATCCATGCTTAGTGCATCATCAATCAAACCATTTGAATGGTTGAAACACAAGAAAACTCACTTGGGGACAAGGATGTTGACAGTTGACCACCCAATTAAAGGGGCATACAATTGCATTACTAGAAGATAAGACAGATATATTAAAGGGACAAACAAATTTCACCCAGTTATCTCAAAAAATTACCAGATAGCATAAATTAAATTAGACACACGATTTTTACTTGTAGACACACGATTTTTACTTGGAAATCCCTCAAATTGAAGGGAAAATCATGGGGCCTAGTCCAATATATATTTTTCACTACGAATGATAATGGATTACAGTGTTTGTTGTACACAAATGGAGCAAAAACCAAAATAAAAGGGAAGAGAACAAAAATGGAGCAAAAACCAAAATAAAACGGAAGAGAAAAATGTCCTCTAGGGAGAAAAATCGAGAGCCTACAGGAGAGAGAAATTGGAGAAAAAACTCAATAATGGTGAAAACCCCTTCTCTTACCATCGTCCCTTCCTTTTATTAAAGGAAATGAAAGTCCGGGTAATCATTTCATCTGGCATGTCTTTACCATACTTTTGTCCATCATGTCCCTTCATTGGAAATTGAAATATGAGGTAGCATCTTGCATGTGCGTAGATGTGTTATTCCCATATATAACACTTGATCCCTCCTAGTCAAGATAGAGTGCAGCTCGCTGTCTCGACTCCAGTATTAGGCCAGGAGTATCTATACGCCCTTCTTGGAATTTCTGAATTTCATATTTTGAGTTTGTCTAGTATAAAACCACAATGTAACATGACATCACATAGACTTATACTGAGATGAACCGAGCTTCAAGAACTGCACTGATCAGAGGTGTGGAGCTCATCATTGTAATATATTGTGTAATCGGTATAATCATGGCGATGGGAGCCTCTGGAAATTATAGCTCGTAAAGTATTCTGCTTGGCCTTGCGATAGTATGTTGATGAGAGCTCGGCATACCCATGGCAATGGGAGCTCGGCATAACCATATTGAGACACACTTGGCGTGAGGTGGACATGAATCCTGAATTGACTGAGGTGATCGAGAAAATAGGCATGAACTGCTGACCGGGGAGACTGAGGCTGAGATAACCGAGTCTGAACTCATAGCTGGACTGACTGAGATAACCGAGCATCATCACAAAAATTAGAGTCATCCTGAAACTTTCCATACCGACAAAAATGAATCAATAGATATCCCGAGCTAATAAGACCCTGAGCAAAAAAAGCTCATTATATCCGAGTTAATTAAAGAGGGCTTAGTTGACTTCCTGAGTTAAGGAACATCCCGAGCTAATAAAATTTATTAGGACTCCACAATAAATATGCTAAGCACGTAAAGCTCGTCCAAACTCAAGTTATAAATATCATGAGCTGATAGAGCTCATCTGAATTAAGAAATATCCGTAGCAAATAAAGCCCTTACGAACTCCAATAACAGACATTCCAAGCTAATAAGATCTTGAGCAAATAAAGCTCATTATATCCGAGTCAATGAAAGATATCCGAACTCTCATAACTCTCACGAAGTTGATATTGTATCTCATCCTTCCCTTGCCTCATTCATATGCCAACCCTCCCTCAGCTCATTATGTATGTTAAATCCTCCCTCGCATCATTGTGTATTTTAGCCATCCATCACCTCATTATGTATTTAAGCCCTCCCTGGCCTCATTCTTTATTTAAGCCCTCCCTCGCCTCATTCTGTATGTTAGCCATCACTCGCCTCATTTTGTTAGTGTCATGCTCTCATATTCTTCTTCTCATGCTCTCGTATTCTTCTTCTCATGCTCTCATTCTCCTCATCTCATTATCCTTCTTCTTCTTTTATTTTTTTATATTTTTTCTTTGCCCGATGCCAAACTAACCAAGACCAATCTGAGGAGGCCGAGATGATGCCAATCTATGAGGCCGAGCTGAGGCCAATGTATGAGGCCTAGGTATGAGGCCGAGTTGAGGCCGAGTCGAGGCCAATTCATGAGGCCGAGTTGAGGCCTAGGTATGGCTTAGGTATGAGGTCGAGATGAGACCTAGGTATGAGGTCGAGTTGACGCCTAGGAATGAGGCTGAGATGAGGCCAAGGAATGAGGCCGAGTTGAGGCCTAGGCATGAGGCCGAGATGAGGCCTTGGTATGAAGCAGAGTTGAAGCCAATGCATGAGGCCGAGTTGAGGCCTAGGTATGAGCTCTCAGGGGATGACTGACCATGAGCTCTCAAGGGATGAGCTCCCGAGGGATGAGCTCCTGAGATGACTTCTCAGGGGACGAGCTCTCATCGGATGAGCTCTTAAGGGATGACTTCTCAGGGGATGGGCTCATAACATATGAGCTCCCAATGGATGAGCTCTCAGGGGATGACTTCTCAGGGGATGACTTCTCTGGGGTTGAGCTATGAAGGGATGAGCTCTCAAGGAGTCTTGGGAAATAATCTATAAATACCAAAGCCATGATGGTTCGGGAGTTCAACAAACATGAGCAACTAGAGGTTCAAACATCGAATGTGTCGAGCAGTCGAAAACCGCAGTCTCGAATTGGGAAAGAAAATTAGATTGATCAAAATATTTCCGAGTATGGAGTCGAGGAGTTGGTCACTTTAGATGAAAGTTTGAACAAAACAAATATTTGGCAATTAAAACGACAAAAAAATTGAGTCATACTGTAAGTTTGAGGTGCCAAGTGTAATAGTTTAAGAGGAAACAATTAGATGTCGTGGGATGATCAGTGACTCAAATTTTTCTTCGTGGTAAAGAAGATTTCTACCATCCGACAATTCCTATATGTGTGATTGCATTCTCTCGAGAAAAATAAGTGATGTAATCAAGTATTACTATGTTGGGTCGTAAATAATTATATATTTTAATTTGCCAAATAAGGTTAAGTCAGTTAAACGTTGTCTAAAAAGGTTCTAGGTTATTTGAGTTCTAAATGTATTTGATAGGTATATGCTTTTGATGTTTAGAGACAATCAGCCTGTTTTATATATATATATATATATATATATATATATATATATGGTGTCATGATTTCAGGTAACACGATTAAGTCATTATATACTGTATGTCATCATTAATTAGAGAATATGAAAAAAGTAGATTAAATGATTTCTCAAACGCAATTCATATTAATCTGGAAGGCGAACGACATAGATCTATAGAAATATCAATTAATATTAACTTAGGTATGCTACCGCATATTTATCCATATTTATTGATGATTAACATGAGTTTTGTGATTCAAATGATGTTTTTCATTTGTCTATTTAATTCCGACATGGTATTAGAGTCCCTCTATGATGTATCGATACTCCAAAAAATTTCACGGTCAAGTATCGGATACTTCTGGGATATGGATACGCGCGGATACGGCACCAATACGTATCGGATACGCCTGGGGACAAAAAATAAATTTTTATTTTGGATACATTTCGGATACGGTCAAGATACGCCGCTGACCGTATCCGACACGGGTTAGATACGGGAATTTTAAAAAATAGGGTTGAAACTGTAATTAAATTAAATAATTTAACTAAATCCCTATTTCCTAACTACTTTAATGTGTTTATGTCGACTATATGCTTGAAATTTAGATGTCCTGGATTAATATTTTACCATTTGTCGTGAAGTTGGTGAGTTTGCAACTTTATTCTGATTTCTAATGTATTTAATATTGATTATATGCTTGAAATTTGATTTCTTACAAATATTATTAATTATATATTTATATATATATAAATAAATTAATAAAATTTGCCGTATCCAGACGTATCGTATCCTACAAATTTCAAAAATCCCGTGCAGTCGTACCCGTATCTGCGTATCCACGTATCCGCGTATCCGTGCAACATAGGAGTCCCTTATTGAAATAATTATTTATTATTGTAAATAGATTTTCGGTAAAAGTTTTGTGATTCAAATTCAAAATAAGAAAGAAATATTTTATTAGATCATTTATGTGAAATTTTTATAATTCAGATTTAGAATATTATTACATATTTTCGTTTATTGAATTTGAATTATGAATATATTGCAAATTTGGACTTAAATTAATATTATTTATGTTGATATTACTTGTTCATTTGAACAAATCTAGTTTTTCTTGTTCATTTGAAAATAAAAAAATTAGTTTGTTTCAAGATTCAAAATTGGTTGGTACCGTTTCTTTACCAGGTTACGATAATCTTTGTTTAGTTGATATAACTTCTTCATTTAATAAATCAATGCATTTAAGTTTACGAGGCACAAATAGAAATTAGCAAGTGAGAAATTTGTTTCATTGTGGTACAAGAAATCAAACCATATTAACAGATGAAGAATAGAGAGTTGTGTCTGACAAAATTTTCGATCATTTAGATTTCATAGATTTTGACATATGCGTTAGTAGTACGGTAAAAAGCGGACACCTCATAACGTTCACCCACTTTAGCACTTCACACCCTAACCTTACAAAAACGTGCACTTAGCCTCCTGAACAATTTTAAGTAGTGCACTTAACCCCCTAAATAATATTCGGGAATAATTTTTTCTTCTGGCCGCAAATTTCATCACGTGTGTCGCACATGCCATGGTTGAGTATGTATGCTTTTTCATGTATTTTCTACAGGAAATTTATGAGTATACCCATCAGAAAATACATGAAAAGTAGTTTCTACGAGTATACCCACGGTCGAGGAATTTTACTCGTAAAAATTCCTGCTGAAAATACATGAAAAGATATACATAGTCTAGACCGTGGCATGTGAGACACATGTGAAGAAATTTGCAACTGGAATATTCGGGAAAATTGTCCTCGGATATTGTTTTGGGGGTTAAGTGCATACTTAAAATTGTTCAGGGGGTTAAGTGCACGTTTCGTAAGGTTAGAGGGTGAAGTGCTAAAGGGTGAATGTTTGGGGGGGTATCCGTTATTTATTCTTAGTAGTATAAGGGAAAATAAATCAATAAAAGTAGATTTGAAGTTAATAGGACTTTGTACGTCTTAGAATTTATACATATGAAAATTTGTGGATCATTCCTTATGGTTGTTTGGAATAGTCGACAATATTTTAACGTCCATAGACAGTTATTCTAGATATACTTACACATATCTCATTCATATAACAGACTTAGAACTGTAGTATATATCCTTACCAAAGCTCCAACTAAAGTGATTGTGACTTTAAGAGATCCAGATAGTATAAATTTTATGATCCCACAACTAAGTTGATATTTCAGTCGGAAAATGTTTGGTTGGTTAGGGAGTTTGCCTTTGAAGAAGAATATATTGATATGCCCAAAGTGTTATTGACATCTGTCATGATTCTATTCCTTGTTGGAAAAATGTGCTTAATGAATTTAAATAAAGCAAGTTGGACACGAAGAAAAAGTCGAATACTTGATAAATGACAAAATGAGCAAAAACGGACGAAAAATATTGCGCCTGAACAGCGGCCGAGTGCTGCCCAATTTTTTGGGCAGCAAGCTGGGCGCTCGAGCACCGCATTCGGGTGCTCAAGCGATCGAGATTCTGCCAGGAAAGGTTTGTGGAGGTTTTTTCGTGAAGGTGTGTCCCTTCATGTCCGGGTGCATTTTTCATGATTAAACACCTCCAAATGGTGTCTTGTTGGACATATCTCTTGACATGCTATAAATATAACATCCTCACTTGAATTGGACATTGAATTTCGAAATCCATAAAATTTTTTATGCAAGATCAAAGTCATTTTTAGAGAAAAATCTGCATAAACATATTGTTCATCCCTTGTTCTTGTGAAGTGCCTTTAAACCTTTGTGGTTTGAGGTGCTTTAGAGTGCTCATATCACAAGTCATAGTCGTTGTATCTTTGTAAACGATTGCCGCTAACCATAAGCACCATAGCAGGGCAATATCGTTTCAAGGACAGAGACTACAAATCTCCCCTCGACAAACTTTCATAAAGCCATTTGTTACTTTGCTTGCTATTATTCCTAAGATACACATCATTACTAAGATTCCTACAATCTTGAAACGATATTTAGCAACAGATGGGTTTTTCGAGTACAACAATGACTCATGTTCATCATTGTGAAAGGCCAGAGAAGTTCAATGGAAACGACTTCAAACGGTGGCAACAAAAGATGTTGTTTTACTTGACAACCTTGGGGTTGTCAATGTTCCTCAATGAGGATGCCCATACTATCATAGAGAGTGAAACAGACAACCAAAAGAAGGCTGCGGTTGATGCATGGAATCAAAGCGGTTTCATGTGCAAAATATTCTCAATGGACTGGATAACACATTGTACAATGTATTTTGTCTAGTGAAGACGGCCAAGGAATTGTGGCAATCCTTGGAGAAAAAATATAGATCCGAGGATGCCGGCATGAATAAATTCATTGTTGGGCGATTTCTGAATTTCAAAATGGTTGACACAAAGCCGGTGATAGCGCAAGTGAAAGATTTGCAAGTAATCATGCGGAATTCATGCGGAGGAAATGATTCTAAGTGATTCATTCCAAATGGCCACATTGATTGAAAAGTTGCCTCCATCATGGAATGACTTCAAGAATTATCTCAAGCATAAACGAAAAGAGATGAATCTTGAACACCTTGTGGTTCGCTTGAGAATCGAAGAGGACAACAAAATTTCCGAATGGAAGGAAAATTGGTACCAACATGAAGCACGAGTGAACTTAGTGGAAAAACCCGCCTGAAAAAGCGCAAGTTTGATGGCATGGCCTTCAAATCTGGAAAGGCGAAGAAGTTCAAAGGCAAGTGCTACAAATGTGGAAAATCCAATCACATGGCGAAGGATTGTCGCAATAAAGACGATCGTAGGAAGGCTATGGATCATGTAAACGTGACCGAAGAAGATCGTATCTCAAATGATTTGGATGATCTAGCTTAATTAGATTGTGTATCTTTAAAGGTTGTAAACTCCAAGAATGGAGTGATTCTAAACAAATGTAATGACGATATTTGTTGAAGGCAATAAAATTTATGTTATTACTTCTTTGATTGAATCTTATGGTTTGTGACGTGATTGTTAGGATCATTTAAACCATGGTTCGCAACACAAATTGTAATGTTAAATTTATTGCTTGTGTGGGCACTAAGTTAACAAAATCGTCATTCATTTGCTAGAAGAATCATAACGTCTCTAGAGTTAATTCACAATGATGTTTGTGATGGAAAGATTGTGCAAACTAGAGATGTGAGAAAAGTAATTTGTTACTTTATCAATATTTGCACACGACATTGTTGTGACTTCTTTGTTATGAAGCAAACCGATGCCAATGAGGTGTTTAAACACTTTAAGAATGAGATTAAATCAAATTTAGCAAATGAGGTTTGCTATGGAAAATTGTGAGTAGATTATACTTGTGTTGTCTAAAATTTGATGCTTAAACTTGAATTTGCAAAACAATAAAATCTTGAATTCGAGTTTCTAAGTTTTGTACGCTTAAAATACAAGTGATGAATCGAAGCCACAAATTTTGACTAGGCGTTGTAATATCTCATTTGGTTCATTTTGAATTTCTAAGCTAGTACGCTTATAACATGAATTTGCAAGATTTAAAATCTTGAATTCAAGTTTTCTAAGTTTGTGCTTGTGAACCGAGTTTGAGAATATTCCAAGTTTCAACTTTTGTAAGCAAGTACGCTTAAATCCGAAATCTTCAAGAAATAAAATCTTGAATTTGGATTTGTTAGACGATAACACTTATAACTTGAAACACGAAAGTTTGAACGCCAGTGCAATTCGTGACTATCCCGAAATTATGGGGGGTTGCAATTCTATGAGTCAATCACTATACTAAGTACCACATTTAGGCAATGACGAAAACCTTGTGATTGAAGGAAAACAGAGTTTCCTATAATATTTGAAATGCGGGGTGCTTGGCTAAACTAGAAATATGAAGGCCAAAGTGAAGTCATAAAAAACGCCAAATAAATGAAATGAAGAGTTTGACAAATCATGTCAACGAGTGTTACAAATGTGTACACACCTAAGCATATGTAGCATGTGTATTGATGATATGCTCATTGGAGAAGCAATTTAGAAATCATCAAGTAACAAAGAAAAATGTTGACGAGGCATTTTGACGTGTGTGCATCAAGAACAATGCTTGGAATTAAAGTTTCCAAGACATTTGAAGAATGAAATCTCAATGATTAATTCGAGTTTCAAATTTTAAGCTTTGCGCTTAAATTTCAAGTTTACAAGAAATAGAATCTTGAACTTGTAAAATTTCAAGAATAAAGGCGCTTAAATTTTGAATTGTGAATTGAAACTGAGTATTTCCTCTGGTCTCGAATTTTGTAAGAAATAATGAGTTAACAACGCTTTTAAATTCGATGATGGAAATATCCTAAAAGGATAAAATGATGCAAAGGAGGTAATGTGATTACCAAAACTGAAGATATACTGTTGTGGAATATTCTCTATGGAAAACATAAAGATTCTTCGTCCGAGTAGCTTTATAAGTTGTTAGAGAAAAATCATGTGCATGCAACTAAAATGTGTTGCGCTAATGCTATATGTCAAAATGATCTTTAGCATAATCATGAGTGATTATGTGAAACCGTGGATCCGCATAGAAAATGGTTAACCAAGAGATCACGTGGAAGGTTATCGAGGGGAATGAAGTTAAAATCCTATAATCAACATCTCATAGTGGATACCCAACCTTGTTGACTGGAGATTCCAAGATCTAGGTTCAAAATGGACAACTAAATTATTTGTATAAACACCTTGGAGATCACTCTCCATCCCATTCATATGATAAGGGGTGTGGCCTGCACAAAGGGTACGAGGATAGGCAAACGGCCTTTAATGATTCCTAAGACATATAAAAATATGTTGGAGTATAGTGTGATACTTTTCTTGGAGATCACTTACGTAAGTGCGAAGTGTGTCCGCTTCAAAATTGGAAAGCATTTATGAAAACAAGCATGGTCCATGGCCGAAACAAACACAACCGAAAAATCCAATACGAAGGTTAGAGTTATTATGGTGTGTTCAATTGTCTCGGTTTATACAAACGACTAAATATTTCAAGACTTTAAGTTCACTATTAAGTCAGTAAATCCGATTGAATACTACTATGGAAGGTTCAAAGCCGCAAGCTACATCGCCAGATGTTAATGCTGAATTGAAATTAAGCAAGTTGGACACGAGGAAAAAGTCGAATATTTGATAAATGACAAAATAAGCAAAAACGGATGAAAAAATACTGCCATGGGAAAATTCAGGCAGCCCGGGTGGCGCCCAAGCGCGCCAGGGCAGCAGCCGAGTGCGGCCCAATTTTTTGGGCAGCAAGCTAGGCGCTCGAGCACCGCATCCGGGTGGTCAAGTGACCGAGATTCTGCCAGGAAAGGTTTGTGGAGGTTTTTTCGTGAACGGGTGTATCCCTTTGTGTTCGAGTGCGTTTTTCATTATCAAACACCTCCAAATGGTGTCTTTATGGACATATCTCTTGACATACTATAAATATAACATCCCTCACGTGAATTATACATTGAATTTCGAAATTCATAACATTTTTTATAAAAGATCAAAGTCATTTTTTAGAGAAAAATCTGCATAAACGTATTGTTCATCCCTTGTTCTTGTGAATGCCTTTAAATATTTGTTGTTTGAGGACTTATGATTTGGAGTGATCCTCTCACAAGTCATAGTCGTTGTATCTTGAAAAACTATTGCCGCTAACCGTAAGTACCATAGCGGGACAATATCATTTGAAGGAAATTATCGCATCGACAAATATTCATAAAGCCATTTGTTACTTTGCTTGCTATTATTTCTAAGATACATATCATTACTAAGATTCCTACACTCCTTACTTTATTCAAGACACGGTACAACAAGATAACGTCGGAAAACTAGTATGAATTATGTTTGAGCAACACACATATTTGTGTCAATGAGAAGCACATACAATTATTACTATTGCTAGTGAGTGAGTTTCCAAAACTTTTTTGAATCCTTTACAAAACATTATAAGAAAAAATTTGACCTTAAAAAATAATATAAGTTTTTTTTTTTGTGCTTCAATTTTCATTTTAACTATGAAAATATATACACTTTTAATTATTTCACGTTTCACTTAAAAATTTAAATTTTATTTTAATTTTTTGTTGTTGTTGTTGTTGATATCTTATGTATGGTTCTTGAAATTTGAATGGCAATTGTAAACGATTTGTTCTAAATTATGTTCCTTTCGTTTTCTTTGTTTGGAAACGTTCGCACGCTACACATAAAAAGATTTGATTTTTTCAAAGTACTTTTACTTGGATTTTCTTGATATTAGATTGTAACTGGAGGAAGGGGAAAAGGAATTATGGTGGTTATGAATTTCTTTGGCTATTCATTTCAGGATTATTTGTGTTCTGTAAATACAAGAATCAGGATAGGATTTAAGACAATTGTCTTGCAATTGGTGTGAATGTTAACTCATGTTGGAATATACAATAAATAGTCGGTGTACGATACATCTTTCAGCTCGTCTACCAGCCTCGATCGTTGAACAGCCTCTTGTTGGCTTTGTAGATTACTACTATAGTAATCTACTCTAATTACACACCTTAAACCCTTGGAGTCGTTGGTGATTCTCCAAGATGGACATGTCGTGATATATGAATTAGAGTAAACATTTTGTGTATTTCAACAGGGGAGGGTAGACTCCTATTTATAAGGCTCAAGCCCTAACCCTAGGTCATATATGCCTTTTCAGGTTGACGGCCAGGGTTTGGCATTGTGCCTAATATGTATGTCTATTGGGCCATGGGCCATAAGCCCAACCCAATTGATGTATTGGGCATTGGGCCATAAACTCAACCCATATACATCTACATCTCCCACTCAGACATATTTGAATCTATATCCAAATCATTTCTCAATCGTCTCTCATTTCACGTCGCCCTCTCTCATACAGGGAATAAAGTGTGCGACCAAGCGAGAAGGAATGGTGAGGAGAATTATGTTGAGTCATCACCAAACCAACATGAGTAATCTACTCTAATTTTACACCTTAAACCCTTGGAGTCGTTGGTGATTCTCCAAGAGGGACGTGTCGTGATATATGAATTAGAGTAAACTTTTTGTGTATTTCAATAGGGGGGGGGGGGGGTAGACTCCTATTTATAAGGCTCAAGCCCTAACCCTAGGTCATACCTGCCTTTTCAGGCTGACGGCCAGGGTTTGGCACTTTGCCTAATATGTATGTCTATTGGGTCATGGGCCATAAGCCCAACCCAATGGATGTATTGGCCTTGGGGCATAAACCCAACCCATATACATCTACATCTCCCACTCATACATATTTGAATCTATATCCAAATCATTTCTCAATCGTCTCTCATTTCAAGTCACCCTCTCTCATACAGGGAATAAAGCGTGCGACCAAGCGAGAAGGAATGATGAGAAGAATTATATTAAGTCATCACCAAACCAACATAATTCTACAACTCAAAAAACTCGCATATACCACAAACTAGTGTGGTCACATTAGACCAAGCATCTCTGATTCCTCATATTATGATAGAGCATGCTTGTCTCTTTCAATTATGTATCTATGCTCATGACTATGCCAAAAACAAATTTCGACGTAGTCGGCCGGCCTATGATGTAATGACCCAAAACTTTAAATGATTTACATGCTCATGCATAAACATCATGACTCATATATGAGCATTTGATATGCATAAATGTTAGGTATATGGTGAATATGAAATACTTGAAATTTCTGGATTGATATGTGATATTGTTTTGGATTCTATTGAATGCATGACTTGAGGGATAATTATGATAAGAATTTAAATCTAATGACTCGGTTTCATTATATCGAAAATATGGGTAAAATAAGGAATATACAAAGTTGAGGAACTTAAGTGTAAGGTGATAGATATTTGAAAAAAAATGGTTTTCTTTGATGATTTTATGTATGAGAAGCCTAGTATGATGTATGTGAACTATGAAAACATGTTAAAGGTAATTATTAGATGATTTTTAATGTGTTTGAGATAAATGTATTTATAGGTCCAATCTCGAACAAGCTACAGATAAGGCGAACTAAAAGAGTTCTTCGAGATAGGTGTATCGTTTGTGAGTATATCCTATAACTTGGTATTTAATTGTGCATAAGTATATGATTTATGTTCTATGAATTGCGTTTATAATGGATGAAAATACGTGTTGTATATAATGTGATGTTTCATTATATTGACATGTGCTTATGAATTGTTCATTTATGTGCATACATAAGAGATTAAAGAATAAGATTAAAGAACTCTGTTATGAATGATAAGGATCTTGAACCATGTGTTAATGATTTCTGAGTACGGTCATAATTACAGAATCAAAGAATATCGATCCCGAGTTAATTGAGAACTCAAAATGGGGATCTACAGAGTGCCATGGCCATCTTGTGATCACAAATTGTTCCTGATTCTAGTTGATCCATAACAGAAGAACAAATAATCATACATACATGTGTACATGTAAATTACTTGTTGACAAGTGTTACTACAGTTATGATGAGTTATATACGTATGTGATGTTGAATATCGGTTATTGTATATACTCAGTGGAGTGTTTTTTTTCAGATAATCCAAAGTAAAAGTCGACTCTAGAGGAAGGTCTAGAAGTCTTTTTGAAGTATTTTACAGTATGGATACAAGGTTGGCCGGCTGATCTGTAGTTCTTCTCCCTATGCTCATCATTGTACATATAAGTGTATAGGTTTTGGTATGAGTAATGCGAGATACATCATCAGTCCATTTTTGTGGCATATATGCCATGTACATATCGTTATAAAAAAAGGTTTTAGATTTATATGTTATAAAGTACAATTTTCGCTGCAACGAATTAAATATGTTACTATAGTAATGCTATAGTCATAGTCATGTGTATGTATATAAGTGATGTGACGCCCTTACAGGATAAATGTTAGGCAACATACCTCATGTATGTACATGTATATAAAAGAGATATGCGTGTCATGTGTAATGAAAGGTAGGGGTGTCACATATGAGCCATAGAACAAAATGATGCGTTACCAACTTGGTTCTTCCTCGGACACCCATGCCAATCAGTTTGGTCTTGATAGCTTTCCTAGACATGCTCAGGCAGACCACATCAATCATGTCCATTGGATACATGCTAAAGTAGTGTCATCAAGCTTACACCTTGTGACATGATCCAGAGTCCCAAAGGGTACATTAGAACAAATAAAGCGCTCACACAGTGATGAAGCAGGAATCCATTCTGTCACTCCACTATTGTGGTCGAACTTACTCAGCACATGTAGTATGTATACATGCTATGATGGAGCTCCCACACAACTTGGGTATGTCACGCTATAAACATCATACGAATTTGAGTCCAATGGCTACAAAAAGCTCATGACTTGCGCATTGCGAGATACCATCTACCAGCAATTCGCACATTCGGCTATAAACAGACTTTATGGAGGTTGGGCGTACTCCATAATTGATCTAATCAGGTCTCATCTTAGCCTCTTGCTAAGGAGTCTATTATATTATCATTACAACCTTCCTCGCTCTTCCAAGCGCGAAGGGATCATGTCATACATGATCTTCAAGTCTCATCCTGCTCGCTATCAAAGCGCCAAGGTGATTGCCTGTGTGAGTGGGCCAATCAAAGTCTGATGACATTCTCATATGAACATAGTACCTCAACAAACTAATAAGTACGAACAAATCTTATTAATAAATAAATTGTTCCTACATGCAAAAATATAACGTATTTAAATGCTACGAAGCCACATAGCACTAGTATGTCGTAGGAACAAATCTCTACGTAAAGGCATGGTAAATGGATCAGCAACCATTTCACCCATAGGAATATGCCTCAGAATCACATGACCTTGTGCAATATTATCTCGAATAAAGTGATACATGGTGTCAATATGCTTTGTTCTCCCATGATACCTAGGATCTTTCGTATAAGCCAAAGCTGCCATGTTATCACAACAGATGACAACGGCCTCATCTACATGCGCAGAAACTCGCAAACTTTGTAGAAATCTTCTTAACCAGATTGCCTCTTGAACTGCTGATGTGCATGCTATATACTCTGTTTCCATAGTAGATAGAGAGATACAAGGATGCTTCTTACTACACCATGTGATAGTTGCGCCTCCCAACATGAAAGCATATCCCGATGTGGATTTGCGCTCATCTCTATCCGCTGAGCCATCAGCATCACTCTATCCAACAAGTTTTAAGATGTCTCCATGTTAGCACAAAGAGATGTTACTTGTTCTTTTTAGATATCTAAGTATCCTCCAATGAGCAAATCCTGGATTACTTTGATATCTACTCACCATTCCAACAGCAAAGCACAGGTCTTGTCGAGTACATATCATTGCGTACATCAGACTCCCTACAACGCTAGCATATGGAATTTTACTCATATGTGCTTTTTCTTCTTCTGTTTTAGAGCACAAATCCTTGCTAAGGACATAACCTTTGTCCATGGGAGTGTCAACAGGTTTAGCATTATGCATATGAAACTGTACTAACATCCTTTTGATGTAAGATTCTTGAGATAAGCATATTAGCTTCTTAGAGCGGTCGTGGTGTATCTTAACACCAAGTATGTATTCAGCTTCATCCATGTCCTTCATCTCAAAAATTGAGGACATCCACCTCTGAGTGGTGACAATCATTTCCATGTCATTTCCAGCCAATAATATATCTTCCACATATAGCGAGAGAATCACAAACTTCTTTTCGCTTCTCTTGACATATACGCAATGATCCTCTTGAACCACCGTAAAGCATATCTAATTGATAGCTCAACAAAATCGATGATACCATTGTTTAGAAGACTATTTCAGACCATAAATGGAACGTTTGAGACGGCAAACTCTGCGCTCTTGTCCCTCTATCTGAAATCCCATGGGTTGATCCATGTAAATCTCTTCGTCTAGTTCTCCATTGAGAAACGTTGTCTTGACATCCATCTGGAATAGTTCCAGGTCAAGGTGGGCAACTAAGGCTAAAATGAGGCGAATTGAGGCAAACCTCACCACAGGGGAGAATGCGTCTTCGTAATCAACACCCTCCTTTTGAATATACCCTTTAGCCACAAGACGAGCTTTATACTTATCGATTGAACCATCTACCTTACGTTTGACCTTTAGAACCCGTTTGTTCCCTATGGTCTTACATCAAGGTGGAAGATCAATCAATTCCCATACAATGTTCTCAGCCATGGAATCTATCTCGTCTTTCGTAGCAGATTTCCACTCATTTTCATTTAGTGAAGTTACAGCTTCTTGATAATTAGCTGGCTCATCGATATCCATAGAATAGCACATGAAAGCTTCACCTTCAACGTCAAAACGTCGTCGGGGAACCATTCCACGTTTGCTTTTCCGTATGGATTTTGAGACTCTTCTCCCAACGGAACACTCCCACTCAATTCGAGGTTGTTCTAGTCTTCTCTATTTGGTGCTGGATAAGGTCCTGAAACCTCATCCCCATTAGAGACTGGAGTGATATCTTGGAGTTCGTTCAACTTGTCTAGTTGAATATCTCCTTTGACTCACTTATAGTGGGAAAATCATTTTCAATGAAATCCACATCTCGAGACTCAATTTCAGTCATTCCACCATTAGGGTGTTCACCGTACATCACATAGCCTTTTGAACAGTCATAATATTTTATAAAAATACATTTTGAAGCTCTTGGTCCGAGCTTTCCATACTTATGTGAGATACTATGAACAAACCCTATCGATCCCTGATCGCTATTATTTTAAACAATTATTTCTCAGTGTAGCGATTCTACGGCAAGTGCACTGTGTCAAGTTTTAGTATAGTGATAATATAAGTAAGGATGTCGTACCCACAAGGACTAACATATAAGTACCAAATAAAATTAGCGAAATTATATTTAGCCTACGAAAAAAATACTAAAGAATTAAAAACTCAAAATTAAAACAACTCTTTGAAGATGCGAAGGGATTCCGCTCAAGAAATCTATCAAGATGTTCGTTCAATTGTGTATCATCAATGATTTGTTTGTTATCAATTCTTAAGGTGACGGATTTTCGAATATAATCAATACACTCTCTCGAGCTGTATTGAAACTAGTAATAAATTGACGCAAGTAACTCTCGTTCACTTAAACCAATTTAATACCGAATAAATCTCTATGAAAACCGTTGATCTTTAAATCTTTCAATTTAAAGTGACCACGTATGTGATTTAATCTCTCGATCTAAGTCTTAAACATACAACATGAATTTTTTTAGTTTATTATAATCTCATCTCTTGATCTCAATTATAATTCACAATATCAATCAAAGGTAGCTAAGCTTTGATAGCATGAAGCATATAAATCATGAACAAAAGATATTGATTCACTCAAACACAACCAAATCAAAGATTCAAACACAAAATTCCTTAAACTTGATAGAATAAACCCAATTAAATTCAAATCAAATCAATAAGATGCTTAATCGTCTCTCGACCTCAAAAACATCAAATAAATATGAAAATCAAATTAATCTAGAGTTTAAAAATACGATAAACGTAGGAGCGACTGCATGCGTTGAACGATCTTTCTTCTCTTGCTTCATTCCTTGCACTTCAAAGGATTCTTCAACCTTCTCTTGTTCCGGGAGGATGAAAGGCCGCTAAAGAGTATTTAGGTCTGACTCTATTCAGAATATGGGATCCAACTTTTGTGCCTCTTTTCCTTATTTATAGAGGAGGGGAGATATGGAAGTGTTTCCAAAAATCAAACCAAATCAAGACTTTTATTTTCAGAAAATTCTCCGTCTCGATCGATCGGTTGATATGTCTCGATCGATCGAGCGCCTTCAGCTTCCACGTCTGAGTTTCTCTGCCTCGCTCGATCGATCGAGCTGGTGATTCCGATCGATCGAGCTTTCTTCATATTTTCTTGCCAACTCGCTGCCTGTGTCGGTCGATCGAGCTGGTGCTTCCGATCGATCGAGCTCTGAAATAAAATGTTGGCCAAAACTTCTGCCTTTCTCGATCGATCGACCTCATGTTCCGATTGATCGAGAATGTCAGAACTCAAATTCTTCATTTATTGGCTTGATTTGATCCATTTTCTTCTTTGTAGCTCAATTCTTCCACATTCCACCTAGATTCCTGAAACAATCAAATAAATACCAAAAAGCATAACATCTTCACGGAATCTACACGAAATATATATAAATCAAAGCCCAAATACGCGTAATAATCAACCCTATCAACTCCCCCAAACTTAGATTTGATCGTCTTCGAGCAAACATTAAGATCATAATGCAAAGTTCATCATCAATACTTTGAATGAATTAACTTAGCAACTCAATTGTAAAAGCTCAGAAATCCCATTAACACATCAACCATAAGTCTATCCAAAAATTAACAAGAAGTGTTTTCTCCTAAGCCAAGTAATAAATTGCAAAAGCGGAACGTGCGTGTGTGTTCATGTCAATCATGAGTTTCATATATACTTTTTGAATCAACAATGCCATTAAACTCAAAATCAAGATTTACTTTTAAACACTTCATAAGCCTATTTTTCAAGCACTTCTCCACTAATGTAGTTATTCCCTAGACTTGGATTAATAGGTCTTTTAAAGCTTGTAATGTTTGGCCTAGGTGTTTTGCTTCAAAGAAAAGATAGGAAAATACAAAGAAGAGAGTATAATCATAGAAAATTCAAGCTTTTTTAGCACACTTTGAGCTTCTCTTCTTTTTTCCTAGCCTTGGCCACTTTGGGTCTTATTTATTCAATTTTTTCTCAAGGCTTTTTCTATCTTTTTCTTTTCTCATTCATCATTTTTTTTTTCAATAAGCTCATCAAAGTTTAGCAATTCAAGTGCATCTAATGAGAATCCTTATACTCCCTTAGGGTTAAGATAAAAATCTTCAATTTAGGCTCAAGTAGGTAAGTATAATGAGGTTGCCAAAAAAAAATGTTGAATGGGGCTAATAGTATGTCAAACATACTCCATTCTTTTATCATTTAGGCTCAAAGTAGGGAACTAGAGATTAATATAAACATGGTAAGCTTGAAAGACTCAAACGGTCCAAAGATCACCTAAATCATTTCCAAGTCTAGTTCCTAACTATAAATTTCGTCTCAAAGTGCTCTCAACTAGGTTCTAAAGTGTTTTAAGGTCCTCAAGACAAATCATAGTTAGCACAATTGTTCCAATATACAATTCACTCAATCATGAGCCAAAAGTGCTCAAAATATTCCTCAATTTTTGAAATATTAACTTAACCTAAGATATTCACAAACAAGTCAAAATCTTCAAGACTTAAGTTGAGATGGGGATTAACATCATCATGTAATACCATTGCAATTCTAATTCACTATTTCTAAATGATAAACTCATTTTCAAGATTTTTTTTTTATATGACCAAAAATGACCTAATCTCATGCTAGATCAGTCATGCAAGGAAGTACCACAAGTCAACAGCAGAAAACAGTAAACACGCAGAAACAGTAAACACCCCCCAAACTTAGTACATGCATTGCCCTCAATGTATGGTAACAATAAATGCAAAGGCAAGGCACATACCTCGACGACAATCATCAGTGATCGTCGTCCTCATCATGCTCCGGAGGTGGTACTGGGCAATATGGCTCCTCAGGCTGGTATGGTGGGTGTGGCGGATAATCCGGTGGTGGTGGTTGATGATATGGCGGGAATGATCGAAATTGCGGCTCAGGCGGGAACTGAATATATGGGAAACCTTGGGCCAAGGCATTATTCCATGCACATTGGTATTGCAGGTGCTCACTTATTTGTGCTTGGCCCCACTGTAGTTCCCGTTGTAGATTTTGGATGCCCTGCTGCTCCAGGCGGAGGTCTTGGAGATCCCTATGAAGGGAGTCCAAGGTAATCGATGTATGCTCTGCAGCGGAAGAGGAGGATGCCCCAGCATGTCTGCTGCTTGAGGGCCGTGGCTCAGCCCTTCATCGGCCTGTAGGGGGTGGTGGCCCATCAACCACAATTGGTCCTTTAGGTGGTAGGAGCTCCTCATCGGTGTCTCACTTCACTCCACCTCTCTTGCAAAGGGCTGTGATAGTCAAAGGAAAAGGCAAAGCAGAGGTGGGTGGACTCCTACCGATGTCACAGATATGTTCATTGATTATATGCCCCAAATCCACCGTTTGCCCTATAAGTATGGCATATACCAGGGCAGCTCTCTCCTTAGTAACCTTCGAAGTGTGGGTCGATGGCATGACCCGGCCGGCTATAAAAGAGAACCAAGCTTGTGCCTCTGGCTTCAGATGTTTCTTCAGGACCAATTGAGGCTCTCCATTGCTATTTCTTTGCCAATCAACTCCCTCGATACCGATTACAGAAATTACATCGTCATAGTTGATGTGCTTGTTTTGAACGCTTGGTAATCAATGTTCTTTATAGATGGCATCCTAAAAATCGCATTCACCCTGAATCAATCATATTCAATATCTTTACCCCTGACAAATACAACCTCTCTTGAATTTGGGTGGACCGTCCTCAAATTAGCATAGAATTCCCTTACTACCGGGACCACCGCATCAATGCGTTGTTAGAAGAATTCAAACCACCCCCGTCGCCTAGCTTCTTGAATGACCGGGCATTCAAGCTTATCCAAACCCATTCCCCTTTCGCGACTGAGGGGTTTGCGGTGATAGCTGGGGTACAATTCCGCCGCTACGGAATTCACAAAGCGCTTCTCATCATAGTCGGCAGCCGAAGTAGTGGCTTCGACTTGCTTTTGCTTCCTCTTTGGCGCTATTTGATCAATTAACAATTCTTACTTTGTCACTCCCAACCACAACAAAAATCACCAATATCTCAAACCACAACAAGAATGTACAAATCTTAACAACCAACATTTCACTTCCCCAAAATTCAACTACTTAATTTCCAAAATCACCATAAACTTCAACCTTATATATCCAAACAAAAATAATCAGTAAATCTTGGATATAGAGAAGAGTTGAAATCATATACCAAGTAAATCTAGGTGATGGTTTGGAATGTGCTTGAATTCCTCCTTGTTGATGTAATCTCCCAATTTCAGTTGTAAATCTTCAAATCTGTAGCAAAAACTGTGATTAGATGAAGCTTGGAAGCTTAAATTGCAAGATTTGTGAGTGTATGGGAAGATTAGAAGAAGAAATTTGGGAATTAGGTAAAAAGGGGCGATTTTTTTCCTTGGAAATTTTGGAAGGGTTGAGTTTTTGTGTTCTGAACTGCTGATATCTGATGTTAAAAAACGAAAATTTTCTCGCTCGATCGATCGAGCGAGACAGAAAAAATTTCTTCTCTTTATGACCTTCCGCGATCGATCGAGAGTGAAATATTGATCGATCGGTGACACCAGAAAAATTTTATTTTTTTCAACCCATGGTCGATCGATCGAGCTTTAATCTCGATCGATCGAGCCTTCCAGATCAATTTTTCCAAAATTTTCACTTTTCAAAATTTGATCTGCCCCACCGATTGGACTAATTCCATTTTCCTGCATTTGAAAATTAACGCACGGAGTTAGGCTCTAAAAATAACAAAAATAAAAACAAAAACAAGTAGACTAACAAAAAATGAAAAACAAACAAGGGATAGAGGAAAGTTCTTAATTTATAGTCCCAAGCTGGACTGTCACCTCCGTCTCAATGATCCGTTTTCGCTTGCTCCTTCGGGTTCTTTAACGTATCAGTAGGTAGTGTCCCTTGAGCTCATCCATGAATTATAGCTGCTAGTTGCCCCACTTGAACCTCCAAGTTTTTTATAGATGCATCTTGATTTTGCATCCTTGTTTCAGTTGATGAAATTAACTTGGCCAAGAGCTCCTCCATACTCGGCTTAGGCACATTCCCGGTGGCTGTTGTGGGTTCAACACATTATTTTGGTTGGACCATTGCAAGTTCGGATGATTTCTCCACCCTGGGTTGTAAGTATTGGAGTATGGGTTGTTGGGCTGTCTGTTTCCTACATAATTTACAGACTCATTAGACTGTATGAATGTGTTACCTGTCCTGGCACTCAGTGCTCGGATGATTGCTTCCACATAGTTCGCAAGTGATAACTTGAGCTTGCATTGATGTCATGCTCATGCTATCTATCTTTTTGTTCAGCGCGTCTATGCCGAAAGAGCAGTGGTGTCATCAATTTGGTGAACTCCAGCTGGTTTCTTTGGCACATTCCTCTCCGATTGCCATTGATAGTTGTTAGAAGCCATCTCTTCTAAGAGTTCATATGTTGCTTCCGGTGTTTTGCGCATTATGGAACCTCCTGAGGCTGCATCTATCATAGAACGGTTAGATGAAAATAAACCGTTATAAAAAGTCTGTACCTGGAGCCAAATAGGAAGTCCATGGTGTGGGCATCTCCTAAGCAAATCCTTGAAACGATCCCACGCCTCATATAGTGTTTCATGATCAAATTGCCCGAACATGGTGATATCGTTCCTCATCTTTGCCGTTTTGGAAGGAGGAAAGTATTTGGACAGAAACGGTTGAGTCATCCCCTCCCAAGTTGTTATCGATCCTGCAGGTAAAGAGTTCAACCAAGCTTTAGCTTTATCTTTTAATGAGAAAGGAAATAACCTTAACCTGATGGCGTAGTCAGAAACGTCATTATGTTTGAAAGTGTCACAGATCTCCAAGAAGTTGGAGATGTGAGCGTTCGGATCATCAGTGGCTACTCCTCCAAACATCACAGAGTGTTGGATCATCTGTATGATAGCCGGCTTTATCTCATAATTGTTCGCTTGAATGGTTGGCCTTGTAATGCTGGACGGAATGCTGGACAAAAATCCATGAAAAGCCGGTTGAGCATAATCCATCATCGATCTGGGATTCAGTGCTTCATTGTTAGCGCCCCCTTCTTGATTATGTTCAGCCATTGCTCGAGCTTCCCTAACTCTTCGTAGACACGTACGCTCGATTTCTGGGTCAATTGGCTCGAGTGTGGGGTTGCTACTCCTTAGCATGCACCAAGACAATAATTACCTGTAAAAATTAATCCAAAAGGAGGAAATGCGACTATTGACTGTCAAAGGTGACAAAACAAAACAAAAACAAAAATTAATGGCTAAATTACAATTAACTAATCTCGTATGATATTATACAGATTAGTCCCCGGCAACGGCGCCAAAAACTTGATCGCTATTATTTTAAACAATTATTTCTCAGTGTAGCGATTCTACCGTAATGCACGATGTCAAGTTTTAGTATAGTGATAATATAAGTAAGGATATCCTACCCACATGGACTAACGTATAAGTACCAAATAAAATTAGCGAAATTATATTTAGCCTACGAAAAAAATGATTAATTATTAATTAAACTAAAGAATTAAAAACTCAAAATTAAAACAACTCCTTTGAAGATGCGAAGGAATTCCGCTTAAGAAATCTATCAAGATGTTCGTTCAATTGTGTATCGTCAATGATTTGTTTTGAAAACAATTACTTATCAATCAATTCTTAAGGTGACGGATTTCCGAATATAATCAATACACTCTCTCGAGCTGTATTGAAACTAGTAATAAATTGACGCAAGTAACTATCGTTCACTTAAACCAATTAATACTTAATAAATCTCTATGAAAATCGTTGATCTTTAAATGTTTCAATTTAAAGTGACCACGTATGTGATTAATCTCTCGATCTAAATCTTAAACATACAACATGAATTATTTTAGCGTATTATAATCTCATCTCACGATCTCAATTATAATTCACAATATCAATCAAAGGTAGCTAAGCTTTGATAGCATGAAGCATATAAATCATGAACAAAAGATATTGATTCACTCAAACACAACCAAATCAAAGATTCAAACACAAAATTCCTTAAACTTGATAGAATAAACCCAATTAAATTCAAATCAAATCAATAAGATGCTTAATCGTCTCTCGACCTCAAAAACATCAAATAAATATGAAAATCAAATTAATCTAGAGTTTAGAAATACAATAAACGTAGGAGCGACTTTGTGCGTTGAACGATCTTTCTTCTCTTGCTTCCTTCCTTGCACTTCAAAGGATTCTTCAACCTTCTCTTGTTCCGGGAGGATGAAAGGCCGCTAAAGAGTATTTAGGTCTGACTCTATTCAGAATATGGGATCCAATTTTCGTGCCTCTTTTCCTTATTTATAGAGGAGGGGAGATATGGAAGTGTTTCCAAAAATCAAACCAAATCAAGACTTTTATTTTCAGAAAATTCTCCGTCTCGATCGATCGGTTGATATGTCTCGATCGATCGAGCGCCTTCAGCTTCCGCGTCTGAGTTTCTCTGCCTCGCTCGATCGATCGAGCTGGTGATTCCGATGGATCGAGCTTTCTTCACATTTTCTTGCCAACTCGCTGCCTGTGTCGATCGATCGAGCTGGTGCTTCCGATTGATCGAGCTCTGAAATAAATGTTGGCCAAAACTTCTGCCTTTCTCGATCGATCGACCTCATGTTCCGATTGATCGAGAATGTCAGAACTCAAATTCTTCATTTATTGGCTCGATTTGATCCATTTTCTTATTTGTAGCTCAATTCTTCCACATTCCACTTAGATTCCTGAAACAATCAAATAAATACCAAAAAGCATAACATCTTCACGGAATCTACACGAAAATATATATAAATCAAAGCCCAAATACGCGTAATAATCAACCCTATCAATCCCCAAGGGCGCAGAGCCTCTAGATTAGGCTTTCTTCCATGCCATAACTCATAGGGAATCGCAACAACTGATTTAGAGGGTACACAGTTTAAAATGTATGCAGCAGTCAAAATTGCATCTCCCCAAAAAGATATTGGAAGATTTGCTTGCGCCATCATTGATCTGACCATATCCAGAAGTGTTCGATTTCGTCTCTCTGCAACACCATTTTGTTGCGGAGTATACGGAATCGTTAATTGTCTTACAATTCCTTTTTTCCTCACATAATTGTATGAACTAATCAGACAGATATTCTCGCCCTCTATCGGTACGTAGAATCTTGAGATTCTTCTCTTTTTGATTCTCAACCTCTGTCAAGAATCTCTTGAAATATTCAAGCGCTTCTGACCAATGAGATAAGAGACATACGGATCCATAGCTCGAATAATCATCAATAAAAGTGAGAAAATAGATTGCACCGTGTCATGCCCTCGCATTCATGGGTCCGCAAATGTCTGAGTGTAATATCTCTAAAGCCTGTGTGACTCTTTTCGCCTTTCCAAACGGTTTTCGACTAGCTTTTCCAACCAAACACGGTTCGCATACGGGGAGACTGACTTTAGTGAGGTTGCCTAAAAGGCCCACTCGAGCTAACCTAGTCATTCTCTCTTGAGCGATGTGTCCCAATCTCGCATGCCATTTAACAGAATCAGAAATAATATCAACAAAGATGAAACGTATGTAACACATTCATTGGATAAATCAAGCATAAATAATCCATTATTCAAAAACCAACACCATAAAGGTCATTGCCTAGGAAAACTGAAAAGTAGTCGGCTCAAACAGAAATGAAAATCCAAGTCTTAAAAGCATAGTAACTGAAAGTAGATTACATCTTATGCTAGGTGCATATATCACATCACTAAGGAGTAGCTCACGCCCAGTGCTGAGCTTGAGACGGTACGAACCAACTCCTTGAAGCTCCTCTTGTGAGCCATTTCCCATAGTAATGTATTGGCTGCATGTTGGCACTCGATGATAATCTACGAATCCTGCTCGATCCCTCGTCACATGGCTTGTTGCTCCGGTATCTACAATCAAACCAAGGAGAGAATTAGCGACAAATATATGTGTACTAACAAAAGTATTTGGAGAGCAAAGAGTGAGTCTTACCTTCTTCGGCTCAGTGCAATCACGAGCGAAGTGACCCATCTTTTTGCAGTTATAACATTTCACTTTGCTTAGGTTCTTCTGTCCACCCCTCTTCCCTCGGCGACACAATTTGGTCTAACCATTCTTTGGGGTCGGGGCTTGGATCTTGTTATTACCCAGTCTAGCACGAATTTGCTTAATCCAACGTCCACCCTTTTGGGGTTTTCGCTGACTAGCATGTGCGACAAGAGCAGCCGTTTGTGAACGTTCAGATTCCCTTCGGTCAGCTTCAAGTTTCAAATGACTAGCGACACTTACGTCTTAATCTGCTCGTTGTGGGCCAACACAAGTTTAACATGTCCCCATGTCTGCTCAGGTAGCGACCGCAGGACTGCCAAGACCTGTTGCTCGTCTGTGAGCTCACTTCCAACATTCTGAAGCTCTCGAATCATATCCTTCATCACATCAAGATGTTGGTTCATCGAGTGCCTTGGGTCAAGTACATACTGGTTGAACTTAAGAGTGACTGCCCTGAGTCTTTGTAGCCGGAGTACTACAGTATGTGACCTTCAGAACTTCCCAAAGCTCTTTAGTTGTAGGGGCTTCTCAAATTCCCTAATCAGGTTATCATGCATGCAACTTAGCATAGTTTATAGTGACGGAATTGAGTAGGTCCATTTTCAGGCTCAGTTGGTTTAGGCTGAATGTCAGTGAGATGATCAAGTATCTTTTCTTTGTGCAGTATATTGAATTTTTCTATGCCACATTGCATAGTTCTGGCCATCAAGTTTGCCACTACCATGTAATTCAGAAAAAGCTGCTTGTGTTTCCATCACTTTTTATTTATACTGCACAGTCAAATAAGGTACTAGGTTCACAAATATTTTATTCAGATCCTAATAATTGTTATTATTCTCTTTAATTCATTGAGATCGAAAATTTCGCATTCAGCTAGTAATCATCTCTCTCCACATTAAAGATCCTAAGAAATTTTACCAATCTCGAAAAAAATAGTCCACGATATCATGCATGATTTAACAATTGAAAAAATATGTCATAATTTGCATAGTCAAATAAAGGCAATGTATCATATATGACAAAAAATATGAATCCAATAAAATCATGCAAGTCATATAATATCATTTTCGGCCCAAAAAACAATATTATTATCTGCCTAAAACAAAAAAAACGAGCCCAATCAATAATGAGCCCATTAGGCAAATTTTCTTATTGGTCCAAGTTTTTAAAGCCCAATAACCTTTTTTTTTTATTTAAATAATAAAAAAGTCTGACTTAAAAACTTAAAAGTACGCCTCCATCGATTTTTTTTAAATAAGGAATCAAATCTCATATCCCTTAAAAAACTAGGGTTCCCAAAATCAGTTTTCATCAGCCTCACAACACACAAAACCGCCGCCATCACCATATCTCCTAGACGACGTCATCTCCGTCTCCGCACGCCACCACCATGGTAGCGGCAATGCCAACATTGTCGCACGCTTAATCATGGTAGCAAATCGACGTTTTCAGATTTTTTGTTTTCAATCTTAGTTGCGAACTCGCTGAACCATCGCGACGGACGTGAGAGCAATCTCAGTCGCGAATGCACTGAACCATCACGACGGCCATCGTCCATGGTCTTGCACCTTTCTCAGGCGAAGTCTGATAAGGTTCGACAACTACAACTCGTTCCCCCTTTTTTTTTGTTAAGTAATTTTTTTTATATTGTTTTTGAAAACGCAGGGAATCCGAGGAGCGTTGTAAGGCCTCGCTCCTTAGTGTGGATTAAGTACATTTAGAGAGCTAAACATACAATCATCAGAGTATAAGGGTTCATGTTGATGCATTGAGCTTAAAGATTACAGTGTCAAAATAAAATTTCCAAAAGGAACTAATTACATTCCCACAAAATGATGTGCGTAGAGACTATACAAAAAACATTCTGTCCTTCTATACCAGTAGCACTCCTCACACTGCTCACTGCATCAACCCCTGACCTTAGCCCTCCATGCTCAAAAGTACCTACAGGAACAACACCAAACCATGAGCATATAATAAATCATATTCACCACAATATGATTATAATGTATAAATGCATAAATCATAAATACATAGCACTTCTTGTATTCAATGCATTTAAAACACTCCCTTTGGTTGTCCCTGTACCACAACTCATATTCATAATCATCAGATTATAATACAGTTAACAAATGTCATGACATATAGTCAGTTTCCATCAATATCAATAATCAATCCCCAGTCTTGTTATAACAGTGTATTTCAATGCACCCCGCTTATCATGACCGTAACACTAATACCCCTCGCTTCGACATATAAGCGGCACTAATATCCCTCGCTTCAATATGACAGCGGCATTTACCATCACTTCGACATATTAGCGGCAAATATTCTATCATTGCTACGATATGACAGCGGCAAGTATTCTATCATCGCTTCAAATGACAGCGGCAAAGCATTAAAATCATCACTCGAATATAACAACGACTCATGGGATATGCACCAAGCATCCAACACACACACACACACACACATATATATATATATATATATATATATATATATATGCAACCACAATGCATAATCCAATATGTATATAATTGGTCCCCGTACGTCTCTCTACGTACCTTTCCAAAAATATGGGATGTTGCAGGACTTTATCCCCTGCGTTGTGTTGCCACCTGGGAAGGCTCTACACAAGTGCACAGCTCAATATTAAAAGCCAAACAATAGTACAATATCAAAAATCCCATCAAATACCAAAAATTCCACATTTTCCACTATCCATGCCTCTCAATCGATCGGCCTTTGCTCGCGATCGATCGCGGGGCGATCAAATTTTGGCACCAAGTTTCTGTCTTGCTCGATCGGTCAAGATGGGGTTCTTGCTTAATCGATTAGCCTCATTGATCGATCTCCGATCGATCGAGCAATACATCTTCGCCCTCGTTCAGTTCTTTATACGCACGATCGATCGGTGACTTCACACCGATCGATCGGCAAGCCCTGCAAAAGCGAGAAAATACCATTTTTGTACATAGATTCCATGCCAAACCAACATACACCAAATACATCAACCCAACACATCATATATCCACCAAAACCAACATATAACACACCAATAACCATATCCCACCAACAAACAACATATTCCAAAAACAAACCCATTTCTCCCCAAAAATTAGCAACCCAAAACTCCACAATACATGCCCAAACATTAACAAGAAAGTTTCTTTACCCTTGAGCTTCAATTTCCTATCAAGAATCAAGCAAATGCAAGCTTTTGAAATCTCCTCTTCTCTCCTCTTTTTTGACCGATTAAATTGGTTTGTGGGAAAGAGTTTGAGTGATTAAAAGAGAGTGGTGGGGAATGAGATATAAGGGGGTGAGGTAATAGTAGTGTGGGGGGTTTTAATTTAAAAAGGTATCCAATTAATTAGCATGATGTAGTACCATATCCCAACATGATATTTTAAAGCATTCACTCAATAAAATGCACCATAACAAATATTAACATGCTTTTTCTACATCACTAGAACAAAGCCCAATATATCATGCCAAATCACCAATCCCCCACTATGCACGACATGCACCCTGAAATGTATTATCAGTTCATGCCCACCGCATAACTGTACATTTCCCAACCTCAATAAATAAAAAATGCCAAATTATTCTCAAAATCAAAATTAATGGCCATAAAACACATGATTAATTTCAGGGATATCACAATACTCCCCTACTTAGAAAATTTCGACCTCAAAATTAGCATGCACTTACCAACGCCAAACTGAATATAAATTCACATACCAGAAAACAGTTCCGGGTAGTGTTGCACCATATGTCGCTCCGTCTCCCACGTGGCATCCTCGACACCCCTGCGATCCCACTGAACCTTGACCATCGGTATAACCTTGTTTCGAAGTCTACGATCAGCTCGATCTAGAATTCTAACCGGCCGTTCAATATAGGACACATCAGAATCCAACTGAACCTCTGAAGGCTGCAACACATGGGACGGATCCGGCTCGTACTTCCTCAACATAGATACATGAAACACGTCATGTATCTCAGATAACGATGGTGGCAAAGCCAAGCGGTAAGCCAAAGTACCAATGCGCTGACAAAATCTCATACGGACCCACATATCTCAGAGATAGTTTCCCGCGCATTCCAAACCGCACAACACCTCTGAAATGTGAGATCTTCAAGAAGACCTTGTCGTCCAACTGAAACTCCAATGGTCGTAGCAGTTTATTAACATAGGCTGCCTGCCTATCCTGAGCCGCTTTTATTTTCTGCCGGATCACCTTTTCTTTCTCTTCCATCTCCCGGATCAACTCCGGTCCTCCGACCGACTTACGGTCCAAATCATCCCAGTATAACGGTGACCTACAACGTCGACCATAAAGGGCCTCAAAGGGAGACATCTGATTGCTCGCCTGGTAGCTGTTGTTGTACAAGAACTCTACCAAGGCCACTGAATCCTGCCAAGAAGTATCAAACTCCAGCACCCAAGCCCGCAACAGATCTTCGAGTGTCTGTATAGTACGCTCTGGGAGGATGATATGCCGTGCTCAACATCACCTCAGTTCCCAACGCTGACTGAAGGCCTTCCCAAAAATGAGATAAAACGCGGATCTCGGTCAGACACAATAGAAACTGGGATCCCGTGCAACCTCACCACATCACGAATATACAGCCGAGCCATCCTCAGGTACGTGAAGGTAATGCTGTATGGAATAAAGTGAGCCACTTTGGTCAGTCTGTCCACAATTACCCAAATGGCGTCAAATCCCGAAGCAGTCCTCGGCAAGTGGGTCACGAAGTCCATGGATATGTGCTCCTACTTCCATTTAGGTATTTCCAGACTCTTCCAATCACCACCAGGCCTCTGCCTCTCTGCCTTCACCTGCTGACAGATCAAACACCTCTTAACGAATTGTTGGAATCGAAGAGGGGGGGGGGGGGGGGGGTGAATGAGATTCCTTGGCTACTTTAGCGTTTTAAAATGAGTTTGCAAAACTAAAAGAGTTTGCGCTTGCGGAAGGCTTAAGTAAATCGATAAATAAAATAAAATAAGAAGTAAACAAATAAATAAATACGTAAAGAAATAAAGCGGTAAATGACAAGGATATTTGTTATAAAAGTTCGGCGATGAATCGCCTACGTCTCCTCTTCCCGGTTAGATAACCTCCAACCAAGGTTCTACCAGAATAAATGATCTTGGCCTTGAGGGCTCCAAGTTAGCCACAACCCAACTCTTCCCGAGTTTACAAAGCTCTTCCCGAGCACAATACTCTTCACGAGTACACAAAGCTCTTCACGAGCTACCAACACTCTTCACGAGTCTTCTTGGCCTTAAGGGCTCCAAGGATAGCCACAACACATGCACCAACTTTACTTGTTGGCGACTTTACAATTTCCAACTTGCTTTGGTGTTGGAGGACCTTTACAATAAACTCAACAAAACACCTTCACGGTGTACTCACACGAAGATAACAAGACTCTAACAAAAAGAATGAATTACAAGCTCCAATACAACAACAATGTATGGAGATTGAAATGCTATTTGAATTTTGAATGATCAAAGCTTTGTAGAAGTTTGTAGGCTTGTTTCTTGTCTTCAAAATGCTCCAAAGCATCCATATTTATAGTGTAGAAAGCCCCCAAGGCTCCTACTAGCCATTGTTAGACTCAAGGCTTGAATCACTCATCGATCGCCTCGGAAATCGCCTCGGGCGATCACCATCGCCGAGTTCTAAAGTTCAAATCTGGCCCAGATCACCTCAGGCGATGTCCCCATCGCCTCGGGCCATCGCCCGTTGAAAATTTGCCGTAGGATCAATTCTGGATCGCCTGGGGCGACCATGCCATCGCCTGGGGTGATCTGGATCGCCTGGCGCGCAGCGTGCCATCGCCTGGGTCGATGGTGCGTGGCGTTGGCACGCATGGCTCGGATCGCCTGAGGTGATGACCCGGATCGCCTGAGGTGATCTGCCAGATTTCAACACTCTCAAACTTTGCACTATTCGACCATCTTAAGCTCATTTCTGGGAAAAGTGGTAAACATGAAAGTTGTAGCCCTTCCTCTTATCTAGGTGTGGAAAAACTTGCATTGAATTTCATTAAGGTATGAAGAAGTTACGCCCAAAATTCTACAGCCGCTCAAACCTTGCTACAATCTGCACTTGTTATGACTTCCATGCCATTTTGCTCCTTGATGCAATCCGAATTGGACTGAGATGTTTGAATATGAAATCTATAATATTGGGTTGGCTTTCCAACCTCTTTGGATTCACATTATTCGGAGACTCGAGCCAAGAGATATAATGAAAACATTGCACTGCGCTCTAATTGGCTTCTATACGAATTTGCCCACCAACGGACCCTTGGTTTGTGGGTCTTCATCCCATCATAAGAAATTGTTCCAACATCATTCCACACATGTTGAACACTTAAATTGGTCGTTCATAGATGTCATTACTTCTCTTCCAAGCTCAATAGATTTTTTGATAAAAATCACTGATTGTCCTATGAACTCGCATATGTTATTGTATAACTTGGGTTCTCTTCTCTTCCCAACCAATTTATCAATCTAACCCTGTACACTAAGTAAACATATTAGTACAACAAATGCAAGTTTTGTTGATCATCAAAACTCAAAAATAAACGGAGATAAATTAACGCATTAAACACAACCATGCGTTTAAGGCTCAACAATCTCCCCCTTTTTGATGATCACAATTGATAAACTTGAATATGTAATATGCATTAAATGTGAGTAAACATGACTCCCTCTTAACAATTGCATAGCACATACAAGATTACCTAAGTAAAGCATAAAGCAAACGCATGGTTGTGTTTAATGCGTTAATTTATCTCCGGTTTATTTTTGAGTTTTGATGATCAACAAAACTTGATAAACTTGAATATGTAATATGCATGAAATGTGAGTAAACATGACTCCCCCTTAACAATTGCATAGCACATACAAGATTACCTAAGTAAAGCATAAAGCAAACAACTCTCCCCCTCTAACCATGCATATAGGAACTCTCCCCCTTAAACTATGCATGTATTAAGTTTCAAGTTAAGCTTCAAGTTTATCACAACATTCTCCCCCTTTTTGTGATAATCAAAAAGTACAAAATTTAAATAAACATAGCATAATTATATGTTGCCACATAGTCATATTTTAACACTATACATATGTTCATCATCAAGCATATAATAAGCATAACAAGCCTAAGATTAAATCATAGAGATGAACCACAAACATGTGTTTAAGGCAATCAACAATAAATTCCAAGTGTTGCAATGTGTGCTTATGTTCTACCATGAGTTCATGCACTTATGCCCAATTATCATTAAAATTATCAATGCATCATTAGATAAGATTATTAATCACATAATTGCACATTGCATATTCAAATTTGAATTCAATGCACTTACTATAAAAGGATAAGCATACATCATGCAATAGAACAATTTATATGTGCATATGCTAAGGGGTTATCCATTTTACTACCAATGAATATTTGAGCTTCATATTTATTGGTCACAATTAATTTGTGCCAATTAAATTTTGAATTGCTCTTTTAAAAAGTATAAATTAAATTTTACCTCCGATGACAAGAGTGCGTTCTTGTCATTGGTCATATGCCTCGCGCTTCTTCTATAGTGGTGAATAATACAAACTCCTCATTCGAGTTGCTTGTGCCTTCATCCTCCATTCCATTGTTGGCCCTACAAAACAAATTTACAATAGGAGGATCTTTGGTACCCATTTGATTTTTGGGTCCTAGAGGGTTAGCTTTCATTGGCACCTTTGGAATCCATTTCCACCTCTTGTTAGGTTGGTATTGGATTCTAGCAAACCTACACTTATTCTTAGTGTGGCCATTTTTACAACAATAGTTACAAGTAGGAGAATCATGCTTGGCTTTAGCTAACATGCTTGAAAATGATTTTGATTTGCTTGAAAAGCCTAACCCGGCTTTATCAAAGCTACACCATTGCAAGCCAAGCAACTCATTCATCTTTAGACTACTCTCACTAAATTTGCAAAAAGACATCTTTAAAGAAGTTAATTCATTTTTCAATGAATTATTTTCTTCATCTTTCTTAACAACCTCAAGTTTAAGTAATTTGTTACTCATCTTAGTCTTGCCAAGTACATCTATAAGCTCATGATAAGAATCTAAAAGTTCATCAAATGGAGGTACCTCATTGTCGCTTTCATCTCCTTCATCTATGTCATCTTTTGCCATGAGACAAATATTTGTTGCTTCTTCTTCTTCATCGGAGTCGCTATCACTCCATGTGGCTATAAACGCCTTCTTCTTCCCTTTGTCCTCATTCTTCTCCCTATGACATTTATTAGCGTAATGACCTTTTTCTTGACAATTATAACAAGTTACCTCATTTTTGGATTCATGTTTAGTAGCACTAGAGGCATTTGGCTTATTATGTTTGTTGAAGAACTTCTTGAACTTCCTAGTGAACAAGATCATCTCCTCATCATCATCATCATCTTCATCATCGGAGTGATCTTTTATCCCAACCAATGCTATCCCATTTCTTTTGGATCTATCCTCCTCCTTTATTTCTCTCCTTGTTGCAACTTCAAGTTCATGAGTCACCAATGTGCCATGGAGCTCATCAAGGTCATTGGAAGTATTTTCTCCTTTGTTTGACTCAATGATGGCGGTTCTCTTTGCGTCCCATTCCTTAGGCAATGCTCTTAGGGCTCTCCTCCATATTTGCTTTGGAGGGTACTTCTCTCCAAGTTGAGCAAGCTCGTTTATGATTAGGGTGAGCCTCCTAAACATTGAATCAACTTCTTCTCCGGACTCCATCTCAAATGTCTCATATTTGAGTTGTAGAAGGTCTATCTTTGTCTCCTTCACTTGATTTGTTCCTTCATGACAAATTTGCAATTTGTCCCATATCTCCTTAGCGGTTGAGCACATCGAGATCCGGTTGTACTCCTTCATATCTAAAGCACAATGCAAAATATCAATAGCTTTAGCATTTTGAGATATTAAAATCATATCCGCTCTAGTGAAATCATCCATTTCTTTAGGGATACTTATTCCCCCAACTTCCTTTAAAGGAATATGTGGACCTTTCACAATAATCTTCCATAGATCATAATCTACGGATTGGATATATAGAGAAATTCTATTTTTCCAATATCTGTAATTATCACCCGTGAAGAGCGGAGGTCTATTTGTCGATTGACCTTGAGCAAACTCATTTGCTAGATTAGCCATATAAAAGATTTGATTTAAAACAAAAATCAAATGGCTCTGATACCACTTGTTGGAATCGAAGAGGGGGGGTGAATGAGATTCCTTGGCTACTTTAGCGTTTTAAAATGAGTTTGCAAAACTAAAAGAGTTTGCGCTTGCGGAAGGCTTAAGTCAATCGATAAATAAAATAAAATAAGAAGTAAATAAATAAATAAACACGTAAATAAATAAAGCGGTAAATGACAAGGATATTTGTTATAGAAGTTCGGCGATGAATCGTCTACGTCTCCTCTTCCCGGTTAGATAACCTCCAACCAAGGTTCTACTAGAATAAATGATCTTGGCCTTGAGGGCTCCAAGTTAGCCACAACCCAACTCTTCCCGAGTTTACAAAGCTCTTCCCGAGCACAATACTCTTCACGAGTACACAAAGCTCTTCACGAGCTACCAACACTCTTCACGAGTCTTCTTGGCCTTAAGGGCTCCAAGGATAGCCACAACACATGCACCAACTTTACTTGTTGGCGACTTTACAATTTCCAACTTGCTTTGGTGTTGGAGGACCTTTAAAATAAACTCAACAAAACACCTTCACGGTGTACTCACACGAAGATAACAAGACTCTAACAGAAAGAATGAATTACAAGCTCCAATACAACAACAATGTATGGAGATTGCAATGCTATTTGAATTTTGAATGATCAAAGCTTTGTAGAAGTTTGTAGGCTTGTTTCTTGTCTTCAAAATGCTCCAAAGCATCCATATTTATAGTGTAGAAGGCCCCCAAGGCTCCTACTAGCCGTTGCTACACTCAAGGCTTGAATCACTCCTCGATCGCCTCGTAAATCGCCTCGGGCGATCACCATCGCCGCTTTCTAACGTTCAAATCTGGCCCAGATCGCCTCAGGCGATGTCCCCATCGCCTCGGGCGATCGCCCGTTGAAAATTTACCGTATGATCAATTCTGGATCGCCTGGGGCAACCATGCCATCGCCTAGGGCGATTTGGATCACCTGGCGCGCAGCGTGCCATCGCCTGGGTCGATGGTGCGCGGCGTTGGCACGCATGGCTCGGATCGCCTGAGGTGATGACCCGGATCGCCTGACGTGATCTGCCAGATTTCAACACTCTCAAACTTTGCACTATTAGACCATCTTAAGCTCATTTCTGGGAAAAGTGGTAAACATGAAAGTTGTAGCCCTTCCTCTTATCTAGGTGTGGACAAAATTTCATTGCATTTCATTAAGGTATGAAGAGGTTACGCCCAAAATGCTACAGACGCTCAAACCTTGCTACAATCTGCACTTGTTATGACTTCCATGCCATTTTGCTCCATGATGCAATCCGAATTGGACTGAGATGTTTGAATATGAAATCTAGAATATTGGTTGGCTTTCCAACCTCTTTAGATTCACATTATTCGGAGACTCGAGCCAAGATATATAATGAAAACATTGCACTGCGCTCCAATTGGCTTCTATACGAATTTGCCCACCAACGGACCCTTGGTTTGTGGGTCTTCATCCCATCATAAGAAATTGTTCCAACATCATTCCACACATGTTGAACACTTAAATTGGTTGTTCATAGATGTCATTCCTTCTCTTCCAAGCTCAATAGATTTTTTGATAAAAATCACTGCTTGTCCTATGAACTCGCATATGTTATTGTATAACTTGGGTTCTCTTCCATTGGTCTTCCCAACCAATTTATCAATCTAACCATGTACACTAAGTAAACATATTAGTACAACAAATGCAAGTTTTGTTGATCATCAAAACTCAAAAATAAACCGGAGATAAATTAACGCATTAAACACAACCATGCGTTTAAGGCTCAACACGAATGCTATAACATCTCGTTTCTACCAAACTGGTCACAGAGGTCCTTATACATTTTCCTTCCACCTGGGTGGATACAAAACCTGCTACTGTGAGCCCATTGTAAGATTCCTTGGCATAACTCCGGCGCACTCGGAAACACCCAACGGTTACCAAGCCTCAAAGTACTGTCCTCTGCAATCCTGAATCCCGATGGTTGTCCTTGAAGGATCAATGCTATCCATCTCTGTATCTCATCGTCTGCCTTCTGAGCTCTCCTGATATTCTCAAAAATATTCGGCTCTGCTAGAAATGTCGATACACGTACCGGCGATGCAGACACATCAAAGTCATAGCCCAACTAACAGTAGGAAGTCAACAATGCTGACAAATGAAGACATCATCCGCAGTGTACTTCACCTTCCGACTCAAATAGTCAACTGTCAAATTTGTCTTTCCCGGATGGTACTCTATCTCGCAATCATAGTCTTTTAGCAAGTCCATACATCTCCTCTGTCTCATATTCAGTTCCGCCTAAGTAAATCAAAACTTCAGGCTCTTGTGGTCCGTGAAGATGGTAAACGAAGTATCATACAAGTAGTGCCGCCAAATCTTCAAGGCAAACACAATAGCCGCAAATTCCAAATCATGAACTGGATATCTGGCCTCATGCGGCTTTATCTCGCCTCATGCGGCTTCAATCATCTCGAAGCATAAGCCACCAAATGCCTATCTTGCATCAATATGCATCCCAAACCCTGTAGCGACGTATCAGTATAAAGGATGAACCTCTTGTTCTCCGTGGGAATCACCAACACGGGTGCAGATGTCAATATATGCTTCAACTCTTGAAAACTTTGCTCACAAGTCTCAGACCAATAAAAGGGTACTCCCTTCTGAGTCAACTGCGTCAATGGCTTAGCAATCTTCGAGAATCCCTCAGCAAAGCGTCGATAATATCCTGCAAAACCAAGAAAACTCCGAATCTCGGGTACAGAGGTAGGTGCAGACCATTCCATCACTGCTTCTACCTTCCTGGGATCCACTGATATCCCATCTCTGGAGATCACATGCCCCAGAAATACCACATTGTCCAACCAGAACCCGCACTTACTGAGCTTGGCAAACAACTGATTATCTCGGAGAATCTGAAGTACTGTAGGCAGATGTCTCACGTGCTCCTCCTCACTCCTAGAATCGATGACGATGTCATCAATAAAGACTATGACAAACTGATCCAGATACGGCTGAAATACCCAGTTCATCAGACTCATAAAGACAGCTGGGGCGTTCGTCACTCCGAAATGATGTCTTCTGAACATCTTCCTCTCGCTAACCCGTATCTGATGGTACCCAGATCTCAAATCAATCTTGGAATAAATCGTGGAACCCTCCAACTGATCAAACAGATCATCAATCAATGAAAGAGGGTACTTGTTCTTTACCGTCACTTTGTTCAACTGTCGATAATCGATGCACAACCGCATAGAACCATCCTTCTTCTTCACAAACAAGACTGGTGCACCCCAAGGTGACACATTGGGGCGTATGTAGCCCTTTTCAAGAAGTTCCTGCAATTGAACCTTCAGTTCCCTTAACTCCGCTTGTGCCATTGTATAAGGGTCACGAGAAATAGCGGACGTGCCTGGCAATAGCTCAATCCCAAATTCAATCTCCCTACTCTGCGGAAAACCAGGAATTTCTTCCGGAAACACATCGGCGAATTCCACAACCACTGGTATTTCCTCAATCTTTACCTCTGCTGCACTGCCCTGTCATCAAATCTTGTTCTGTTCACCCTGAGATCCGACTGTCCTCCACGGGTAGGACAATACCGAGCACTGTGGCCCACCTTGCCACAACTATAACAAGCGGAGCAGTCATGCGCTGAGTGTTGTCCTCCACAATAATCGCAACTCGTTTCCCCTGTCCTACTCGCTTGTGTTGGCCCCCGGTTGGTCGGTGTGTTACCCCTTCGATCTCTCAGCCTTCGGTTATTAGATCGCTTCCCACTAAATCGGGAAGATGAAGAAGCCCCACGAGGTTTAAATTGTTCCCCTCGTGGTCTCAAACTGTCAGACGCCGGCCTCTGTGATGGTACAAATGGGGGTACTACATCCTTGTAAGCACTTACCCCAATTTCCGCTAACTCCGCTCTTATTTGTGCATCATCAAAGGAGCTGGGGTTATTGGAAAGAACCCGGTTAAACAGCTCCGGCCTCAAACCTTTTAAAAAGTGCCTCATCTTGGCATGTCTATTTGTAGCAATATGAGGGACATACCTCAAGAGTGGTGAATATTGTAGAGAATAGTTAGAAACAGTCATGTTGCCCTGCTTCAAGTTAGTGAACTCGTCCTCCTTCAACTGTCTCGCCGCCGCCGAGAAATATCGAATCAAAAATCGAGTCATGAACAAACTCCAGTCTACCGGTACTCCTTGAGCTCTCAACTCCATGATTGTTGTCTTCAACCACATGCATAAACATGCTCATAAGTGAACACCTATCCAACTTGTTCACTAAGTCTACCGTTCACTCGACCCTCGTTCTCTAACCACTGCTCTGATACCACTAATGTAAGGCATCGCTACCTTAAGTGTGGATTAAGTGCATTTAGAGAGCTAAACATATAATCATCAGAGTATAAGGATTCATGTTGATGCAATGAGCTTAAGGATTACAGTGCCAAAATAAAATTTTCAAAAGGAACTAATTACATTCCCACAAAATGAACGTAAGGGCTATAGATTTACTCTCTCCTGCGTAGAGACTGTAAGTTATCCAGAGAGCATACAACGCAGCGGAATAAAATATAATGGATTACTAGAACAATGGATCTATACATAGGGATTCATATCGGATAAAGGTTTACAAAAGTCTCACCCTTGTAGCGTGTTTGAGCCGATTCCACGGAGCAGCACCACGTCCAACGTCTCCTTCGAGTCACTAGCAAAACTTGTCTAGTTTTGCCTCCACGGTATCCACACGATCAAATCGGGTGAAGGAATAGTTTAAGAACAAGTTGCTAGACTAGTTCTTAAACCGGAACAAGAAACACACTCGATTCTAAATCGAAAGATGGCCCAAAACTCACCAAGAACCACACGGCTATAAGAAGCCGAGAGCTCAAGATTATCGTGCGGCCGTGTGCTTCACCTATTCTAGGTTTTAATGATATGATGTGTTAATCTCATTAATCACCATGCAATCAAATTATATATGATTAATTAAAGGCTTTCATAAAGCCTCATGGGCTTAAGCCCATGGTTTTAATTTAATCCTTATAATTATTAATTAAGACTCTTCTTAATTATTTAATTCATCCCATGAATTTAATTTCCCTTCTCGATTTAATCTTTTGTGCGACCCGATAGGATCTTGTAATGTTGGCAGTGACATAAAATCTCATTTTATGTCGCAAGCAAGGAGCGGTGTCTAGCAACACATCGAGGCTACCCAAATTACAAGAATGTCAATGACTCGACATAACCTTTAGAACTTGTGATAATATTAACCATGTAACTTAATCCCTTTGTCCTTAGTGTTTAGATTGAACACGAGTCATGGAATAGTCATACTCGTATATTCAATCTCTATTTCTTGATCCCCAAGTAGAACTAGAATAAACGAATAAGCTCGATATCTCATATCGACTCATTCGAGCATGGCCATGCATTTTAGTTCTCACTTGATCAAGGGCCAAACACATCTCCTGTTATATAGGAGGGACAAATCCTATCTCGATTAGTCAACATCCCTCTACATAATTCGTAGTGTATCCAATAGTCGCCTTTATAGATTACCCTGTTACGGGTAACGTTTGACGATATCAAGATACATAACTTCCTTATGTTGGGATCTCTGATGATCACAAGTCGTAAGGATTACATACATTATTATCACTATGAGAATTGCATATGACGATCATATAACTATCCATGTTTCATTCTCATGGTGGGTCTGTCCAGTACATTGTTCTCTAACATGTACCCATGTGTTGATTTGATATCTCATATCAATGAACAATTCATCAATCAACACCTACTAGTCTCTACGTATTATCATTATCCCTATTCATGATAATACTTGACTAGGGACATCTTTAAGAATAATACAATATTATTCTAAGGACATTAACATATATATTAATTCACATTGCACAGTTAAAAGAATAATATATAATAATGAATTGCCATTCAAGAAATCATAAACATTGTATGTCAAAACAATCATCTAATGATTTGTCTTAGGGCATATCCCAACAAATCTCCCACTTGCACTAAGACCACTCAGACATATACCTAATGCCTAGAGATCTAGTATGACGATCATGCTTCTGCTGTGACAGTGGCTTCGTCAATGGGTCAGATACATTATCATCTGTTGGTACTTTGCATATTTTAACATCTCCCCCTTTCAACGATTTCTCGAATGAAATGGAAACGCCTAAGTATGTGCTTGGATCTTTGGTGAGATCTTGGTTCCTTAGCCAATGGGATCGCTCCATTGTTGTCACAATAGAGTTCTATCGGATCTTTAATGCTAGGCACCACTCCAAGTTCAGAAATGAACTTCCTCATCCAAACAGCTTCCTTTGCTGCATCCGAGGCAGCAATATACTCAGCTTCCGTTGTAGAATCGGCTATTGTTTCTTGCTTTGAACTCTTCCAGCTCACAGCACCTCCATTTAGGCAATACACATATCCAGATTGCGATCGAAAATCATCTTTGTCGGTTTGGAAGCTTGCATCAGTGTAACCCATTACATTGAGCTCTTCCTCACCTCCATAAATCAAGAATGTATCCTTAGTCCTTCTCAAGTACTTCAGGATGTTCTTGACAGCAATCCAGTGACCTTCACCTGGATCAACTTGATATCTGCTCGTCATGCTCAAAGCATACGATACATCGGGACGAGTACATATCATGGCATACATGATACATCCAATAGCTGACGCATATGGAATCTTACTCATGCGTTGTCTCTCATCTGGTGTTGAAGGACACTGTTCCTTCGAGAGATAAATACCATGTGTCATAGGCACGAATCCTTTCTTTGATTCTTGCATGCTAAACCTTTTAAGTACTTTGTCTATGTATGTACTTTGACTCAGACCAAGAAGCCTTCTTGATCTATCTCTATAGATCTTGATTCCTAATACATAGGTGGCTTCTCCCAACTCTTTCATCGAAAAGCAATTCCCTAGCCAAATCTTTACAGATTGTCAGGTAGGGATATCATTTCCAATTAGAAGTATGTCATCTACATAAAACACTAGGAAAATGATTACGCTCCCACTGACCTTCTTGTAGACACAAGGTTCATCTTCGTTTTTGATAAAACCAAACTCTTTGATTGCATCATCAAATCGAAGATTCCAACTCCGAGAAGCTTGCTTCAATCCATAAATGGATCGTTGTAGCTTGCATATCTTTCCAGCATCCTTTGGATCGACAAAACCCTCGGGCTGTGTCATGTACACATCCTCGAGTAGATTTCCATTAAGGAAAGCTGTTTTGACATCCATCTGCTAGATTTCATAATCATGAAATGCAGCTATTGCAAGTAAGATCCTTATGGATTTAACCATGGCCACTGGTGAAAAGGTTTCATCATAGTCAATACCATGAATTTGTTTGAATCCTTTTGCAACCAGCCGACCTTTATAGGTTTGTACGTTACCATCCATATCGGTCTTTTTCTTGATAATCCATTTGCACCCTATGGTCGTACCCCTTCAGGTGGATCAACCAAAGTCCATACTTGGTTTGCATACATGGATTCCATCTCAGATTTCATGGCCTCTTGCCATTTCTCAGAATCAGTGCCCATTCTAGCTTGTTGATAAGATGACGGCTCATCCTCATCAATAAGTAGTAAGTCACCTTGTTGAGTCACAAGAAATCCATATCTATGTGGCTCCCGGTGTTCTCTTACAGACCTACGCTGGGCTTGTGTCTCTTGAGCAGGTACTTCTTCCACAACAGCTTGCGGTGCCTGCTCTGTTTCCATCTCAATCTCAGGTTCAGTGTTTTCTTGTGGTTGAACTTCACTAAGTTCAATTTTTCTCCCACTGGTGTTTCTAGAAATAAATTCTCTTTCAAGAAATACACCAGTCCGAGCAACAACTACTTTGTTCTCGGTGGGATAATAGAAATAGTATCCTTTCGTTTCCTTAGGATACCCCACAAATAAACACTTATCAGATTTGGGTCCAAGTTTGTTAGTGGCGTGACGTCTAACGAAAGCCTCACAACCCCAAATCTTCATAAAAGACAACTAGGACGCTTCCCAGTCCATATCTCATATGGTGTCTTTTCCACTGATTTAGATGGAACACGGTTCAGTAAGAAAATCGCTGTTTCTAGAGCGTGTCCCCAAAATGATATCGGAAGATCTGCATGACTCATCATTGATCTAACCATGTCTAACAAGGTTCGATTTCTCCTCTCGGATACACCATTCCATTGTGGAGTATACGGAGGAGTGAGTTGTGGGACTATCCCACACTCCTTTAGATAGTCATGAAACTCTTGGCTTAAGTATTCACCTGCTCGATCTGATCGAAGAATCTTTATACTTTTGCCAAGTTGGTTTTGTACTTCATTCTTGAAATCTTTGAACTTTTCAAAGGTTTCATGCTTATGCTTCATTAGGTACACATACCCATATCTACTGAGGTCATCAGTAAATGTAACGAAGTATTGAAAACCACCTCTAGCTTGTGTACTTATTGGTCCACATACATCACTATGTATTAGTCCCAATAAAACATTTGCCCTTTCAACATGTCCCTTGAAAGGGGCTTTAGTCATCTTGCCCATTAAACAAGATTCGCATGTTTCATATGATTCAAAATCAAATGAATCTAATACTCCATCCTTATGAAGTTTAGATATGCGGTTCTCGTTTATGTGGCCCAAGCGACAATGCCAGAGATAAGTCGGATTACAATCATTATTTTTAATCCTTTTAGTATTTATGTTATAGATAGGCATATCAAGATTTAATAAATAAAGACTATTCACCATTTGTGCGCTAGCATAAAACATATCATTTAAATAAATAGAACAACAGTTGTCCTTTATTATAAATGAAAAACCACACTTGTCTAAACAAGAAATAGAAATTATGTTTTTGGTAATGGATGGCACAAAATAACAGTCTTTTAAAATCAATGATAAACCAGAAGGCAAAGATAAATAATAATCTCCTATAGCTAATGCAGCAACTCTTGCTCCATTTCCAACTCGGAGATCAACTTCGCCTTTCGCCAACAATCTACTCTTTTGAGGTCCTGCACATTTACACAAATGTGAGATCCACATCCAGTATCTAATACCCATGATGAAGAAGTAGATAAATTGACTTCTATAACATAAATACCTGAAGTGGAAGTCACACTTCCTTTCTTCAGATCCTCCAGATATACTTTGCAGTTTCTTTTCCAATGGCCGGTCTCACCGCAATGGAAACAGTTCCCTTCCTTCGCTATCCCCCCTTTTGGCTTTAGTGCAGAAGACTTTGGCTTAGATTTAACAAAGACCTTCTTTGCTTTCTTGTTGCCTTTAGCTTTGGCCTTTCCTTTGCCCTTATTCACAATAAGAACATTGTGGCCTTAGTCTTCTTTGTATTTGCTTCATATGTTCTCAACATACCAAGCAATTGTGGTAGAGTCTTTTCCATGTCAGTCATATTGTAATTTACTACAAATTGACTGAAGCTCTCAGGCAACGATTGCAAGATCACATCGGTGGCCAACTCTTGGTCCAATGGAAAACCCAGCTTGTCCAGATTCTCAATGTACCCAATCATCTTGAGCACATGAGTTCCAACTAGGCTTCCCTCTACCATCCTGCACTGGAACAACGCTTTAGAGACGTCATACCTCTCTTGTCTAGCTTGCTGTTGGTACAATTGCTTTAAGTGTTCGATCATATCGAACGCCTCCATTTCCTCATGTTGCTTCTGAAGCTCAGAGTTCATGGTGGCAAGCATAAGGCACCCAACATCAAGTGCGTCATTCTGATGCTTCTTGTAAGCATCTTTATCAGCTCTTGTAGCTGTTAGGGGAGGTTCCTCAGCGGGCAAGAGTTCCTCTAGGACATATTGTTTCTTTTCTTGTTTGAGGACTATCCTCAAGTTCCTATGCCAGTCTAGGAAATTTGTCCCATTTAGTTTGTCCTTCTCAAGGACCGATCGCAGTGATAATGTGTTTGATATGTTGTTAGTTGCCATGGATATCTACAATATAAATATGCAAAATAAGTTTATGATTTAATCATTTAACATGGTCTTACATTAAATGATGCTCCCACTATTTTGTTTAAAAAATATCAACCCTCAAAACCTTTAGTGGGCCAAGATCCATATTTCGCCTAATCTTGAGTTAGCTTTGGCTAATCGTCCAAGACTCGGTTATTTAGGTAGACAACACTTTGTCAATTACATCACATATAATTCTTGGATAGTTGGACGAACAACGCTTTGTTCAATTCATCAAATGAATTATTATCCAACCTATGCCTCTAGGTTCCCAATCCTATTGAGATAACCTAGTTAAGTCGTACCCAATTTAAAGTATAACGGATATCACTTTTATCCTTTCGCGCCTTACTAAGATTGCCACGGTGCTTTGCTTTGGCAAACCCACACATGTACAATCGAAGTTATTGACGAGTACTTTTAATTTTGGAAGGCATCTAAAACTTAATATTTTAGAGGGATTTATTGATCTCATGATTAGTTTGATAATTTAAAATATGTCCACTACATATAGTTGTATACATATCTACATATATGTGTAATACTATTATCAATCTAAAACATAAGATAAATCATGCATCAACATACATAATTAAACGTGACATGGTTATTGCCCCTACTAATGATTTTCTCAAGCCAATGAGAAAATCCTAAGAGTCAACCTAAGGTAACTTCATAAGCACCTTCCTTTGGCTCCAATTTGTGAATGGCCTCCTCATCCCGGCACGATGCTCCATCTTCATTGATCACCATCAATAAAATAAACTACACTATTTACAAGATATAGAATTCCTTGATTCACATTCGAGGGGAACATAGGGGAGGGATTACATTTAGAATAAAATAGAGAAGGCACGACACGCAGGTCGTATTATAAATTACAAACATCCACAAATCCTATCTAATAGGTCAAAGGGCTATAACCACGCACCATGCTCAAACAACACATAAAGCATGCATTAACATTTAATTAATTAAATTCTAAACATTTTAAATTTAATTCTAATTAAAACTGTAAAATAATTTTTGAAAGATTATCGTACGCTCGGGACATCACATGTCACGAACTTAAGCGACTAAGACACGAACCACCATGGTTCGAACCACAAAAGCACACGGCTGGACCAATAATGGGCCTAGGGTTCGAAACCCTAGCCCATGGCCGAGCCAAGCTCGAGCGGCGGCGGTGCTAGGGTTCCAAACCCTTGCCGCCACGCACCACCTTGGGTTTTCATTGAGCCATCTTGTTCGAAACGCCGGAATTTGTTAGCCACGAGTCACGGTTAGGCCATGCACAGGGTTGGCTCAACCATCTCGAGCTAAGGGTTCGAAAAACCTTGCTCTCATGTGGTAAAGCTACTAATCCATGTATGCGTGAACCATTATCGAGCCAAAGAGTTCAAAACTCATCCACGTCTCAAACCTTAGCATAAGAGGCGACGATGGCCGAGCCCATGCACGGCTACTAGGGTTCGAAACCCTAGCCGTCATGAGCTAGCCGTCACGAGCCAATGGGTTCTAAACCCTAATCAATTTTCGACACTTCCATGCACAATTATTAGCCACAACGACTAAGCCATCTCGAGCCAAGGGTTCGAAAACCCTAGCCCTCATGTGGCTAGCCGTGGTGTCATTTGTGATGGTGATGGCCGAAAATATTGCCCAATAAATTTGATTATTCGCCAATTATATCAAATACAATTTTACGATGATTTTCACAAACTAAATATTAACATATCATATATGTTCATACAGTTTTAAATAGCATGCAATATTAATTCTAATATGATTAAACTATTTAACCACATAAATCCGATATGAGCCTTGTACACGGCTCTGATACCACTGTAAGTTATCCATAGAGCATACAACGCAGCGGAATAAAATATATTGGATTACTAGAACAATGGATCTATACATAGGGATTCATATCGGATAAAGGTTTACAAAAGTCTCACCCTTGTAGCGTGTTTGAGCCGATTCCACGGAGCAGCAACCACGTCCAACGTCTCCTTCGAGTCACTAGCAAAACTTGTCTAGTTTTGCCTCCACGGTATCCACACGATCAAATCGGGTGAAGGGATAGTTTAAGAACAAGTTGCTAGACAAGTTCTTAAACCGGAACAAGAAACACACTCGATTCTAAATCGAAAGATGGCCCAAAACTCACCAAGAACCACACGGCTATAAGAAGCCGAGAGCTCAAGATTATCGTGCGGTCGTGTGCTTCACCTATTCTAGGTTTTAATGATATGATGTGTTAATCTCATTAATCACCATGCAATCAAATTATATATGATTAATTAAAGGCTTTCATAAAGCCTCATGGGCTTAAGCCCATGGTTTTAATTTAATCCTTATAATTATTAATTAAGACTCTTCTTAATTATTTAATTCATCCCATGAATTTAATTTCCCTTCTCGATTTAATCTTTTGTGCGACCCGAAAGGATCTTGTAATGTTGGTAGTGACATAAAATCTCATTTTATGTCGCAAGCAAGGAGCGGTGTCTAGCAACACATCGAGGCTACCCAAATTACAAGAATGTCAATGACTCGACATAACCTTTAGAACTTGTGATAATATTAACCATGTAACTTAATCCATTTGTCCTTAGTGTTTAGATTGAACACGAGTCATGGAATAGTCATATTCGTATATTCAATCTCTATTTCTTGATCCCCAAGTAGAACTAGAATAAACGAATAAGCTCGATATCTCATATCGACTCATTCGAGCATGGCCATGCATTTTAGTTCTCACTTGATCAAACACATCTCCTATTATATAGGAGGGACAAATCCTATCTCGATCAGTCAACATCCCTCTACATAATTCGTAGTGTATCCAATAGTCGCCTTTATAGATTACCCTGTTACGGGTAACGTTTGACGATATCAAGATACATAACTCCTTATGTTGGGATCTCTGATGATCACAAGTCGTAAGGATTACATACATTATTATCACTATGAGAATTGCATATGACGATCATATAACTATCCATGTTTCATTCTCATGGTGGGTCTGTCCAGTACATTGTTCTCTAACATGTACCCATGTGTTGATTTGATATCTCATATCAATGAACAATTCATCAATCAACACATACTAGTCTCTACGTATTATCATTATCCATATTCATGATAATACTTGACTAGGGACATCTTTAAGAATAATACAATATTATTCTAAGGACATTAACATATATATTAATTCACATTGCACAGTTAAAAGAATAATATATAATAATGAATTGCCATTCAAGAAATCATAAACATTGTATGTCAAAACAATCATCTAATGATTTGTCTTAGGGCATATCCCAACAAATCTCCCACTTGCACTAAGACCACTCAGACATATACCTAATGCCTAGAGATCTAGTATGACGATCATGCTTCTGCTGTGACAGTGGCTTCGTCAATGGGTCAGATACATTATCATCTGTTGGTACTTTGCATATTTTAACATCTCCCATTTCAACGATTTCTCGAATGAAATGGAAACGCCTAAGTATGTGCTTGGATCTTTGGTGAGATCTTGGTTCCTTAGCCAATGCGATCGCTCCATTGTTGTCACAATAGAGTTTTATCGGATCTTTAATGCTAGGCACCACTCCAAGTTCTGAAATGAACTTCCTCATCCAAACAGCTTCCTTTGCTGCATCCGAGGCAGCAATATACTCAGCTTCCGTTGTAGAATCGGCTACTGTTTCTTGCTTTGAACTCTTCCAGCTCACAGCACCTCCATTTAGGCAATACACATATCCAGATTGTGATCGAAAATCATCTTTGTCGGTTTGGAAGCTTGCATCAGTGTAACCCATTACATTGAGCTCTTCCTCACCTCCATAAATCAAGAATGTATCCTTAGTCCTTCTCAAGTACTTCAGGATGTTCTTGACAGCAATCCAGTGACCTTCACCTGGATCAACTTGATATCTGCTCGTCATGCTCAAAGCATACGATACATCGGGACGAGTACATATCATGGCATACATGATACATCCAATAGCTGACGCATATGAAATCTTACTCATGCGTTGTCTCTCATATGGTGTTGAAGGACACTGTTCGTTCGAGAGATAAATACCATGTGTCATAGGCACGAATCCTTTCTTTGATTCTTGCATGCTAAACCTTTTAAGCACTTTGTCTATGTATGTACTTTGACTCAGACCAAGAAGCCTTCTTGATCTATCTCTATAGATCTTGATTCCTAATACATAGGTGGCTTCTCCCAACTCTTTCATCGAAAAGCAATTCCCTATCCAAATCTTTACAGATTGTCAGGCAGGGATATCATTTCCAATTAGAAGTATGTCATCTACATACAACACTAGGAAAATGATTACGCTCCCACTGACCTTCTTGTAGACACAAGGTTCATCTTCGTTTTTGATAAAACCAAACTCTTTGATTGCATCATCAAATCGAAGATTCCAACTCCGAGAAGCTTGCTTCAATCCATAAATGGATCGTTGTAGCTTGCATATCTTTCCAGCATCCTTTGGATCGACAAAACCCTCGGGCTGTGTCATGTACACATCCTCGAGTAGATTTCCATTAAGGAAAGCTGTTTTGACATCCATCTGCCAATTTTCATAATCATGAAATGCAGCTATTGCAAGTAAGATCCTTATGGATTTAACCATGGCCACTGGTGAAAAGGTTTCATCATAGTCAATACCATGAATTTGTTTGAATCCTTTTGCAACCAGCCGACCTTTATAGGTTTGTACGTTACCATCCATATCGGTCTTTTTCTTGATAATCCATTTGCACCCTATGGTCGTACCCCTTCAGGTGGATCAACCAAAGTCCATACTTGGTTTGCATACATGGATTCCATCTCAGATTTCATGGCCTCTTGCCATTTCTCAGAATCAGTGCCCATTCTAGCTTGTTGATAAGATGACGGCTCATCCTCATCAATAAGTAGTAAGTCACCTTGTTGAGTCACAAGAAATCCATATCTATGTGGCTCCCGGTGTTCTCTTACAGACCTACGTTGGGCTTGTGTCTCTTGAGCAGGTACTTCTTCCACAACAGCTTGCGGTGCCTGCTCTGTTTCCATCTCAATCTCAGGTTCAGTGTTTTCTTGTGGTTGAACTTCACTAAGTTCAATTTTTCTCCCACTGGTTTTTCTAGAAATAAATTCTCTTTCAAGAAATACACCAGTCAAGGGCCAAACACATCTCCTGTTATATAGGAGGGACAAATCCTATCTCGATCAGTCAACATCCCTCTACATAATTCGTAGTGTATCCAATAGTCGCCTTTATAGATTACCCTGTTACGGGTAACGTTTGACGATATCAAGATACATAACTCCTTATGTTGGGATCTCTGATGATCACAAGTCGTAAGGATTACATACATTATTATCACTATGAGAATTGCATATGACGATCATATAACTATCCATGTTGCATTCTCATAGTGGGTCTGTCCAGTACATCGTTCTCTAACATGTACCCATGTGTTGATTTGATATCTCATATCAATGAACAATTCATCAATCAACACATACTAGTCTCTACGTATTATCATTATCCCTATTCATGATAATATTTGACTAGGGACATCTTTAAGAATAATACAATATTATTGTAAGGACATTAACATATATATTAATTCACATTGCACAGTTAAAAGAATAATATATAATAAGAATTGCCATTCAAGAAATCATAAACATTGTATGTCAAAACAATCATCTAATGATTTGTCTTAGGGCATATCCCAACAGAGGCTATAGAAAAGAATTCATGTCCTTTTATACCAGCAGCACTCCTCACACTGCTCACTGCATCAACCATGGCCTGAGCCCTCCATGCCTAAAAGCACCTACAGGAACAACCCCAAACCATGATCATATAATAAACCATATTCACCACAATATGATTATAATGTATAAATGCATAAACCGTAAATACATAGCAATTCTTGTATTCAATGCATTTAAAACGCTCCCTTTTGTTGTCCCTGTACCACAACTCATATTCATAATCATTAGATTATAATACAGCTAATAAATGGCATAACATATAACTGGTTTCCATCAATACCAATAACAAATCCCTAGTCTTGTTATAACAGTGTATTTTATTGCACCTCGCTTGTCATGACCGCGACACTAATACCCCTCGCTTCGACATATCAGCGGCACTAATATCCCTCACTTCAATATGAACGGCATTTACCGTCGCTTCGACATATTAGCGACAAATATTCTATCATTGCTACTATATGACAACGGTAAGTATTCTATCATCGCTTCAAATGACAGCGGCAAAGCATTAAAATCATCACTCGAATATAACAACGACTCATGGGATATGCACCAAGCATCATATATATATATATATATATATATATATATATATATGTGCAACCACAATGCATAATCCAATATGTATATAAAATACATGTTACCGTTTGGTGCCCGTACGCCTCTCTACGTACCTTTCCAAAATATCGGATGTTACAGGACTTTATCCCCTGCGTTGTATTGTCACCTGGGAAGGCTCTACACAAGTGCACAACTCAATATTAGAAGCCAAATAATAGTCCAATACCAAAAATCCCATCAAATACCAGAAATTCCACATTTTCCACTATTAATGCCTTGCGATCGATCGGCCTTTGCTCGCGATCAATCGCGAGGCGATCAAATTTTGGCACCAAGTTTTTGTCTTGCTCGATCGATCGAGATGGTGTTCTCGATTTATTGCAGAGCCTCGTCGATCGATCGAGAATTTCCACCGATCGATCGAGCAATACATCTTCGCCCTCGTTCAGTTCTTTATAAGCGCGATCTTCGGCGAGCCATGCAAAAGCAAGAAAACACCATTTTTATACATAGCTTCCATGCCAAACCAACATACATCACAATACATCAACCCAACACATCATATATCCACCAAAACCAACATATAACACATCAATAACCATATCTCACCAACAAACAACATATTCCCAAAACAAACCCATTTCTCCCCAAACATTAGCAACCCAAAACTCCACAATACATACCCAAACATTAACAAGAAAGTTTATTTACCCTTGAGCTTCAAATTCCTATCAAGAATCAAGCAAATGCAAGCTTTTGAAATCTCCTCTTCTCTCCTCTTTTTTGACCGATTAAATGGGTTTGGGGGAAAGGGTTTGAGTGATTAAAAGAGAGTGGTGGGGAATGAGATATAAGGGGGTGAGGTAATAGTAGTGTGGGGGGTTTTAATTTAAAAGATGTCCAATTAATTAGCATGATGTAGTACAATATCCCAACATGATATTTTAAAGCATTCACTCAATAAAATGCACCATAACAAATATTAACATGATTTTTCTACATCACTAAAACAAAGCCCAATATATCATGCCAAATCACCAATCTCCCAGTATGCACCACATGCACCCTGAAATGTATTACCAGTTCATGCCCACCGCATAACTATACATTTCCCAACCTCAGTAAATAAATAATGCCAAATTATTCTCAAAATCATAAGTAATGGCCATAAAAAACATGATTAATTTCAGGGATATCACAAGCGTGCAAGCCGTCCGTGGTTGCGGTAGGGTGCGCGTGAGCCATTCGTGGTTGCGGTAAGGTGCAACATCGGCGGTGACTATACAGTGCTTTGGTAAAAAAAAACGAAACACCCTCAGTCCTTTAATTTTTTTTTTGTTACGTAAAAAATTATGTTTCTGTCTCATCCGGCCTTTTGCCGTGAGATATCACCGCCGTCGGTGATAAGACGGCGAAGCTTCGCCTCTGTTAGGTAAAGCTCCTATTGTCCGACTAGGGCTAGCATTTAATCAGATTTCAAAAAAAAATTGGGCAGATTTTGGTGCGTCCAAATTTTTTAACGAAAAACGGCGAGATCGAGCTTTTGTGGCTCTGATACCGATGTTGGAATATAATATATAGTAAATAGTTGGTATACGATATACCTGACTGCAGCGGAAGATATTCCCGCCTCATTCGTTGAACAACCTCTCGTTGGCTTTGCAGATTACTACTAGAGTAATCTACTCTAATTACACACCTTAAACCCTGGAGTCGTTGATGATTCTCCAAGAGGGACGTGTCGTGATATATGAATTAGAGTAAACTTTGTGTGTATTTCGGGAGGGTAGACTCCTATTTATAAGGCTCAAGCCCTAACCCTATGTCATACCTGCATTTTCAGGTTGACGACCAGGGTTTGGCATATACATGGCACTGTGCGTAATATGTATGTCTATTGGGCCATGGGCCATAAGCCCAACCCACTGGATATACCCATATACATCGACTCACTACACAGACTGGAGTCTGATGGATATGGTAGATGATGCTGACATTCTCAGGTTCATCATGAATTTGAGTAGGAGAGTGAAAATTTGTGGTTGAAATCACAAATGTGTTGTCATAACTAGAATATGGAAATAGAAACAAAAGAAAACGGTGACGTGCAAGAAAACTGGTCGACGCCAGCATCTCCAAATATGGTGTTGCAGAAACTATCCGTGGAGGCAGTTAGAAGGGCCGGTGAAGCACTCCATGGTGCATATTCAGGCAGTCCAATCTTCAAAACTCCTCCTCGATTGGATCCAGCGCCAAGGCATAGGCGTGCCCGTAGTGAAGCAGTGGCTTCTTTTCATAGGCGTAGCAGTAGCAACAGTAGTTTTCAGAAATGGAAGTGTCACATGCAAAAGGCTTTACATTGGAATAGTAGTAGTTTTCGTGAAGGTAGCATGTCTCCTTCTTTCGATCCGGAGATTCTCGTTAACCAGAAAAGACAGTGGTGCTTCAGTCAAAACATAGGTATGCAGCCTCATAACATTAACAGCAAAAGGCTAACTAGTTTATTCAATATTTCAAGGGTAATAGGTTTAAGTTATCACATTTATTTCTATTATTTACCTTTCTTGAAAGATACTATGTTGTCATGAATCGAGCTAATTTTATTTGTAGACATGTAAAATATTTCCTTGTAGAATTTTAAGAACTTTTTTAAAGTTAGTCTCAAATTACCTGCATCTTTATTGGAACCTTTCTGTGGTTTTTTCCTTGAGCATGTGTCACAATCACAGAACTATTTCTTCCTTTGCAATCCAATCTTAATTCCACCATTTTGATTATTGAATAAGCCACAACTTCAAATTAACAAATATCATGAGTTTAGTTTTCCATTTTCTCGTTGGTTAACTCTTAGTGACACTAATGTTGTTCCATATTCCCTGGACTTTGATTATAAAGTTTTATTTAATTTTTCTTTGTGGTTGACTGGTTAACTGCTTGGGAAGATTGAGATTCTTATCGTTAAATCAGATGAGAGTGAATGCAGGACCATGAAAAATATAAGGAGCATGCGTCACTTTTTGAAAACTTTATTGTTTTGGGGCTTCATCCAAATGCCAATCTCGAGGTTGTTGAGGATGACTTTGTTAGGAGGAAGAAAAGGGAAAAAGAAATGGCAAGAGCTGAAAAGTTGGATTTTAAAATGCTTCCTTATCGTCAGCCCACAGTACCAATATTGGAACCTCAAGTTTGTTGCCTATTATTTATCATTTTTTAACTAACATTTAGCAAATTCTTGCAATCCAGTGCATGTGCATGCTTTCTTTGACAGTGATGTACTCTGAATCGCTTTTAGCAGCTCATATATAATGATTTCCTTAAATAATAAGCCTATGCTCTCTGAATTGAGGAGTCATCTAAACTTTCTCCTTGTTTAAGATATAACTAGTTCAAGTGAAAACGATTGCCATTATTCTTGATATGACTATTAATCTTTCATTTTCCGACTATTCAATATGTTTAACATGTGCAAAGGCAACTCAATTAGAGTTTTCAATTCTTATATTTTCATTTGCAATCAATAGGTGTTCTTTAAGTATCCTCCTGGGAAAAAATTGGCTTTGCGATTGAAAGATCTGGCTGCATTTTGCTTTCCCGAAGGTGTTAAGGTGGGTATCTGCTTGCCTTGTTCCATGACTCTTCTAAGAGTACGAGCTATGAACTTAGCAATTTAGCATTTTGGTATCTACCTTTCCTCAGCCAGCTAAACATTAGTAATTCTAAGAAAAAGCATAGGCAGCATGTTTACGTACTTGTTTTATTTGTTAGCGGCACACTGCAGACCTTTATAAAAAATTATAAAGTTCTCAAATGGGCTATATTATAGTCTGCACAATGTTCTGCTTTAACAGGAATCTGTTAATATAGATTGGGTAGGAATTCTCATTCTATGCTATAGATTTAATAAAAAATGAAACAAAAACTCGCAATTTATAGTGGGCATTCTATACAACACTCTTTTAGTTGGACATATGTGATATATATGGACCAACTTGAGGGGAAGAGTTAGCATATACAATATTTGACGTGACTAGAAATAGACACATCTATTGCGTTTAATTGTCTACTGTTACCTCTCTTTTTGGTTCGCTTCGATAACAAATGAATTTATAGGGGAAGGGATGAGCTGTTTTGTGAAATCACAGTTTTGGCCGGAGTCCGGGAGGATCCTTTTCCCGTTTAGGATCTCCGGTGATCAATATTGGTTTCTTTTTTAGAGGAGGGCTTAGAGTCCTTCTTCTTGTCAACCATTCTCCTTTTTATAGGGGAGGGATGCCAATGGTCCCGCCTTGCCGAGGATTCTGGGGACAATATCTGGAACTGAGAGGGGGGGGACCACATACTGGGGACCATCTACGTCTGTTACCTACCTCGTACGATCCTTTTGCTCTGGTGATTCTCTGCGTCCGGGAATATGCTTTTCTTACCCACAGTACTTGACCACCCTTTGATTGGTTAGTAGGCCTAGCCTTTACTTTAATAGGTGTCCGATTCCTGCAACCCTAGTCCCGGTATACAGGACCACCATAGGTGGCCTCAGCTCGGCTGTCCTGTCCAATGACTGCCCGTCCTTACCTATTGAGGAAACCTCGCCTCAGCTTGGTTGTCCTGTCTCATGGCGGACCGTCCTTACCTATTGAGGAAAACTCGCCTCAGCTTGGCTGTCCTATCCCATGGCGGACCGTCCTTACCTATTGAGGAAACCTCGCCTCAGTCTGGCTATCTTGGTAAATACAGCTCGTCCCGACCTATTGAGGAAACCTCGCCTCAGTCCGGCTATCTTGGTAAATACAGCCCGTCCCGACCTATTGAGGAAACCTCGCCACAGCCTGGCTGTCCTGTCCAATGATTGCCCATCCTGACCTCTTGATGTACTTTCTCGCCGCCCCGGCTCGGAGGCCGCTCCGAGGATTGCGGCCCAGGAACACTAAATAGGGCTCTGCTCGGACACGATAGTGGCAGCTAGCCAGAGGTGATCGTGCCCGCGATAAACTCGGGTCGGGCGGCGAGCTCGATGAGGACAGCACGGTATCGGCCCTAACGACTTCCCTTGTTGGTTAAATGGGCCCCCCACTGACCGGGCCCAAATAAAGTTCGGACCCTCAAGACCTACTGGGCCTCCAGAACTAGGGATATCATCAGTATCCCCCCCCCCCCCCCCCAAGTCGAGCTAGAGTAGCGCTGCCTCGACTAATGGGCTTGTGGCGAACTTTATTGGTTCCTGACCCCGATCCTTTGATTGGACAACTCCTGGTCCCGGGGTGACAGCTGTCCCGTACCAAACCCTAGTAGGTTGTCAGGCCACGTGCCCTTATCTGGCGCTCCGACCGTTCAGATTCCTTCATCTGCATCGTTGGTTTGGGCCAGGCTTTCCTCGGCCCACGCACCATATCTTCTATAAATTGAGGCCCTCGAGTCACTTTCATTCATTTGCGCTCTAGGTCGGATCAATCGTCTCTCCTTACAACCCTGTAAGTCAGCTCTGCTTTCCTTTCTGTTAATGTCACACTCCACTTCTTCCACTTCTGGTGCTCTCTTTTGAGGGGGGGACGAGGAGGCCGAGGTGCCTGATCTACCCAGCCCCTCGGATTGGAGGTCGGATGCTCCCAAGGGAGACATTCCCGAGGTGGTACCCCTCCGACAAGTCCCTCCTAGGGTATTTGATCCCTCTCTCCCCACCTTCGAGGTTCTCGACCCGAGGAGCCTGGCCCAGGCTGGACTTCCCTGGTACGAGATCCTCGACTCGTGCGTTTCCCCTGAGGCCGAGCACCTTCTCCGTACGTGGTTTATCCCACCGGATCACGACGTCCGGGTCCCTAGGGCTGGTGAGCGTCCGCATCTCCCCCCGCCCGGGTACTTTCCCTTCTTCCTTGAGCAGCTTAAAAGCGGACTTTGCTTTCCTATCCCCCTTTCTTTCCAGGAGTTCTCCCACTTTCATTGTGTCTCTCTGAGCCAGCTTACCCCCAATTCCTACCAGAGCCTAGTTTCTGTCACTGCCCTCTTCCGATCCTTGGGTCTGCCTTTCTCCCCTACCCTTTATTATTTTTTTCAGGTTAAGAAAACCCCATCTCCCGGGGTGTTTTACTTTGGTGCCCGAACCTTTTATAAATTTTTAAACAACATCCCGAGCTCCCGTAAGGGATGGAAACAAACCTATTTTTTTGTCAAACCACCTCGACGCTGGGCTTGCCCAATGGCCTGGCGAGATACCCTACCTACCCCCCGATCTTTGCCCAAAAAATATAAAGAGGACGTGTTCTTCCAAACGGTTATCTCAACCCTTGGGGTCGGCGTTTTGATTCAGCTGCCTTGATCAGGGAGGACGTACTCATGAGTTTTGGGCTGAGCTCCTATCCAGACGTCCCTGGTGGTACGTTCTTCCTATCCGGCCCCCGCTTATTACATTTATATATTTTTTATGTCTGAGCTGAATCCTTTCTCTTGCAGATAACATGTCTCTTCAGCAGCTGCTATCTACCATGGCGTCTCAGAAGAAAGCGGGAAAAGGGGCGGCCGGTGCGGGCCCTTCGAGCCAACCCCCTAGGGCCCCCGTAGCCCCCCCAAACCCTCCCTTTCCAGTGGCCAGCCCTCCTCGCGCCGAAGAGGTTAGGGAGGAGACCGGCCTGAGAAAAAGGAAAAGGGACAGAGGCGCAGCTAGGATCCCGACTCGGGAAGAGGTGGCTACTTCCCCGGTTATTCATGAGATCGACACCCCACCTGCTTCCCCCCCAAGTCATCTATCCGCTGCTCCCGCCGACCCGGGTTCATCGGGGGTACCGGTGGGTTATACTCGAGAAGTCAGCCTTATCAACTCTGCCCCCTCAGGTCTATCTGCCCGAATTGTTGAGTGTCTGACCTCCTCCGCTGATCAGCAAGTCTTATCCGAGCTGAGGTGGAAACCCCTAGCAGAGGAAGGCGTATCTCGGGCCCTATCAGTAAGCATTTTTTTTTATATATATGGAACTGAGCCCCTCTTCCCCTTTTCTCTTCAGGGCCTAGTGATGATGTGCGAGAGCCTTCGTCGGGGTGCAAGCTACGGCCAATCAGCCAAGGACGCGAAGAAAGCAGCGCGGGAGGCCAAGTCAGAAGCTGAGAATGCTACTGCTAAGTCCGAGGCGGACGCTGCTGAACTAGAGTCTTATAGGGCCTCGGTGATCCGACTACGAGCTGATGTCGAACAGCTCCGTGGTGCTCTGGTCGGGAAGGAGCGAGACCTTTCCAATGCCATGGCCGAGCTTGGAAAGGTCAAATCCGAGTTGGAATCCTATGTGGTGGGTGAATCAGCCCGATGCGAAGCCTTCATCAAGTCGGAGGAATTTACGCGCATGCTGGCCTCCAAGGCCTTTAAGTTTCTGGACCTCGGTTTCGAGGGGTGCAAGGGCCAGTTCAAAGCCAAGGGCTTCCCGCCTAGTGACCAGGACCCTGACAACTTCCTGGACCTTAACGCAATCATTGCCAACATCCCTCCCGACTTCATCAACTAGTCTGACTTGTTCTTAATTTATCCTTTGTATTTTTTCTTTATTTCCCTTTTACGCTTGTACTGTGCTTCGGAGGCACCCCCCTGTAATGAGGTCATTTTGAATTTTGATTGTCCTCTCTGAAGCAATTGATATTACTTGTTAGGAATTGGCTTCCATCGCAACTTTACGAACGTTCCGACCACTTATACCAGCCGAGCCGGCCCGTGGTTTTACATTGGATTGATCCAAAAAATACAACTTAAAAATAATCCCACGCGTAGAACTGAATGCCGCATAGGGCCGTCGTGCAATAACGACTAGAATAATTCTAACAAATAAAATCTTAAAACAGGGCTAACCTGTTAATCTCCACAGATACTCAACCGTGCAAAAAGGTTTTACTCGACCCGAGCTCACGAAATAATCCTTACAAGCAGATGATGTCCTCTTGACCTGCGCTCATACACCCGGGCTCTATGATGCAGAGATGACCTGCACTTTTAATTGGTGCCAGGGCCTCATACACCTGGGCTTTAGTGACAGGGATGACCTGCACTTTTAATTGGTGACAGGGCCTCATACACCTGGGCTTTAGTGACAGGGATGACCTGCACTTTTAATTGGTGCCAGGGCCTCATACACCTGGGCTTTAGTGACAGGGATGACCTGCACTTTTAATTGGTGCCAGGGCCTCATACACCTGGGCTTTAGTGACAGGGATGACCTGCACTTTTAATTTTGTGACATGGGATTTAAGGGAAATGTTCATAAAATAACAGTGTTCGTACATGGAATTGAAATAACAACAATAAAATGCCTAGGAATAATATTTTCTGAGGTGATATGCATTCCAATGTCTTTTGAGGCGTCGGCCTTCGCCCTCCTCTAAGTAGTACGATCCGGAACTAAGTCTCTGGACTACTTTGTACGGTCCCTCCCATCGGGGGTCGAGCTTTCTTACCTCCCCTGCTGGGTTAACCTTTTTGAGGACGAGGTCCCCCACTTGAAAATTCCGGGGTATCACCCTCTTGTTGTAGGCTTTGACTATCTTGCTGCGGTAAGCCTCCATCCTTATAGCGGCCCTTTCCCTTTTCTCATAGATCAGATCCAAATCCAGAGCTCGGTGTTCCTCATTGTTGTCATCATATGCTTGGACCCTGACAGAAGTTTTTCCGACCTCAGCTGGGAGCACGGTCTCCGTTCCATATACCATGCTGAAAGGCGTTTCTCCTGTTGGGACGCGAAGCTGTCGTTCTGTTAGCCCACAACACACTTGACAGCTCGTCCACCCAATCCTTACCAACCCCGTACAGTCTTGCCTTTAACGCTTGCACAATTGATCGGTTGGTGACCTCTGTCTGCCCATTGCTCTGCGGGTAACCCACCGATGTAAAGGCTTGTTCGATCTTCATTTCCTTGCACCAAGCCATTAACCTCTGCCCCTGGAACTGCCTCCCATTGTCTGATACTAATTTCCTGGGTACTCCGAAACGGCAAACTATGTTCTTCCACAGAAAATCCAGCACATTCTCCTCGGCGATCTTGGCTAATGGTTCGGCCTCGACCCAATTTGAGAAGTAATCTACAGCCACCAACAGAAATTTATTTTGCTTCGGGGCTACCGGGAAGGGTCCCACGATATCCAAACCCCATTTATCGAAAGGGCAGGCCGATGTTACCGCTTTCATGAGCCTTGCTGGCCTTAACTGGAACTTACTGTTCCTCTGACAACCCTCACAAGTGACTACAGTCCTGATCGGGTCATTCCTCAGGGTCGGCCAGAAATATCTAGCAAGGAGGGTCTTTCTGGCCAGAGCCAACCCCCCGAGATGGTCTCCACAGCATCCCTCATGAATTTCTCTGAGCACATATTCTGCCTCCTCCGCGCTCAGACACCGGAGCAGGGGTCCGGCAAAGGACCTCTTATATAACACATCCTCTATCAGAACAAAACGGAATGAATGCCTCTTCAACCTCCGGGCTTGGTTCTTATCAGCGGGCACTTCAAGCTTTCTCAACTAGTTCAAAATTGGGGCCATCCAACCTAGGACCTCAGGGGACTCTGTGGCGGGCTGAGTTGACGGAACCAACTCAGTTTGAAATATGAGCTCCCTTTGGGAAAAGGAACTAGGGATGTTGACCACTTGGAGAGCTCATCAGCTTCGTGATTATCCTCCCTAGGGATCTGCACTATGCTCCACTCCACGAAACTTTCTGACATCTCCTGTATAGCCTTCAAGTATTCTATCATCTTCTCGCTTTTGGCTTCGTAATTCCCTTTCACCTGCTGAGTGGCCAGCTGGGAGTCCGAGTGAAGGATCACCCGGCTGGCACCGACCTCCTTTGCCAACCTCAGCCCGATCAGTATGGCCTCGTATTCTGCTTCATTGTTAGAAGCCCGGAAATCCAATCTGATAATGACCTTCATCTTTTCACCCGCGGGGGATATCAGAACAATCCCCACTCCACTGCCTTCACTGTTTGCTGCTCCATCCACGTATACTTTCCATGGCTCCTCAGCCTCAACCTCTATCATTTCCGCGAGGAAATCTGATAAAGCCTGGGCTTTAATGGATGACCGTGGTTGGTAGGTCACGTCGTACTCGCCGAGCTCGATTGTCCACTTCACCAATCTCCCTGATACATCAGGCTGGGTCATTATCCTCCCCATGGGGCTGTTGGTTAGTACTGAGATGGGGTGTGACAAGAAGTAGGGTCTCAGCCTTCTTGCGGTTATGACCAAAGCTAATGCCAACTTCTCAACCTTCTGGATATCTGAGTTCCGCTCCTCTCAGTGCATGGCTGACATAGTATACCGGCCTCTGGTCCGTGCCATCCTGTTTTATCAGTACTGAGCTGACAGCACTCTCCGTAGCGGACAAATAGATCCATAATCGCTCGCCGGGCTGGGGTTTTACCAGGACGGGCAGTTCGGCCAGGTGCTTCTTCAAGTCAGAGAAATCTCTCTCGCATTCGTCATCCAATCGAACTTTTTCGCCTTTCTCAGTACTTGGAAGAAAGGGTAACTCCTATGAGCCGACCTGGAAATAAAACAAGCTAAGGACGGAATCCGCCCTGTCAGCTTCTGTACCTCTTTTATACTGCGAGGTGAGGTCATCTCTTGAATTGCTCTGGCCTTCTCCGGGTTGACCTCGATCCCCCTCTCGGTTAACATGAAACCCAAGAATTTCCCGCTCTTCACACCAAATACGCACTTAGCCGGATTCAGTTTCAGACCAAACCTGCTTAGTGTGGCAAAAGTTTCCTCCAAGTCGGGCAACAGGTCTGCCCGGCACTTAGATTTTACCAAGATGTCATCCACGTAAACCTCAATGTTCCTTCCCGCCTGGTTTTCAAACACTTTGTCCATCAACCTCTGGTATGTGGCCCCAGCGTTCTTGAGGCCAAAAGGCATGACCACATAGCAGAACGTTCCATCCGACGTGATAAAACTGACCTTATCTTGGTCCTCTTTTGCCAAGGGTATTTGGTGATATCCCTGGTATGCGTCCATGAAACTTAACAACTCGTACCCTGAGGTGGAGTCTACCAACTGGTCGATCCGGGGTAGGGGATAACAGTCCTTGGGACAGGCTTTGTTCAAATTACGAAAGTCGATGCACATCCTCCATTTTCCCGCCGACTTTGGAACCAAAACCACGTTAGACAACCAGGTGGGGAATTGCACCTCCCTTATCTGTCCGGCCTTCAGCAAGGTCTGAACCTCGGCTCGGATAATTCTGTCTTTATCTGGTCCAAAATGCCTTTTCTTTTTCCGGGTTACTTTGACCTCTGGATTGACATTTAACCTGTGCTGGGCTACCGCGGGCAACACCCCTGTCAGCTCGGTGGGAGACCAGGCGAATATTCCAGCATGCTTGGACAGGCATTCCACTAAGTCTTGCTTCAGGACGTTGTCTAGGTCAGCCGCTACTCTTGTGGTTTTATCAGGCTGTCCTGGGACTAATATAATTTCCTCTTCCCCGTCCCGCATCGCCTGCACCTCCTGCACCATCTGTACTCCCCTATCCTCCCGTCCTTCATCACCGCCCCTTCGGGATCTTTTCACCTCTACCCTCACAGTTTCCGCGTAGCATTTCTTGGATGAGGGCTGGTCTCCCCTAACTTCCCCAACTCTTTTTCCTACAGGGAACTTTATCTTTTGGTGGAAGGTGGAGGCCACAGCCCTGAACTCGTTCATAGCTGGTCTTCCCAGGATGATGTTGTACGAAGACGAGGCCGCCACAATGGTGAAGGTGATCAACCTCGTTTTCCTATCCTCATTAGATCCCAAGGACAGGGGCAGGGAGATCTGACCGAGCGGGTACACGGTGTGCCCCGCGAAACCGAACAGGGGGGTGTTGATTGGCTCGAGGTGATATCCACCCAAGTCCATCTGCCGAAAGGCTTCGTCAAACAGCACCTTCACCGAACTCCCGGTGTCTACAAACACCCTCCCGACTTCATAATTGGTGACAGTGGCTCGTACAACCAGGGCATCATTATGGGGTGCGCAAATATTTTCCAGATCTCGTGGCCCAAAGCTGATAACCACCTCCTCCTCAGCACCGCAAACCCCTCCTACACTCAGGGTCTCTCTCCTGCTGGCAGCCTTCCTGGCTCTTTTGGAATCCCCATCCGTTGTGCCGCCCGAGATCATGTTGATGACTCCCCGTGTTGGTGAATCGACACGGTAGGGTTGACGTTATCTAAACTCCTCGGTGGTCCTCGAGCCCGTCCTCTACCACGAAACGGAGGACGGAAGTTGGTCCGTCCCCCTCTCCCTCTTGTCCACGACGGTCCTCGACCCCTTCCCCGAGGAAGATTATCTCCTTGTGGGATGGGTCAGGACAACAACTGCTTGAACTGGGAACTGTTCTGTATTGCCTTCTCACGTTCCTCATCCAAACGATGGCAATCTTGTGTGGTGTGCCCAGTCGCTTGGTGGAAGATGCAGTATTTCTCCAAGACCTCCTTGCTCGGCTCTACACTGGCTGGTGCTGGCTTTTGCAACACCTGTTTGTCCTCGCATATGCGAACGGCCTCCTCCTTGGAGACTTTCAATCGCGTATACTGGGAAAATCGATCGAGCTGCGCCCCTTCCGCTGGCCTCTTCTCGCCCTGGCTGATCCGTTTCTCCCCGGTCCTCAGCACTTCTTTCCTCCTCAGTTGCTGGGCCTCCTCCACGTTGATGTACTTTTCCGCTCGGGTGAGCAGATCATCATAGGTAACAGGAGGCTTCTTTACTAAGGATCGGAAGAAGTCTCCTCCTCTCAGGCCTTGGGTAAAGGCGCTGATCAGAATTTCCGCCGGGCAGGCAGGTATTTCGAGTATCACAGTGTTGAAGTTTTTGATATACTCCCGCAACGACTCATCCTCGGCTTGCCTAATCTCGAACAAGCTCAGAGAGGTATTCTTATATCGCTTGCTGCTGGCATACTGGTGTAAGAACGCGAAGCTAAATCCGGCGAAGGAAGTAATGGAACCCGGCTCCAACTGGTTGAACCATTTCTGGGCCGACCTCACCAAAGTGGTCAGGAACACTTTGCACTTAAGGCGATCCGAGTAGCAATGTAGCATGGCAGCGTTTTCGAACCTGCCCAGATGTTCTTCCGGGTCCGTGCTCCCATCGTATTCCCCAGCATTCGGGGGTCGGAAGTTATTTGGGAGTTCCTCGTTTACTATTTCACCCGCGAAAGGGGTTCCCCTCCTGACAGAGGTACCCCCCATCCCCTTCTTCATCCTCTGGACCTCGTCCTTCAGCTCCTCCACCTGGCCCTCCAGATCCGGAGTAGCAGTCACTTTAGGACGGGAAGTTGCTCCTTGTTCGGGATCCTTCATCTGCTGGGAGCTTTCCCCGTGCACACCCTCGGACGGACCTTCCTTTCTCCTCATAGTCTGTTCCATCGTAACTGCAATTAGTCGTGTGAGCTGCTCCAGTGTTAAAGCTCCCACTGTCATGTTTACCCCGGGCTGTGGCTGCTCCTCGCCATTGGTGGAGGCGTGGTGCTCTCGACTTTCCTCTGCTTCCGTTCTCCTTGTTCTTACCATTGGATCAACGTCTTTTGCTCAGATTATCCCACAGACGGCGCCAATTTGTTACCTCTCTTTTTGGTTCGCTTCGATAACAAATGAATTTATAGGGGAAGGGATGAGCTGTTTCGTGAAATCACAGTTTTGGCCGGAGTCCGGGAGGATCCTTTTCCCGTTTAGGATCTCCGGTGATCAATATTAGTTTCTTTTTTAGAGGAGGGCTTAGAGTCCTTCTTCTTGTCAACCATTCTCCTTTTTATAGAGGGAGGGATGCCAATGGTCCCGCCTTGCCGGGGATTCTGGGGACAATATCTGGAACTGAGAGGGGGGGACCACAGACTGGGGACCATCTACATCTGTTACCTACCTCGTACGATCCTTTTGCTCTGGTGATTCTCTGCGTCCGGGAATATGCTTTTCTTACCCACAGTACTTGACCACCCTTTGATTGGTTAGTAGGCATAGCCTTTACTTTAATAGGTGTCCGATTCCTGCAACCCTAGTCCCGGTATACAGGACCACCGTAGGTGGCCTCTGTTGGGATATGCCCTAAGACATATCATTAGATGATTGTTTATGACATACAATGTAATATGATTTTATAAATGGCAATTCATTATTATATATTATTCTTTTAACTGTGCAATGTGAATTAATATATATGTTAATGTCCTTAGAATAATATTGTATTATTCTTAAAGATGTCCCTAGTCAAGTATTATCATGAAACGGATAATGATAATACGTAGAGACTAGTATGTGTTGATCGATGAATTGTTCATTGATATGAGATATCAAATCAACATATGGGTACATGTTAGAGAACGATGTACTGGACAGACCCACCATGAGAATGCAACATGGATAGTTATATGATCGTCATATGCAATTCTCATAGTGATAATAATGTATGTAATCCTTACGACTTGTGATCATCAGAGATCCCAGCATAAGGAGTTATGTATTTTGATATCGTCAAACGTTACCCGTAACAGGGTAAACTATAAAGGCGACTATTGGATACACTACGAATTTTGTAGAGGGATGTTGACTGATCGAGATAGGATTTGTCCCTCCTATATAACAGGAGATGTGTTTGGCCCTTGATCAAGTGAGAACTAAAATGCATGGCCATGCTCGAATGAGTCGATATGAGATATCGAGCTTATTCGTTTATTCTAGTTCTACTTGGGGATCAAGAAATAAAGATTGGATATACGAGTATGACTATTCCATGACTCGTGTTCAATCTAAACACAAAGGACAAAGGGATTAAGTTACATGGTTAATATTATCACAAGTTCTAAAGGTTATGTCGAGTCATTGACATTCTTGTAATTTGGGTAGCCTCGATGTGTTGCTAGACACCGCTCTTAGCTTGTAACGTAAAATGAGATTTTATGTCACTGCCAACATTACAAGATCCTATCGGGTCGCACAAAAGATTAAATCGATAAGGGAAATTAAATTCATTGGATGAATTAATTAATTAAGAAGAGTCTTAATTAAGTGATTAAAAGGTTTTAATTAAATCATGGGTTTGGGCCCATAAGACTTTAAGAAAGTCTTGAACCTTAATTAAAAGCCTTATAATATAAATACAAGGTTTTGATTAATTGTTAATCATTCTTTTCATATCATTGTTTGATATCAAAACCTAGCCTCCACTTCTCTCCTCCTCTCGGCCGCCTCATTCCCTTCAAGAGCCACGGCTGCCGCCGCTTGCTTGTCGGAATTGTTGGTAGCCGTTGATCGGTTTTGATTGAGCTTTGGTTCAAGAATAAGTCTAGCAACTTGTTCTTGAACATCCCTTTCGATTTGATCGTGTGGATACCGTAGAGACGAAGGTGCAAACTTTCGTTTGTGACTCGTGGTGCTACAACGAGGATTCTGCTTCAAACACGCTACAAGGGTGAGACACTTGTAATTCCTTTATTCGATATGAATCCCTATGTATAGATCTGCTGATTAGTAATCCATAAAAATTTTATTCCGCTGCGTTGTATGCTCATGGATTACTTACAGTGGTATCAGAGCCGTGTACAAGGCTCATATCGAATTTATGTGGTTAAATAGTTTAATCATATTAGAATTAATATTGCATGCTATTTAAAACTGTATGAACATATATGATATATTAATATTTAGTTTATGAAAATCATCGTAGAATTGTATTTGATATAATTGGCGAATAATCATATTTATTGAGCAAGTTTTTGGCCATCACCATCACAAATGACACCACGGCTAGCCACATGAGGGCTAGGGTTTTCGAACCCTTGGCTCGAGATGGCTTAGTCGTTGTGGCTAATAATTGTGCATGGAAGTGTCAAAAATTGATTAGGGTTTAGAACCCATTGGACGTGACGGCTAGCTCATGACGGCTAGGGTTTTGAACCCTAGTAGCCGTGCATGGCTCGGCCATCGTCGCCTATTTTGCTAAAGTTTTGAGACGTGGATGAGTTTTGAACTCTTTGGCTCGATAATGGTTCACGCATGCATGGGTAGTAGCTTTACCACATGAGAGCAAGGTTTTTCGAACCCTTAGCTCGAGATGGTTGAGCCAACCCCGTGCATGGCCTGACCGTGACTCGTGGCTAACCAATTCCGGCGTTTCAATTAAGATGGCTCGATAAAGTTGCATGAAGGTGCGAGGCGGCTAGGGTTTGGAACCCTAGCGCCGCCGCCGCTCGAGCCATGGCTCGGCCATGGGCTAGGGTTTCGAACCCTAGGCCCATTAATGGTCAAGCCATGTGCTTTGTGGTTCGAACCATGGTGGTTCGTGTCTTAGTCGCTTTAGTTCGTGGCATGTGATGTCCCGAAAGTACGATAATTTTTCAAAAAAATTATTTTACAGTTTTAATTAGAATTAAATTTAAAATGTTCAGAATTTAATTAATTAAATGTTAATGCATGCCTTATGTGTTGTTTGAGCATGGTGCGTGGTTATAGCCCTTTGACCTATTAGATAGGATTTGTGGATGTTTGTAATATATAATACGACATGCGTGTCGTGCCTTCTCTATTTCATTCTAAATGTAATCCCTCCCCTATGTTCCCCTCGAATGTGAATCGAGGAATTCTATATCTTGTAAATAGTGTAGTTTATTTTATTGATGGTGATCAATGAAGATGGAGCATCGTGCCGGGATGAGGAGGCCATTCACAAATTGGAGCCAAAGGAAGGTGCTTGTGAAGTTACCTTAGGTTGACTCTTAGGATTTTCTCATTGGCTTGAGAGAATCGTTAGTAGGGGCTATAACCATGTCACGTTTAATTATGTATGTTGATGCATGATTTATCTTATGTTTTAGTTTGATAATAGTATTACACATATATGTAGATATGTATACAACTATATGTAGTCGACATATTTTAAATTATCAAACTAATCATGAGATCAATAAATCCCTCTAAAATATTAAGTTTTAGATGCCTTCCAAAATTAAAAGTACTCGTCAATAACTTCGATTGTACATGTGTGGGTTTGCCAAAGCAAAGCATCGTGGCAATCTTAGTAAGGCGCGAAAGGATAAAAGTGATATCCGTTATACTTTAAATTGGGTACGACTTAACTAGGTATTCTCAATAGGATTGGGAACTTAGAGGCATGGGTTGGATTATAATTCATTTGATGAATTGAACAAAGTGTTGTTCGTCCAACTATCCAAGAATTACATGCGATGTAATTGACAAAGTGTTGTCTACCTAAATAACCGAGTCTTGGGCGATTAGCCAAAGCTAACTCAAGATTAGGCGAAATATGGATCTTGGCCCACTAAAGGTTTCGAGGGTTGATATTTTTTTAAAAAACAAAATAGTGGGAGTATCATTTAATATAAGACCATGTTAAATGATTAAATCATAAACTTATTTTGCATATTTATATTGTAGATATCCATGGCAACTAACAACGTTACTAGCACTTTATCACTGCGATCGGTCCTTGAGAAGGACAAATTAAATGGGACGAATTTCCTAGACTGGCATAGGAACTTGAGGATAGTCCTCAAACAAGAAAAGAAACAATATGTCCTAGAGGAACCCTTACCCGCTGAGGAACCTCCCCTAACGGCTACAAGAGCTGAAAAGATGCTTACAAGAAGCATCAAAGTGACGCACTTGATGTTGGGTGCCTTATGCTTGCCACCATGAACTCTGAGCTTCAGAAGCAACATGAGGAAATGGAGGCGTTCGATATGATCGAACACTTAAAGCAATTGTACCAACAGCAAGCAAGACAAGAGAGGTATGACGTCTCTAAGGCGTTATTCCAGTGCAGGATGGTAGAGGGAAGCCTAGTTGGAACTCATGTGCTCAAGATGATTGGGTACATTGAGAATCTGGACAAGCTGGGTTTTCCATTGGACCAAGAGTTGGCCACCGATGTGATCTTGCAATCGTTGCCTGAGAGCTTCAGTCAATTTGTAGTAAATTACAATATGACTGACATGGAAAAGACTCTACCACAATTGCTTGGTATGTTGAGAACATATGAAGCAAATACAAAGAAGACTAAGGCCACAAATGTTCTTATTGTGAATAAGGGCAAAGGAAGGGCCAAAGCTAAAGGCAACAAGAAAGCAAAGAAGGTCTTTGTTAAATCTAAGCCAAAGTCTTATGCACTAAAGCCAAAAGGGGGGATAGCGAAGGAAGGGAACTGTTTCCATTGCGGTGAGACCGGCCATTGGAAAAGAAACTGCAAAGTATATCTGGAGGATCTAAAGAAAGGAAGTGTGACTTCCGCTTCAGGTATTTTTGTTATAGAAGTCAATTTATCTACTTCATCATCATGGGTATTAGATACTGGATGTGGATCTCACATTTGTGTAAATGTGCAGGATCTAAAAAGGAGTAGGACGTTGGCGAAAGGTGAAGTTGATCTCCGAGTTGGAAATGGAGCAAGAGTTGCTGCATTAGCTATAGGAGATAATCATTTAGCTTTACCTTCTGGTTTATCATTGATTTTAAAAGACTGTTATTTTGTGCCATCTATTACTAAAAACATAATTTCTATTTCTTGTTTAGACAAGTATGCTTTTTCATTTATAATAAAGGACAACTGTTGTTCTATTTATTTAAATGATATGTTTTATGCTAGTGCACAAATGGTGAATGGTCTTTATGTATTATATCTTGATATGCCTATCTATAACATAAATACTAAAAGGATTAAAAATAATGATTGTAATCCGACTTATCTCTGGCATTGTCGCTTGGGCCACATAAACGAGAACCGCATATCCAAACTTCATAAGGATGGAGTATTAGATTCATTTGATTTTGAATCATATGAAACATGCGAATCTTGTTTAATGGGCAAGATGAATAAAGCCCCTTTCAAGGGACATGTTGAAAGGGCAAATGTTTTATTGGGACTAATACATAGTGATGTATGTGGACCAATAAGTACACAAGCTAGAGGTGGTTTTCAATACTTCGTTACATTTACTGATGACCTCAGTAGATATGGGTATGTGTACCTAATGAAGCATAAGCATGAAACTTTTGAAAAGTTCAAAGATTTCAAGAATGAAGTACAAAACCAACTTGGCAAGAGTATCAAAATCCTTCGATCAGATCGAGGAGGTGAATACTTAAGCCAAGAGTTTCATGACTATCTAAAGGAGTGTGGAATAGTCCCACAACTCACTCCTCCGTATACTCCACAATGGAATGGTGTATCCGAGAGGAGAAATCGAACCTTGTTGGACATGGTTAGATCAATGATGAGTCATGCAGATCTTCCGATATCGTTTTGGGGACACGCTCTAGAAACAACGATTTTCTTACTGAACCGTGTTCCATCTAAATCAGACACCATATGAGATATGGACTGGGAAGCGTCCTAGTATGTCTTTTATGAAGATTTGGGGTTGTGAGGCTTTCGTTAGACGTCACGCCACTAATAAACTTGGACTCAAATCTGATAAGTGTTTATTTGTGGGGTATCCTAAGGAAACGAAAGGATACTATTTCTATTATCCCACCGAGAACAAAGTAGTTGTTGCTCGGACTGGTGTATTTCTTGAAAGAGAATTTATTTCTAGAAAAACCAGTGGGAGAAAAATAGAACTTAGTGAAGTTCAACCACAAGAAAACACTGAACCTGAGATTGAGATGGAAACAGAGCAGGCTCCGCAAGCTGTTGTGGAAGAAGCACCTGCTCAAGAGACACAAGCCCAGCGTAGGTCTGTAAGAGAACACCGAGAGCCACAGAGATATGGATTTTTTGTGACTCAACAAGGTGACTTACTACTTATTGATGAGGATGAGCCGTCATCTTATCAACAAGCTATAATGGGCAATGATTCTGAGAAATGGCAAGAGGCCATGAAATCTGAGATGGAATCCATGTATGCAAACCAAGTATGGACTTTGGTTGATCCACCTGAAGGGGTACGACCCATAGGGTGCAAATGGATTTTCAAGAAAAAGACCGATATGGATGGTAACGTACAAACCTATAAAGGTCGGCTGGTTGCAAAAGGATTCAAACAAATTCATGGTATTGACTATGATGAAACCTTTTCACCAGTGGCCATGGTTAAATCCATAAGGATCTTACTTGCAATAGCTGCATTTCATGATTATGAAATCTGGCAGATGGATGTCAAAACAGCTTTTCTTAATGGAAATCTGCTCGAGGATGTGTACATGACACAGCCCGAGGGTTTTGTCGATCCAAAGGATGCTGGAAAGATATGCAAGCTACAACGATCCATTTATGGATTGAAGCAAGCTTCTCGGAGTTGGAATCTTCGTTTTGATGATGCAATCAAAGAGTTTGGTTTTATCAAAAATGAAGATGAACCTTGTGTCTACAAGAAGGTCAGTGGGAGCGTAATCATTTTCCTAGTGTTGTATGTAGATGACATACTTCTTATTGGAAATGATATCCCTGCCTTGCAATCTGTAAAGATTTGGCTAGGGAACTGCTTTTCGATGAAAGATTTAGGAGAAGCCACCTATGTATTAGGAATCAAGATCTATAGAGATAGATCAAGAAGGCTTCTTGGTCTAAGTCAAAGTACATACATAGACAAGGTGCTTAAAAGGTTTAGCATGCAAGAATCCAAGAAAGGATTCGTGCCTATGACGCATGGCATTTATCTCTCGAAGGAACAGTGTCCTTCAACAGAAGATGAGAGACAATGCATGAGTAAGATTCCATACACGTCAGCTATTGGATCTATCATGTATGCCATGATATGTACTCGTCCCGATGTATCGTATGCTTTGAGCATGACGAGCAAATATCAAGGTGATCCAGGTGAAGGTCACTGGATTGCTGTCAAGAACATCCTGAAGTACTTGAGAAGGACTAAGGATACATTCTTGATTTATGGAGGTGAGGAAGAGCTCAATGTAATGGGTTACACTGATGCAAGCTTCCAAACTGACAAAGATGATTTTCGATCGCAATCTGGATATGTGTATTGCCTAAATGGAGGTGCTGTGAGCTGGAAGAGTTCAAAGCAAGAAACAGTAGCCGATTCTACAACGGAAGCTGAGTATATTGCTGCCTCGGATGCAGCAAAGGAAGCTGTTTGGATGAGGAAGTTCATTTCTGAACTTGGAGTGGTGCCTAGCATTAAAGATCCGATAGAACTCTATTGTGACAACAATGGAGCGATCGCATTGGCTAAGGAACCAAGATCTCACCAAAGATCCAAGCACATACTTAGGCGTTTCCATTTCATTCGAGAAATCGTTGAAAGGGGAGATGTTAAAATATGCAAAGTACCAACATATGATAATGTATCTGACCCATTGACGAAGCCACTCTCACAGCAGAAGCATGATCGTCATACTAGATCTCTAGGCATTAGGTATATGTCTGAGTGGTCTTAGTGCAAGTGGGAGATTTGTTGGGATATGCCCTAAGACATATCATTAGATGATTGTTTATGACATACAATGTAATATGATTTTATAAATGGCAATTCATTATTATATATTATTCTTTTAACTGTGCAATGTAAATTAATATATATGTTAATGTCCTTAGAATAATATTGTATTATTCTTAAAGATGTCCCTAGTCAAGTATTATCATGAAAGGGATAATGATAATACGTAGAGACTAGTATGTGTTGATCGATGAATTGTTCATTGATATGAGATATCAAATCAACATATGGGTACATGTTAGAGAACGATGTACTGGACAGACCCACCATGAGAATGCAACATGGATAGTTATATGATCGTCATATGCAATTCTCATAGTGATAATAATGTATGTAATCCTTACGACTTGTGATCATCAGAGATCCCAACATAAGGAGTTATGTATTTTGATATCGTCAAACGTTACCCGTAACAGGGTAAACTATAAAGGCGACTATTGGATACACTACGAATTATGTAGAGGGATGTTGACTGATCGAGATAGGATTTGTCCCTCCTATATAACAAGAGATGTGTTTGGCCCTTGATCAAGTGAGAACTAAAATGCATGGCCATGCTCGAATGAGTCGATATGAGATATCGAGCTTATTCGTTTATTCTAGTTCTACTTGGGGATCAAGAAATAAAGATTGGATATACGAGTATGACTATTCCATGACTCGTGTTCAATCTAAACACAATGGACAAAGGGATTAAGTTACATGGTTAATATTATCACAAGTTCTAAAGGTTATGCCGAGTCATTGACATTCTTGTAATTTGGGTAGCCTCGATGTGTTGCTAGACACCGCTCTTAGCTTGTAACGTAAAATGAGATTTTATGTCACTGCCAACATTACAAGATCCTATCGGGTCGCACAAAAGATTAAATCGATAAGGGAAATTAAATTCATTGGATGAATTAATTAATTAAGAAGAGTCTTAATTAAGTGATTAAAAGGTTTTAATTAAATCATGGGTTTGGGCCCATAAGACTTTAAGAAAGTCTTGAACCTTAATTAAAAGCCTTATAATATAAATACAAGGTTTTGATTAATTGTTAATCATTCTTTTCATATCATTGTTTGATATCAAAACCTAGCCTCCACTTCTCTCCTCCTCTCGGCCGCCTCATTCCCTTCAAGAGCCACGGCCGCCGCCGCTTGCTTGTCGGAATTGTTGGTAGCCGTTGATCGGTTTCGAACCAAGAGTTGAGCTTTGGCAATAAGTCTAGCAACTTGTTCTTGAACATCCCTTTCGATTTGATCGTGTGGATATGATCGCTTTTATTTTAAACAGTTATTTCGAGCGATTCTACCGCAAGTGCACGGTGTCAAGTTTTAGTATAATGATCTAGAAGTAAGGATTGTCGAACCCACGAGGACTAGTAGTAATTACCAAATTTAACTAGCGTTCTATATTTAACCTACGAAATTGGTTGAAAGATGAACTAATTTAATCAACTCCAATATTCAACCGCACCACAAAGAATTAAGATAATAAACAGTAGAGATAAATATCGAGACTTCGGTTCACTTGAGTAATCCCCCACAATTTACCTACTAGTTCTAATTAGAATTAATGCATCTAAGGTGACAAGTTTTCCGATTATATCCAATATACTCTCTCGAGCTATATTAAACCTAACACTGAATTGCAGTAAGTAACTCTTGTTCACTTATTTAACAATTCAATGTTGCATACGTTCTATGAAAACCCTTAGCCTTCGATTACTAGATATCTATAGCTATCACTCGTGTATTTGACGTCATCTCTCGATCTCGGTCTGAAATCCACGGTTTATGTTATTGGTTCCGTTTTACAAAATCATCTCTCGATCTCAATTGCAAACTAACAACATTCAAAGAGTAGCTAATTCTTCAAAAGCATTAACAGCATAACATAAACTCAAAAATAACAAAAACTCAATCAAAAACTAGAATTAAAACTGTGGGTTCATACACAAGATCCCCTTGTCTCGATAACAAACTTAGCCTAGCATATTAACGGAAAAACAACGTTTTATAATATCTAACAACATTATAAACATTGGAATTCGAAAATAAAACTAAACAAAAGTTCAGAAATACTAGTAAACACTTGATGTTGAATCGTGCGTCGATCCGTTGTTCCCGTCTCTAGCTGCGTTCCTTGAATCGTCTTGAATGAATCTTCTCTTGCAAAGGGTGGCTGCCTATCCAGAGGTGAAAGAACCCTTCTAATGACCTAAAAACCTCTTTTTATATGTCTCCTCCCGAGCCCAAAGAATCTGGTACCAAAAATAGCCCCAAAACTTAATTAAGGAAGTTTTTAATTCTGGAACTCTGCACGCGATCGATTTCTTCAAAATAGGCGATCAATCGCCTTCAGCTTTTTCTCCTCGGCGATCGGTCTCTCAAGATAGGCGATCGATCGCCTATATGTTCTGCCCCGAGGCGATCGATCGCCTGATTTGTTGCGATCAATCGCCTATCGCTTGATAAATTCCACGAGCTCACTGGCTTCAGGCGATCGATCTCTTCGAAATAGGCGATCGATCGCCTGAAGCTTTTATCGATTTTTTAAGTCATTTTGACATCTTTTCCCATGGGTTGCCTCTTACTGTCATAGTTCCACCTCCTAGTCCATAAAACGGGGTTTTTCCAGTATTTCTTGCACTTCTACTGGATTCCTGGAAATACAACAAAACACAACCAAAAGTATAAAATCTTCCAAGAATCACTATAAAAATCGCAAGAAATATATGAAAATATAAGTGTAAAAATGACACTTATCAACTCCCCCAAACTTAGCTCTTGATCGTCCTCGAGCAAGAATAAAATCAAAAACAGTGAATTCACAACAGATAAGTGACATGGATCATTTCGTGCTCGTATGTTTATCTCAGACTTTTACTCATACTACAACAAAGAATCCTTCAAATTGTTGGACACAAAGTGTTTTCTCTTTAAGTCAAATAACAGTTACAAATTCGGAACGTGTGTGTGTGCTGTTGTCAATCCCAAGTATCATACAATTATCATAGATCAAAACAGTGTTAATCAATAACAATCAAGATTTTTCATCGAGAATCTCATAAACCTAGTTTTCAAGCACTTCTCCACTAATGTAATCAATTCCTAGACTTGGATCAAAAGGACTTTTAAAGCTTATAATGTTAGGCCTTTTGGTGTCGGGTACAAAGAAAAGATAGGATAAGCGCAAAGAAGAGAGTATAATCTTTTACAATTCAATTGTTTCGCACACATCGAGCTTCTCTTCTTTTTCTTTTATAGCCTTGGCCACTTTCGGTCTCATATGTTTATTTTTTATTTTTTTCTTTTCAAGGCTCTTTGTCTATCCTTTTCTTTTTCTCATTCACAAGCTCTTTTCACAATAAGCTCATCAACTATAAACATCTATGTACATCTAATGAAATTCATTATACTCCCTTGGGTGAGGATGAGATTTTTTTTTTTTTTTCAATTTTTTTGGCTAAACAAGGTAGGTATAATGAGTTTATCAACAAATATCGAATGGTGGCTAATTTCCATTCTTATTCAATCAAGCTCAAAGTTGGACACTAGGGAAAGATGTAAATAAGGTAGGCTTGAAAGGCTCAAACGTTCCAAAGATCGCCTAAATCATATCCAAGTCTAGTTCATAATTATAAAAATTTCGCCTCAAAGTGCCATCATCAAATAAGTTCTATGATTACTCTAAGATGCTCAAGACATGTCATCAAGTTCACACCTATCATCACTACTTCAAAAGTAATCAACAAGTTTATGACTCAATGTGCTCAAATTATTCCTCATTTTCAACATGTCAACTCGACTCAAAATATTCACAACATGTTTACAATCATCAAGATTCAAGTCATAAGTAGAGTAAACTAATATCATCATAGCATGGAGTCACTACTTTTAATCCAATTACACTAAAAAAACTTTCCAGGCTCTTCATCGGACTCATCAATATTATGCTAAAATCAAAGATTCCACAGCAGTAGACATGTTCAAACGCACAATTAAACAAATTCAACTCAGCACAAACACCATTCGCTCCTTAAACAAAAGCAAAAACAAAATTCCCATCTCCACATATCATATGATAGTTAACCAATTACCCCCCCAAACTTAAGTAATACATTGTCCTCAATGTAGTGAACAGGAAGAAATAATAGGACAACGTAATACCTGTGGTGACAACCGTCAGTGGTCGTCACCCTCATCCGCATCGGCAGCGCCATCAGCATCATCATCGTCATCAGAGGGTGGCGGGTATGGCTGGAGCGTGGGTGGCAGTGGAAACGCCAAGTCGGGATGGGCCTGGGCTGCGACTGTGTGCCAGTCGTATGAAAAACATAGAAACTCACGAAGCTCAAGGCGCATGTCATCTTGATTGTGCAACATCTCCTCTTGATTGCGCCGGAGCTCGCGTTGCCCATCGCGAACCAATCGCTGTTGCAATTTGAGTGCCCTAAGCTCATCCTCTAAAGATTGAAATCGTTGAGCATTGGTGGTAGGATGAGCTATTGGAGAATGGCCACGAGAAGCTCGGCGATGTGAAGATTGGGGCTGGTCCGGATCATTGGAAGGCCCTGGTGCAGACTCGGGCTCCGACGGTGGTCTAGGAAGGCGAAGTGGCATAAATGGCACACTGTTTTCCTCATAAGCCTCCCAAGGGACTTGTTCCTGGCGGCATAATTCAGTGATTAAAGACGGAAAGGGGAGACCAATCGTGGTAGAGCCTTCCACCGCTACTTTCATCGAAGAGTATATGATGTCCCCAATATCCACCGAGCGGCGTGTCATGATAGCGAAAACTAACACAACTCTCTCCTTAGTAACCACGGCAGTGTGAGTCGATGGAAGGACTCGATGGGAGATAAAAGTAAACCAGATGTCTGCCTCTGGTTTCAAATGAGTTTTCTTACAATGTTTGATCTGCCCATCCGAATTGAGTATCCATTCTGCCCCTTCCCCACAGATTGTCTCTATCACTTCATTATAGTCAAGGTGGTGATGCAAATAAGTCGAGTATTCATCGTCTCTGATATCCGGCATCTCATATGTGCGATTGATGCGTTCGCTAAGAAAAAGAAACTTCTTCCGCCGAATAGTCAGATACGGACCGTTCGCTTCGACTTTGAAGTTGGCATAGAACTCCTTGACTAAGGGGATGACTGCATGGCACGGGGGTGACACAAAGCGCAACCATCCGCGGCGTTCCGCCTCGCGGAGGATGGACGAATCGGGTGTGTCCATATCCATTCCCCTCTCCCTCACCAAAGGCCTAGCATGCCATTTGTCATAGAATTCCGATGCGGCATGAGTGTCAAAACGAGTAGTGTCATAAGTCGGGGTGGGGGCGGAAGAGGAAGCCCCTCGCCTTGGTTTCTTTGTAGGTGCCATGCTATGAGATATATGAACACAAACAAGCAATGCCTCAATAAATTCCTACACAGTCCAACTGACCGCACAACACTTCCAAGAAGTTGCTAAACACCACCAAGCCTCAACAATATCAATACTAGAAGGCTTCTAACATAATTCCCCAATTTAACTTCCCTACCAACAAAGAATGCAAATCCTTTCCCACTTTCACCAAATATCTAGGAATTAAGCATGACCCGGTAATCCCAAACCAAGTTACCTCTGAATTTCGAAACTTTGAAGGGGTGTGGTCCTTGGCTTGGAGTAATCTCCCCTTGGTGCTTGAATGGCCACCCGAGCTTGAAATCTGTAGAAGAAAATTGCACCACTTAGCCAATAATAGTGGAGATGAAAGGAATTTGTGATTATATTAAGAATTGAGAAGAGATTAGGAAGGAAATTGGGGATTGGAAGATTTGGGGATTTAGGGATTAGGGATTTGAGAGGAGGAGGTGAGGTGAAATTTTGGTGATGAGTGAATCTGAGGTGTTTTAAAAACAACAAAACGCGACTGGCGATCGATCGCCTCAGATTAGGCGATCGATCGCCTGTGTCCAGTAGCATTTTTTTAAAAAAAATTCGTTGAGGCGATCGATCGATCGCCTACCTCCAGTAGCATTTTTAAAAAAAATTTGCGTTTAGGCGATCGATCGCCTAAAAATAGGCGATCGATCGCCTACCTCCAGTAGCTGTTTTTGAAAAGTGCATGCTCAAGGCGATCGATCGCCTTGTTTTAGGCAATCGATCGCCTCCCTCCAGAGTTTTTTCTCGTTTTTTTTTTTTTTTAAATCAAAACCTACAAAAATTAAAAAGAAAAACGAAATTCCAAACCAAAATCAATAAACTAATTACTAAATTCAAAAACGAAGGAGAAGGGAGAAAAATTAGTTCTTGATTTATAGTCCCAAGCTGGACTTTTTGCATCTGTCGCTTCATTCAACAAAATGGACGGTGGTGCACTCCGGTATACTGAAATCATGCCCGTGGTAGTGCTTCAATCGCTGTGCATTCACTGTGAACGTTCCCTTGGTTGGATCATAGAGTTCGATTGCACCCGAGGGAAACACCTTGGAAATACGGAATGGTCCGGACCAACGAGATTTAAGCTTGCCTGAAAACAGCCTTAATTTGGAGTTAAATAATAACACCATATCTTTTTCCTTGAAATCACGTTGACTGATCCTTGCGTCATGCCATTTTTTTGTCTTTTCTTTATAGATCTTGGAATTCTCGTATGATTGGTTCTGAAACTCTTCCATTTCGTTCACTTGGAGGAGACGGTGATCACCTGCAGCAGCTAAATCAAAGTTTAGATTCTTTATTGCCCAATATGCTCTATGTTCCAGTTCAACCGGAAGATGACATGCTTTTCCAAAAACTAACCGATATGGTGTGGTGCCAATAGGTGTTTTATATGCAGTTCTATATGCCCATAAAGCGTCATCTAACCGTAAGGACCAGTCTTTTCGAGAAGTATTGACAGTTTTTTCTAAAATGCGTTTTACTTCCCTATTCGACACTTCTACTTGCCCACAAGTTTGTGGATGATAAGGTGTTTTCACTTTGTGGGTGACTCCATATTTGCTTAAGAGTTTGTCAAAAAGTTTGTTGCAAAAATGTGACCCACCGTCACTAATGATTGCCCGAGGCGTGCCAAATCGAGTAAAAATATGTTTTTTCAAAAATTGCACCACCACTCTAGCATCATTAGTGCGAGACGCTGCAGCCTCAACCCACTTTGACACATAATCGACCGCAACTAGAATATAGTAGTGTGAACATGAAACTGGAAATGGTCCCATAAAATCGATGCCCCAAACATCGAACAATTCACATTCAAGAATGTTGTTCAAGGGCATCTCCTGTCTCCTAGAAATGTTACCAGTTCGTTGACACCTATCACAAGTTGAAACATATCTGTATGCATCTTTAAATAATGTAGGCCAATAAAATCCAGATTCCAGTACCTTGGCAGTAGTTTTGGTTGGACCCATGTGTCCCCCTACCTCGCGATCATGACAATGGCTCAATATAGAGGACATCTCCTCCTCTGGAACACACCTCCTGATCATGTTATCTGCACAAACTTTGGACAACAATGGTTCCTCCCACATGTAGTGTTTAACATCAGATAAAAATTCCTTTTTTTGATAAAATGTCATTTGTGGGAGGATACCACTAAGCAAATAGTTTGCAAAATCGGCATACCAGGGTAGGGCAAGAACTTGAAAGAGCTGTTCATCGGGGAATTTTTCATTGATCTCTTCCACAGCATTATCATGTTTCTCAATCTCAAAATCAATCCTAGATAAATGATCCGCCACTACGTTCTCTACATCCCTCTTATCCTAATTTCTAAGTCAAATTCTTGCAATAAAAGAATCCATCGGATTAAACGTGGTTTAGCGTCTTTTTTAGCAAGAAGATACTTGAGTGCCGAGTGATCAGTGTACACAATGACTTTTGATAGACAAAGATAAGAGTGAAATTTATCGAAGGCAAATACTACTGCTAGAAGTTCTTTCTCAGTGGTGGCATAGTTTTGTTGTGCCTCATTTAACGTTCTACTAGCATAGTAAATAGTGTGAAATACCTTATTCCTTCTTTGTCCCAATACTGCTCCGACAGCTGTGTCACTTGCATCACACATCAACTCAAATGGTATATCCCAGTCAGGTGCTATCAAAATAGGTGCTGTGACCAATCTCTCATTTAGTGTCTCAAATGCCTGCAAGCAATCAGCATTAAAATCAAATGGTGCTTCTTTAGTCAACAAGTGAGATAAAGGTTTTGAAATTTGAGAAAAATCCTTTATAAATCGTCTATAGAACCCAGCATGGCCTAAGAAACTGCGAATTCCCTTCACTGATACTGGTGGAGGTAGTTCATGTATCACTTGTACCTTTGCTCGATCCACTTCAATACCCTTTTGGGATATTTTATGGCCCAAGACTATTCCTTCTTTTACCATGAAGTGACACTTCTCCCAGTTTAGTACTAAGTTGTTCTCCTCACACCTTGTCAATACGAGATCAAGATTATGCAGACATGCATCAAATGAATTTCCAAACACAGAAAAATCATCCATGAATACTTCTAAAAACATTCCTACCATGTCATGGAATATCGACATCATGCATCTTTGAAATGTAGCCGGTGCATTACATAACCCAAAAGGCATTCTCCTAAATGCAAATGTACCATAAGGACAAGTGAAGGTGGTCTTCTCTTGGTCCTCAGGTGCAATTGCTATCTGATTATATCCCGAATACCCATCTAGGAAGCAATAATAATCATACCCAGCTAATCTCTCTATCATTTGATCAATGAAGGGGAGGGGGAAGTGATCCTTACGTGTAGCTTCATTAAGTTTTCTATAGTCAATACAGACTCTCCAACCAGTGACTGTTCTAGTAGGTATTAATTCATTCTTTTCATTAGTAATAACAGTCATACCTCCCTTCTTTGGTACACATTGCACCGGACTCACCCATGCACTATCTCAGATAGGATAGATAATACCTGCATCGAGTAGCTTAATCACTTCCGCCTTGACTACTTCTTGCATCTTTGGATTCAAACGGCGTTGTGGTTGCACCAACGGCTTATAAGTGTCTTCCATCATAATTTTATGCATGCACATCGACGGGATTATTCCTTTTATGTCCGCCACTTTCCATGCAAAGGCTTGCTTGTGCTCCCTCAAAATCCTAAGGAGCTTCTCTTCATCAATACCTGTCAAAGATGAAGACACAATTACTGGTAGAGAATTACTATTACCCAAATAAACATACTTGAGGTGAGTTGGTAGTGTCTTGAGTTCAAGATTGGGTGGTTCTTCAATTGAAGATTTCTGTGGCTTGATGTCCCTTTCTCCCAACTCTCCTAAATTATTGCTTTGACGTCTAATGTAAGGAGGGTTAGCTCGCATCTGAGCAACTATCTCTTGTTCTTCTTCATTCTCAAGCATGTCCTCATCATTAGTGAGATAAGCTTCCACTACATCCTTGCATTCTGTTCGAAATATCATGTCAGATAACACGTCAACATGGTCAATACTAAAACACATATGCTCGTCATGAGGGTGTTTCATAGCTTTAAAAACATTAAAAGTAACTTGTTCCTCCCCTACACGGAGGATCAACTTCCCTTGATGCACATCTATGAGTGCTTTGCCAGTGGCCAAGAATGGTCTTCCCAAGATCAAGGGATTTTCAGCATCTTCTTCCATATCTAACACTAGAAAATCCACCGGGAAAATGAATTTATCCACCTTGACAAGTACATCCTCGATGAGTCCTCGTGGGTAGGTGATAGATCTATCCGCCAGTTGAAGTGACACTGTAGTGGGTTTAGGCTCGCCTAATCCCAACTTCCTGAAAATTGACAGTGGCATTAAATTAATACTCGCACCCAAATCACACAAAGATTTAGTAAATGAAATAGAGCCAATGGTGCAGGGTATAGAGAAACTCCCTGGATCTTTTAACTTAGAAGGCAATTTGTTTTGCACAATCGCTGAACACTCCTCTGTTAAACTTACCGTCTCATGCTCTCCTAATTTCCGCTTATTCGATAAAATTTCCTTCAAAAACTTAGCATAACTAGGCATTTGAAGTAAAGCATCAGCAAATGGTATATTGATATGTAATTTCTTAAAAATTTCAAGAAATTTTGCAAAACTTGCATCTACCTTAGCTCTTTTTAATGCAGCGGGAAAAGGAGGTGGGATTTGTACCTGCATTGGTGGTGTGATGGGTGTCTTGATAGAAGACTTACATTTACCTTCAACGTCTGCTTCAGTCTGTTCACTTTCCTCTATTTGTACTTCCTCAACTTCCTCTTTCTCCTCAGTGGGTGATCCAGTCTGCTTACCACTTCTCAATGATATAGCCTTTACTTGCTCCTTTGGATTTTTCTCGGTATCGCTAGGTAAGGTCCCTTGCATTCTTCCTGACAAAATATTCGCCAACTATCCCACTTGAGTCTCCAAGTTCTTTATTGATGCATCCTGGTTCTGCATTCTATTCTCCGTTGATGTAATAAACTTGGTCATCAACTCTTCCATACTCGGCTTTGATTGATAACCCGGTGGAGGTTGTGGATTCAAAACATTCTTTTGGTTAGACCAAGAGAAGTTTGGATGATTCCTCCACGGTTGGTTATAATTGTTGGAGTAAGAGTTACCCTGTTGTGGCCTGTTTCCTACAAAGTTAGCATTTTCAGTAGATTGCACAAAAGGATTACCTGCTTGGCATTCTGTACTCTGATGGTTGCCTCCACATAATTCACATATGACTACTTGAGCTTGCATCGCTGTCATGCTCAAGCTATCCATTTTCTTAGGCAATGCCTCCAACTGAGCTTGTATAGATGTCACCTCATCAATGCATCCCAATCGGTCTTTTAGGCACATTCCTTTCGGACTGCCACTGGTAACTGTTGGATGCCATCTCTTCCAAAAGTGTGTAAGCTTCTTCAGGTGACTTCCTCATAATCGTACCTCCTGCTGCTGCATCAATCATGGATCTATTAGCAGAAAATAAACCATTGTAAAATGTTTGTACCTGAAGCCAAATCGGAAGGCCATGATGTGGGCATCTTCGAAGTAAATCCTTGAAGCGCTCCCAAGCTTCATATAGAGTTTCCGGATCATGTTGCATGAATGTGGTGATATCATTGCGCATCTTAGCTGTCTTGGAAGGGGGAAAGTATCTTGATAGGAAGGCTTGAGCCATCCCCTCCCAAGTAGTGATCGACCCTGCAGGCAATGAATTCAACCAGCTCTTAGCTTTGTCATTCAAAGAGAAGGGAAAGAGACGTAACCTGATGGCGTCGTCAGTGACGCCATTGTGCTTGAACGTGTCGCATATCTCCAAAAGGTTGGAGATATGAGCATTAGGATCATCAGCAGGTGATCCTCCGAATTGCACAGAGTGTTGAATCATCTGAATTATGGCAGGCTTGATCTCGAAGTTATTAGCCTGAATCCTTGGTCTTGTGATGCTAGACATGGTGCCTTGAAAAGATGGTTGTGCATAGTCCATCATGGACCTTATAATTGGCACTTCATCATTATGTTGTTCACCATTCCCTCGATTGTTCTCAGCCATCTCTCTTTTTCGAAGTCTTCTGCAAGTTCGTTCAATCTCTAAGTCGAGTGGCTCTAATATAGGTCTGTCACTTCGTAGCATGCACTACAAAGCCAACTCCCTGCAAAATTCAACACAACGAAGGAAGAACAGTAATGAAATCGTATAAACCGTAATAAGAATAATTATAAAAGAAAAAATGGCTAAATTATAGTCAACTAATCTCTTATGATATTACTTAAACTAGTCCCCGGCAACGGCGCCAAAAACTTGATCGCTTTTATTTTAAACAGTTATTTCGAGCGATTCTACCGCAAGTGCACAGTGTCAAGTTTTAGTATAATGATCTAGAAGTAAGGATTGTCGAACCCACGAGGACTAGTAGTAATTACCAAATTTAACTAGCGTTCTATATTTAACCTACGAAATTGGTTGAAAGATGAACTAATTTAATCAACTCCAATATTCAACCGCACCACAAAGAATTAAGATAATAAACAGTAGAGATAAATATCGAGACTTCGGTTCACTTGAGTAATCCCCCACAATTTACCTACTAGTTCTAATTAGAATTAATGCATCTAAGGTGACAAGTTTTCCGATTATATCCAATATACTCTCTCGAGCTATATTAAACCTAACACTGAATTGCAGTAAGTAACTCTCGTTCACTTATTTAACAATTCAATGTTGCATACGTTCTATGAAAACCCTTAGCCTTCGATTACTAGATATCTATAGCTATCACTCGTGTATTTGACGTCATCTCTCGATCTCGGTCTGAAATCCACGGTTTATGTTATTGGTTCCGTTTTACAAAATCATCTCTCGATCTCAATTGCAAACTAACAACATTCAAAGAGTAGCTAATTCTTCAAAAGCATTAACAGCATAACATAAACTCAAAAATAACAAAAACTCAATCAAAAACTAGAATTAAAACTGTGGGTTCATACACAAGATCCCCTTGTCTCGATAACAAACTTAGCCTAGCATATTAACGGAAAAACAACGTTTTATAATATCTAACAACATTATAAACATTGGAATTCGAAAATAAAACTAAACAAAAGTTCAGAAATACTAGTAAACACTCGATGTTGAATCGTGTGTCGATCTGTTGTTCCCGTCTCTAGCTGCGTTCCTTGAATCGTCTTGAATGAATCTTCTCTTGCAAAGGGTGGCTGCCTATCCAGAGGTGAAAGAACCCTTCTAATGACCTAAAAACCTCTTTTTATATGTCTCCTCCCGAGCCCAAAGAATCTGGTACCAAAAATAGCCCCAAAACTTAATTAAGGAAGTTTTTAATTCTGGAACTCTGCACGCGATCGATTTCTTCAAAATAGGCGATCGATCGCCTTCAGCTTTTTCTCCTCGGCGATCGGTCTCTCAAGATAGGCGATCGATCCCCTATATGTTCTGCCCCGAGGCGATCGATCGCCTGATTTGTTGCGATCGATCGCCTATCGCTTGAAAAATTCCACGAGCTCACAGGCTTCAGGCGATCGATCTCTTCGAAATAGGCGATCGATCGCCTGAAGCTTTTATCGATTTTTTAAGTCATTTTGACATCTTTTCCCACGGGTTTCCTCGTACTGTCATAGTTCCACCTCCTAGTCCATAAAACGGGGTTTTTCCAGTATTTCTTGCACTTCTACTGGATTCCTGGAAATACAACAAAACACAACCAAAAGTATAAAATCTTCCAAGAATCACTATAAAAATCGCAAGAAATATATGCAAATATAAGTGTAAAAATGACACTTATCAGGATACCGTAGAGACGAAGGTGCAAACTTTCGTTTGTGACTCGAGGTGCTACAACGAGGATTCTGCTTCAAACACGCTACAAGGGTGAGACACTTGTAATTCCTTTATCCGATTTGAATCCCTATGTATAGATCTGCTGGTTAGTAATCCATAAAAATTTTATTCCGATGCGTTGTATGCTCATGGATTACTTACAGCCTCAGCTCGGCTGTCCTGTCCAATGACTGCCCGTCCTTACCTATTGAGGAAACCTCGCCTCAGCTTGGCTGTCTTGTCTCATGGCGGACCGTCCTTACCTATTGAGGAAAACTCGCCTCAGCTTGGCTGTCCTATCCCATGGCGGACCATCCTTACCTATTGAGGAAACCTCGCCTCAGTCTGGCTATCTTGGTAAATACAGCCCGTCCCGACCTATTGAGGAAACCTCGCCTCAGTCCGGCTATCTTGGTAAATACAGCCCGTCCCGACCTATTGAGGAAACCTCGCCTCAGCCTGGCTGTCCTGTCCAATGATTGCCCATCCTGACCTCTTGATGTACTTTCTCGCCGCCCCGGCTCGGAGGCCGCTCCGAGGATTGCGGCCCAGGAACACTAAATAGGGCCCTGCTCCGACACGATAGTGGCAGCTAGTCAGAGGTGATCGTGCCCGCGATAAACTCGGGTCGGGCGGCGAGCTCGATGAGGACAGCACGGTATCGGCCCTAACGACTTCCCTTGTTGGTTAAATGGGCCCCCCACTGACCGGGCCCAAATAAAGTTTGGACCCTCAAGACCTACTGGGCCTCCAGAACTAGGGATATCATCTACGATTTGGTATATTTTGATGGATAAATTGATACATATGCTACATAATCGTATATTTGTCTAATTGTAGGAAAAGGTGAAGAAATAAAGCTAAAATGATGAAAAACGAATAAAGTTGAAGAAAAGAGAAAGAAACCGGAATCTAAGACACATGTCGCTCCTTTCTCATCAAATTTATATATGTTTGAGCCAAGTTTTGAAAATGTGGTCTATAGAAAAGTTGTAGAACTTTCAGTTATCTTCGTGTGGAAATCTGATTCATCGAATTCCCCACTTGTTTAAACACACAATTTCGAAATCAAAATCAGATTTAAGATCAAATTGAGAGCATTTAGTTTGCTCGTCAAATTTATTCTTATTGAGTGCTTTCAACCTTTAGTGGTTTGAGGACTTGTGATTTGGAGTACTCATATCACAAGTCATAGTCGTTGTATCTTGGGAGACAAATTGCCATAGCAAATCACTATCACCAAGGCAGGGCAATATTGTCTTAAGAATGGAGATTACAAATCTCGCATCGACATTGTAACACCCCAAAAATATCAATTACAAAATTGGACAAAAATAATTTGAAGCTATCTTCAATGCTACTAAAATAATCATCCTAAAATAATAATAATAATAATAATTTATGAATTTATGTTTAATTATATTTCATAATATTAACTAATAAAAGAAAATATTTAATTAATATTAGCTAAAAAAAGAAAGAACTTGTCAATAAAATTGCCCCCCATTTCATCAGATTTAACTCACAAATTCAAGAGCAAGCTTGAGATAGAGTGTGTAGGGAATAAGTAGAAAAAAGGGTGGAAATAAGAAAATTATGAGGAAAAATACCAAATCTCCTCCAAAAAATCCAAAACTTTCATACAACATTCATTATACACCCAGAAAACATTTAGTATAGGATGTGTTCAAATTAAGCATCCAAATTCATCCATAAAATCAAAATCCCGAAGAAGCTGCCCAAGCCCAGAAAACCCACTTCAAGGTATCGGATTCAAGCTTCGATTTCGTGCCTTTATCAAATGATTTAACTTGGATACTAAACAAATGTTGTTCAAAATGTGTTAAAGTTTATGGGTATGTCGGCCGATCGCTCAAACCGCCGTCGTGCGCACGGATTTCCGGCGACCAAAACACCTAGTTAATCATTTTGAAAACTCAAATTCTGGGCAAAATCTGTTGAGAATTTCAAAATAGTTTCTAAACCAAAGATGTAGATCTTGATGCGACGAACACACCAGTAAAATTTCAACCACGCGTGGTGGCCGGAGCTCGGCCACGCGCCGTCACGGTGGAGCGTGAACTTCACGCGCATCCTCGATATCGTGTTTTCCGGTGGCCGAACATTTATGGACTGATTTTAGGCATTTCTGGAAGTTTAGTGATTTTCGACTTATTGTTGATTATCATGAATTTTAAGTATTATTCAAAATTACCCGGACAAGTTTTGTACAAAAACTGATTTTTATAAAGATTCAACCACTTAATTGGGTTACTAATCACCATAAATTACTTATATTATGTTGATAGGAGTTTAATTGACAACTGGGTTCAAAATCAAGTCAATCCAGTAAGATATCAAGTAGTAAGGTGAGGTGTACTACCGAATTCTTGTTATATGGCCCTTTTGGCATTTGGCTTGGAATTTACAGTAACTTGTTATTCATTATCTCACACTTCATTTATGTCATCATATTCATTACATCGTTCCATTGGTCATCTTGATCTGCATGTTTAATTATCTTGAATGTTATCGATTACTAATCGATTCCTTTGATTGCACGAATCATTTGACTGAATGACTCAATGAATGGAGCCCTGGATATTTATCCACTGGACAACGCGGCTTCGGCCCGGAAAGTGATTCCAATGAACAACGGATGACTTTCCGGGTATATGGTTCATCTGAACAATGCGCACCATTTTTCGGTCCGGAGAATGGTTCACTTGGCTCGTAAATGACTGAATGTACAGATTCTTCTGAATATGTGGGGAAAAGTGCTACACCGAACTGTCCGGTGGGAGCCACCTCTTTAGCCCATGATTTTCACTCTGAAATCCTAAATCATCATTGTTCATTATTGACAATTACTTGATTGCAAAATATTTGTTACACGACATATCATATTGATACATTACATTGTTTGATAATTACAGATATTAAAGCTAATGGTATTCCCTCACTAAGTCCCCAAAGACTTAACATCTGTTTTCCTTGTTTATTATTGTGAGTTCCAGATACAGGAGTACCGGATCCAGAACCGCAGGGAAATTAGGAAAATGGAACTGTTGGCTTACCGGGACTATTTTAGTATTTTCTCTTTTTTAAGTATCGGACCGTTGTGACGAGTTTGTACTGAGATGTATTTTCTTACTAACTAGACTGTATAAACGCTTCCACTACTAAAAATGAATGTTTGGCTAAAAGCTTCCGCTATTTCCGAAAAGGTTTAAAATCATCGTACATAATGTTCTTACAAAATGTGGTACCGGATAAGGGATAAAGTAATATGTGCCTGAGTCGGGTCCCACAGAGGTGGTATCAGAGCCCATGCTCCCATTCTATTATGAAATATCTTTGGGTAATAGAATAACTCCACAAGAATTTTATGCTTTGGGTTGTAAGATATTGATGAAGTTGACTGGTTTATTTCAGGGTAAAAGTCTCTAGTGCTCATACAGGAATGCTGAGAACACTTTGGTAAGAAAGAGCAACCAACTATTAGTAACCTAAAGAGTTAGGTGCATAGGCCGAGCTCGGAAAAGTTTTCTCTATTGAGACTATTATGGTTGACATTCAGATCGAGTAAACCCGGAACAACCAATGAGGATTGATAGTATATCACCAAACTTTGTTTTTCCACAATCGTCACTATTTCAGAGAATGGTGACTTAACCTTACTCTAGTTAATTAATTTCATTTTCTGCATTACGCATTATTAATATTAACTCCCTATTTAAAAAGAAATATGTTTTAAATCACCACTTTCTCATAAATTTGATGATGTCGTCAAGAAATAATTCACGATCTAGGAAGTCATCGTCACTTGGTGGTAGCTCTCACACGAGAAATCAAGGAATTGAGGAAAATTCTCCCGATGAAGTACATTACCCAAGAAGGAATGACGAGCAAGAAGAACAACATCCTCGACAAGAGCTACCCAACAGGAATGCGATGGAAATTTACTATAGTTCATGCAATTCTGTCAGCAAAATCCACCACGAAACGTCATGAGGAATGAAGAACCATTAGATAGAGCACTTGAACGATTTCTGAGCACCCACCTAAATTCTACGGAACCCCTAATGCCCATCATGCAGAAGAATGGTTGCTCAAAGTTGAGAGAATATTTACTGCTCTCAACTATTCTGATGAACAAAAGGTCAGTTTTGATGTCTATCAATTTGAAGATGCGGCTCATCATTGGTGGAGAGTCATAGATCAACAACGGAAAAGAAATCAAACCCCGAGGACCTGGGCGAATTTTGTGTGCATTCGAGGAGAAATATGTTACGCAGGTAATACTGAACACCCGTGAACGTAAGTTTAGGGATTTGGTACAAGGAAGACATATTGTGTAAGGACCCGAGTTCCTTAAGTGCGGATTAAAGGTGTAATAGAGCTAAACATGCATCTAAGAATATAAAGTTCATGTTGATGCCTTGAGCCGTTAAGATTACAGGCCAAAATAAAATTTCGAAAAGGGATTAATTACATTCCCAACCAATCGAATGCTAATCCTATAGTTTTACACTACTCCTAAAGTATGGACTATACAAAAAAATTAAGCCTGCTATGCCAAAAGCACTCCTCACTGGCTCACCGCATCAACCCGCCTTAGCACATCCGCCCAAAAGTACCTACAGGAACAACCCCAAAACCATGAGCATGTATATAAATCATATTCACAATAATATGATTGTACTTCAAATGCATAAACCTTAAATACGATTCACTGCCTGTATTTAATACATTTAAAAGCACCCTTGGTTGTCCCTGTACCACAATCATAATCAATGGATTATAATACCAATATGTATGTCATGACATGCACTCATTCCATGTATTTGGTTGTCCCTGTACCACAATCATAATCAATGGATTATAATACCAATATGTATGTCATGACATGCACTCATTCCATGTATACCAATGGCCAGTTCCAGTCTTATTATATCAGTGGCATAATACCCCTCGCGTTTACATGACAGCGGCATTAATACCCCTCGCTTCGACATATTAGCGGCATAATATCCCTCGCAACAATATGACAGCGGCATTATCCTTCGGTTTGACATATTGGCGGCAAATATTCTTCATTGCTATAATATGACAGCGGCAAGTATTCTATCATCGCTTCGACATGAAGGCGGCAAGTATTCTTCATCACTGGAATATAATCTCGACTCACAATTACATGCACCAAGGCATCCAATATACACATGCAACCATAATGCATATCATAACCATGTATGCGACCATAATGCATAACTAAGACCATGTATGCAACCATAATGCATAACCAATTCAAAGCGTAATAAATACGTTTTATCGTCCGATGCTCGTACGTCTCACTACGTACCTTAGTCCCAAAATTTGTTGTGTCGTGGACTTTATCTCCTAAGCTGTGTGGCCACCTGGGATGGTTCTACACATTCACACAAACCAATATTAGGAGCCAATAATAGTCCAATATCAAAAATTCCACAAAATTGCCCAAAAACACATTTTTTTGTATCTCACGATCGATCGCCGCAAGGGCCCGATCGATCGCCGCAAGGGCCCGATCGATCGCGAGATCATTCTGCCCGCTGCTGAAATTTTCAGCCTTTGGCGATCGATCGCCACATTTGGCGCGATCGATCGCTCTACCGATCGATCGCGCCAAATGTGGCGATCGATCGCCAGCCACAGCAAACGCGCACTGCCCACGCGCGATCGATCGCCAGAAACGGGCGATCGATCGCAAATGTTTGTTCCTCGAAAAATCGCCATTAATGCACCTCAAACTCTTCCCAAACCATACCAACTCAAATACCAAACCAACAACAACATCAAAACACCATAAACATTCAAAATACACTTTAAAACAACCAAAAATCCTACACCCAACCAAAAAAGGTTACCAACCCAAAACAAACCCATTTTCAAAACTCAAATATCAACTCAAATCACAACCAATCCTTACAAAACAACAAGGAATGATCTATACCCTTTCTAGACCTCAAATCTTACCAAGAATCACACAAATGGAACTTTTGCAAAGATTTCTCCTTCCTTGCCTTGCCAAACTCGAAAATGGGGATAAGGGTTAGGGTTGGGAGAGTAATTGGGGATTTGTAAAGTGATGGGTAAAGTGGGGGTAGTGGGGTTAAAGGGTTAATTAAAATTGTACCCCAACAATTACCATGATGTATAAAATACCCCAACATTATATTTTATAAGCATTTTACCAAAATGCATCAAAATTTCAATTAAATCCATGTTTGACCAAATAATTATCAACCAACATAATTAAACCATAATAATACCCAATTACTCAACATGTATAACATGCACCCCGAAATGCACCACCGGGTCACGCATACCATGTGACTAAGCATTTCACCAAGTTAATTAATTCCAACACATAATTCAATTATCACCATAATAATCACATAAACATAATTAATGCCCAAATTGCAATTAATTATTTCGGGGATATCACAATACTCCCCTACTTATAAGATTTCACCCTCGAAATTGCATGTACTTACCCAAAACGAAACAAACATAAATCACATACCAGAAAATAGTTTCGGGTAGTGCTGCACCATATGCTGCTCCATCTCCCACGTGGCCTCCTCGACACCCCTACGATCCCACTGAACCTTGACCATCGGTATCACTTTGTTCCGAAGTCTGCGATCAGCCCTATCCAGAATCCTGACTGGCCGTTCCTCATAGGATATATCAGAATCCAACTGAATCTCAGAAGGCTGCAATACATGCGACAGATCCGGCTCATATTTCCGCAGCATAGATACATGAAACACGTCGTGAATACCAGACAACGACGGTGGCAGTGCCAAACGGTAAGCCAAGGTACCGATGCGCTGTAAAATCTCATACGATCCCACATACCTCGGAGACAATTTCCCCCGCATACCAAACCGAACCACACCTCTGAAAGGTGAGATCTTCAAAAAGACTCTGTCTCCCAACTGAAATTCCAACGGTCTCCGCCGTTTATTTGCATAGGTTGCCTGCCTGTCCTGGGCTGCCTTCATTTTCTGACGGATAACCTTTACCTAACCTCCATCTCCCGAATCAGTTCGGGTCCTCCCACTGCTTTACTGGTCAAGTCATAATGGCGACCTACAACGCCTACCATACAGAGCCTCAAACGGAGCCATCTGAATACTCACCTGATAGCTGTTGTTGTATGAGAACTCTACCAAAGCCAATGAATCTTGCCATGAGGCATCAAACTCCAGTACACAAGCCCGTATCATGTCCTCGAGCGTCTGTATAGTACGATCAGTCTGACCGTCCGTCTGGGGATGATATGTCGTACTCAACCTCACCTTAGTACCCAAAGCAGACTGTAAACCTCCCCAGAAATGAGATGTGAACCATGGATCTCTGTCAGACACAATAGACACTGGAATCCCATGTAGTCTCACTATGTCCCGGACATACAGCTGAGCCATCCTCAAATATGTGTATGTCATACTGTAGGGAATGAAGTGAGCTACCTTCGTCAGCCTATCAATGATCACCCAAATGGCATCACAACCCGAAGTAGTCCTCGGCAAATGGGTCACAAAGTCCATGGATATGTGCTCCCATTTCCACTCCGGTATCTCTAAGCTCCTTAGCTCGCCACCAGGCCTCTGCCTCTCTGCCTTAACCTGCTGACAGATCAAACACCTCTTGACAAAAGCGATCACATCACGCTTCATCCGTTTCCACCAGAACTGACCACATAAGTCCTTATACATTTTTCTCCCTCCTGGATGGATACTGAATCGGCTACTATGAGCTCGCTCCAAGATTCCTCTGCGCAACTCCGGCGTACACGGAACCACCCAACGGTCACCCAATCTCAAGGATCCATCCTCAGCCACCCTAAACTTTGATGGCTGACCAAGATGTACTAATGATAACCATCTATGAACCTCATCATCCATCCTTTGAGCTCTCCTGATATTCTCATAGATATATGGCTCAGCCAATAGCGACGATACCCACACCGCTGATGCGTCCACATCGAAATCATAGCCCAGATGGCAACAAGAAGTCATCATAGCCGATAAGTACATGGCATCCTCAGCAGTACTCTTTACCTTCCGACTCAAGGCGTCTGTCGTCAAGTTTGCTTTCCCTGGATGGTACTCTATCTCACAGTCATAGTCCTTGAGTAAATCCATCCATCTCCTCTGACGCATATTCAACTCCGCCTGAGTGAACAAGAATTTCAGGCTCTTATGATCCGTATATATGGTAAAAGATGTACCATACAGATAATGCCTCCAAATCTTCAGGGCAAAGATAATAGCCGCCAATTCCAAATCATGGACTGGGTACCTAGCCTCATGCCGCTTCAACTGCCTCGATGCATAAGCTACCACATGCTTATCTTGCATCAATACACATCCCAAGCGCGTCAGTATATAGAACAAACCTCTTGTTCTCCGTGGGAATTACTAACACAGGCGCCGTCGTCAATCGATGCTTCAACTCTTGGAAGCTTTCTTCGCAAGCCTCTGACCAAAAGAAGGGTACTCCCTTTTGGGTCAACTGCGTCAACGGCTTAGAAATCTTAGAAAATCCCTCGACGAAGCGTCGGTATTAACAGCCTCAATCTTCCTAGGGTCCACTGATATCCCACTGCTAGATATAACATGCCCCAGAAACACTACACTGCTCAACCAAAACTCACACTTGCTGAGCTTAGCATATAACTAATGATCTCTGAGGATCTGGAGCACTGTCCTCAAATGTTTCACGTGCTCTTCCTCACTCCGGGAGTAGATGAGTATGTCGTCAATAAACACAATGACGAACTGATCCAGATAGGGTTGGAACACCCTGTTCATCAAGCTCATAAAGATAGCGGGGGCATTCGTCACACCGACGGCATAACTAGGAACTCGTAGTGCCCATATCGAGTCCGAAATGCCGTCTTCTGCACATCCTCCTCCCTGACCCGTATCTGGTGGTACCCGGATCTCAAATCAATTTTGTTGTACAGCTTCGTGCCTTGCAACTGATCAAATAAATCATCAATCATTGGGAGAGGATACTTGTTCTTTACCGTGGCCTTATTCAGTTGCCGGTAATCGATGCACAAACGCATCGAGCCATCCTTCTTTTTCACAAAAAGAACCGGTGCACCCCAAGGCGATACGCTAGGGCGTATATATCCTTTGTCAAGGAGCTCCTGCAACTGCTCCTTCAATTCCCTTAACTCTGCCGGTGCCATTCTGTAAGGGACACGAGAAATAGTGGATGTTCCCGGTAATAACTCAATCCCAAACTCGACTTCTCTAGCCGGTGGGAACCATGGAATCTCCTCCAGAAACACGTCAGCAAACTCTGCTACCACGGGTACATCCTCTACCCTCAACTCTTTACCCTTCCCCGACGTGTCCACGACATAGATAAGATAGCCCGTGTGTCCACGTTCCAATAATGGGGACATCTTGATCGCCGAAATCAACGGAATCTTCTCACGAGAATCGTTGCCATAGAAAATCCACTGAACTCCCAAATGAGATCTGAACCGAACCGTCATCTGCCGACAATCTACCACTGCCTGATATATGTTCAGAATGTTGATGCCCACAATGCAGTCGGAGTCTGACATACCCAATACAATCAAATCTGCTTTTATCTCATTTCCCTCAAAATAAATGAGGCAGTCCATCAGAAACGGGTCGGCAACAACGTTTCTTCCCGTGGGTGTCGAGACCAATAGAGACGTGGGCAACGGAGACGTGCACATATGATGTCTCGCCACAAAATCCGCAGACACAAAGGAGTGCGAAGCAACTATGTCTATCAAAATAAAGGCGGAATATGTAAATAAAAGGCACGTACCAGCTATCATCTCCTCTGGAGCTGTATCGGCCTGCTCCCTAGTCAATGCATAGACCTGTCCCTGAGGTGGCCTCATCGCCTGTCCTCCCATCTGTCGAGGCACCATCGGTTGCCTCTGTTGTACTGTCCCACTAGAAAACCTCCCTCGACCTTCCCTAAGATCCGTCTGTCCTTCCCGATTGGGACAACGCCGAGCAATGTGGCCCGGCTTGCCACATATGTAGCACGCAGAACAATCACGCATCAAATGCGCCCCTCCGCAAAAGTGGCACATAACATCTCCAACTCTACTAGCTTGAGTTGGTCCCCCAAAATAGATGTACCTCCCCTCCGGTCCCCTTGCTTCTGGCCATCCGGCCGCCTTCCGCTAAACCGGGAAAAAGAAGAAGTCCCCCCTGACTTAAAAGATCCTCCTCGGGGCCTCAAATTCTCAGATGTAGATCTTTGTGATGGAACTGGTGGGGATACGGCTTCAGGATAAGCACTCCCCCTATCTCTGCTAACTCTCATCTAACAAGCGCATCATCAAAAGATGTCGGGTTGTTGGAGATAACCCGATCAAATAGTTCTGGCCGCAGCCCCTTCATAAAGTGCCTCATCTTGGCATGTCCATTCGTAGCGATGTGATGAACATACCTCAATAGTGATGAGTAGTGCATGGCATAGTCCGAGACTGTCATGCTCCCTTGTTTCAGGTTCGTGAATTCATCCTCCTTAGTTTGCCTAGCCGCAGCAGAGAAGTACCGATTTAGAAACTGGGTTCTAAATAAGGTCCAGTCAATCACCATACCTTGGGCTCTCAACTTCATCACAGTCGTCTTCCACCACATAGAAGACTTCTTCGCTAGTTGGAACTCCGCCAACCTCAGCCATGCTGTCCTAGCACAAAGAGCGGATACAAATATCTGTTACAGTCTCTCCAGCCACTCTTCGGCCTCTTCCCCTATCTCTGTTCCCTCAAGCATGGGCGGGTGGAAGGTCAAAAACTGAGTCAGACTAAGTTCCCCTTGTTGGGATATGCCCTAAGACATTAGATGATTGTTTATGACGTACAATGTATTATAATTTTATTAATGGCAAATCATTATTATATCTTATTCGAATATCTGTGCAATATGAATTGATATATAGGTTAATGTCCTTAGAATAATATTGTATTATTCTTAAAGATTGTCCCTAGTCAAGTATTATCATGATCAGGATAATGATAATGCATTGAGACTAGTATGTTTTGATTGATGAATTGTTCATGGATATGAGATATCAAATCAACACATGGGTGCATGTTAGAGAACAATGTACTGGGCAGACCCACCATGAGAATGCTACATGGATAGTTATATGAGTGTCATAAGCAATTCTCATAGTGATAATAATGTATGTAATCCTTACGACTTGAGATCATCAGAGATCCCAACATAAGGAGTTATGTATCTTGATATTGTCAAACGTTACCTGTAACAGGGTAAACTATAAAGGCAAATATTGGATACACTACGAATTATGTAAAGGGATGTTGATTGATCAAGATAGGATTTGTCCCTCCTCTATAACAGGAGAAGTGTTTGGGCCCTTGATCAAGTAAGACTAAAATGCATGGACGTGCTCGAATGAGTCGATATGTGATATCGAGCTTATTCGTTATTCTAGTTCTACTTGGGGATCAAGAAATAGAGATTGAATATTTGAGTATGATTATTCCATGACTCGTGTTCAATCTAAACACATTGGATAAAGGGATTAAGTTACATGGTTAATATTATCACAAGTTCTAAGGTTATGTCGAGTCAATGACATTCTTGTAATTTGGGTAGCCTTGGTGTGTTGCTAGATACCGCTCATTGCTTGTGACATAAAATGAGATTTTATGTCACTGCCAACATTACAAGATCATATCGGGTCGCACAAAAGATTAAATCGATAAGGGGAATTAAAAACATTGGATGAATTAATTAATTAAGAAGAGTCTTAATTACATGATTATAAGGATTTAATTAAATCATGGGTTTGGACCCATGAAGCTTTAAGAAAGTCTTGAACCTTTAATTAAATCTAACATATAAATGATATCAAGGTTAATTAAGAATTAATCTAACATATCACAAAATCTAATAGACTCCAAAACCCTCTCTCTCGGCCGCCGCCTCCTCTCCTCCTCCGTCTTCACGCCGCCGCTGTGTTGCTTGGTGGATTGATCGACTGCCGTTAATCGGTTTTGAACCGAGAGTTCAGTTTTGGTTTAAGAACAAGTCTAGCAACTTGTTCTTGAACAATCCCTTTCGATTTGATCGTGTGGATACCGTAGAGACGAAGGTGAAAATTTTGTTCGTGACTCGAGGTGCTACAACGTGGAATCTGCTTCAAACGCACTACAAGGGTGAGACTCTTTTAATCATTCCGATAGGAATACTCTGTATAGGTCCTCGGTTAGGAATCCTTGTTTTATTTCCGCTGCGCACTTGTGTGTTGGATTCCTTACGGTGGTATCAGAGCCGTGTACAAAGCTCATATCGGAATTATGTGGTTAATGGTTTATGCATATTTTAGAATTATATTGCATGCTTTAAAATTGTATAATCATATATGATATGAATAAATCGAGTTTGTGAAAATCATCGTAAAATTATATATGATATAATTGACAATTTATGTATACGATACACGAAGGTGAAAAGCTGAGCACATGGCTCTTGATGGTTCGGCCACCACCATAAAACTTGACCCACGGCTGCCACATGAGGGCTAGGGTTTTCGAACCCTTGGCTTGAGATGGTCTAGCCGTTGTGGCTCATAGTTGTGTATGGAGGTGTCGAAACATGGCTAGGGTTTAGAACCCTTTAGGCTCGATAAAGTTCATATGCGGCGCATGTAGGTTCGATCATTGTTCACGAAAATTGAAGGTCGACGGCTATGGCCACATGAGGGCTAGGGTTTTCGAACCCATTGGCTCGAGATGGTCAAGCCGCCACCGTCATGAATCGTGCATGGAAAGGACCACACGGCCGCCGCATGAAGCTAGGGGCTGCATGGCTCTCGGCCGCCGCACGTGAATGGGGTAGGGTTTCGAAACCCTTAGCCACATTCGGTCCATGATGGCGCCGAGATGACTAGGGTTTCAAACCCTAGTCACATGTGTGGTGGGCCGTGGGTTTGGACTAAGGATCCGTGACATGTGATGTCCCGAGCGTACGATAATTTCATAAAATTTATTTTACAGTTTTATTGGAATTAAATTTTAAAATGTTTAGAATTTAATTCATTATTGTTATAGCATGTTTTATGTGTTTGTTTGAGCATGGTGCATGGTTATAGCCCTATGACCTATTAGATAGGATTTTGTGAATGTTTGTAATTTAATACGGCCTGCGAGTCGTGCCTTCTCTATTTTCTATATGTTATCCCTCCCCTATGTCCCCTCGAATGTGACTCGAGGAATTCTCTATATCTTGTAAATGTTATATGGTATAGTTTATTTCATTGATGGAGATCAACGAAGACGGACACTGGTACCGGGGTGAGAAGGTCATTCACAAAAGGGAGCCAAAGAGGTGCTTGGAGAAGTAACCTTCGGTGGACTTTTAGGATTTTCTCATTGGCTTGAGAAAATCGCTAGTATGGGCTATAACCATGTCACGTTTACTTTATGTTGATGTATGAGATGCATGTTTACTGTTTTATTTAATATTGATGCTTGATATATATATATGTAGATATGTATATATTCATATATGTACCAGACATATTTTCAATATTAATAAAATCATGAGATCAATAAATCCCTCTTATAATATTAAGTTTCAAGATGCCTTCCAATTAAAAATACTCGTCAAGACTTCGATTGAACATGTGTGGGTTTGCCAAAGCAAAGCACCGTGACAATCTTAGTAAGGCGCGAAAGGATAAAAGTGATATCCGTGTTATTTTAAAATTGGGTTCGACTTAACTAGCGTTATCTCAATAGGATTGGGAACCTAGAGGCATGGGGCTGGAAAATTATTCATTAGATGAATTTGAACAAAGCGTTGTTCGTCCAACCATCCAAGAATTGCATGTGATTGTCATTGACAAAGAGTTGTCTACCTAAATAACCGAGTCTTGGGCGATTAGCCAAAGCTAACTCAAGATTAAGTGAAATATGGATCTTGGCCCACTAAAGTTTTCGAGGGTTGATAATTTTAAACAAAATAGTGGGGGTGTCATTTAATATAAGACCATATTAAATGATTAAAATCATAAACTTATTTTGCATATTTATATTGTAGATATCCATGGCAACCAACAACGTTACAAGCACACTATCATTGCGATCAGTCCTTGAGAAGGACAAACTTAATGGGACTAATTTCCTAGACTGGTATAGGAATTTGAGGATTGTCCTCAAACAAGAGAAAAAGCAATATGTCCTAGTGGAACCCTTACCTGCTGAGGAACCTCCCTTGACGGCTGCTAAAGCCTATAGAGATGCTTACAAGAAGCATCAAAATGACGCACTTGATGTTGGGTGCCTTATGCTTGCCACAATTAACTTTGAGCTTCAGAAGCAACATGAGGAAATGGAGGCGTTCGATACGATCGAGCACCTAAAGCAACTGTACCAACAACAAGCAAGATAAGAGAGGTATGACGTCTCAAAAGCGTTATTCCAGTGTAGAATGGTAGAAGGAAGTCTAGTTGGAACTCATGTACTCAAGATGATTGGGTACATTGAGAATCTGGAGAAGCTGTGTTTTCCATTGGACCAAGAGTTGGCCACTGACGTGATCTTACAATCGTTGCCTGAAAGCTTCAGTCAATTTGTCTTGAATTACAATATGATTGAAATTGAAAAGACTCTACCACAGTTGCTTGGCATGCTGAGAACTTTTGAAGCTAACAGCAAGAAGTCTAAGCCTACAAATGTTCTTATTGTGAATAAGAGCAAAGGAAAGACTAAAGCTAAAGGCTACAAGAAGAACAAGAAAGTCCTTGTTAAGTCTAAGCCACATGCTTCTGCACTAAAGCCAAAGGGAGGAGTGGCAAAAGAGGGGAACTGTTTCCATTGCGGTCAGACCGGACATTGGAATAGAAATTGCAAAGTTTATCTGGAGGATCTTAAGAAGACGAAGGGAAGTGTGACTTCCACTTCAGGTATTTTGTTATAGAAGTCAATTTATCTACTTCTTCATCATGGGTATTAGATACTGGATGTGATTCTCACATTTGTGTTAATGTGCAGGATCTCAAAAGGAGTAGGTTGTTGGCGAAAGGCGAGGTTGATCTCCGAGTTGGAAATGGAGCAAGAGTTGCTGCATTAGCAATAGGAGATTATTCATTATCTTTGCCTTCTGGCTTAATTTTAGATTTAAAAGATTGTTATTATGTGCCGTCGATTACTAAAAACATTATTTCTATTTCTTGTTTGGACAAGTGTGGATTTTCATTTATTATAAAGGACAATTGTTGCTCCATTTATTTAAATGATATGTTTTATGCTAATGCACAAATGATTAATGGTTATATATTAAATCTTGATATGCCTGTCTATAACATAAATACTAAAAGGATTAAGAATAATGATTCTAATCCAACTTATCTCTGGCATTGTCGCTTGGGCCATATAAACGAGAATCGCATATCAAAACTTCATAAGGATGGAGTATTGGATTCATTTGATTTTGAATCATATGAAACATGTGAATCTTGTTTAATGGGCAAGATGACTAAAGCTCCTTTCAAGGGACATGTTGAAAGGACAAATGATTTATTGAGTCTCATACATAGTGATGTATGTGGACCAATAAGCACACATGCTAGAGGTGGTTTTCAATACTTCGTTACATTTACTGATGACTTTAGTAGATATGGGTATGTGTATCTTATGAAACATAAACATGAAACCTTTGAAAAGTTCAAAGATTTCAAGAATGAAGTACAAAACCAACTTGGTAAAAGTATCAAAATCCTCCGATCAGATCGAGGAGGTGAATACCTAAGCCAAGAATTTCATGACTATCTAAAGGAGTGTGGGATAGTCCCACAACTCACTCCTCCGTATACTCCACAATGGAATGGTGTATCCGAAAGGAGGAATCGAACCTTGTTGGACATGGTTCAATCAATGATGAGTCATGCAGATCTTCTGATATCCTTTTGGGGACATGCTTTAGAAACAGCAACATTCATACTGAACCGTGTTCCATCTAAATCAGTGGAAAAGACACCATATGAGATATGGACTGGGAAATGTCCTAGTATGTCTTTTATGAAGATTTGGGGATGTGAGGCTTTCGTGAGACGTCACGCCTCTAACAAACTTGGACCAAATCTGATAAGTGTTTATTTGTGGGGTATCCTAAGGAAACAAAAGGATACTATTTCTATTATCCCACCGAGAACAAAGTTGTTGTTGCTCGGACTGGTGTCTTTCTTGAAAGAGAATTTATTTCTAGAAAAACCAGTGGGAGAAAAATAGAACTTAGTGAAGTTCAACCATAAGAAAACACTGAACATGATATTGAGATGGAAACAGAGCAGTCACCACAAGTTGTTGTGGATGAAGTGCCTGCTCAAGAGACACAAGCCCAGCGTAGGTCTGTAAGAGAACACCGGGAGCCACAAAGATATGGATTTCTTGTGACTCAACAAGGTGACTTACTACTTATTGATGAGGATGAGCCGTCATCTTATCAAGAAGCTATAATGAGTACTGATTCTGAGAAATGGCAAGAGGCCATGAAATCTGAGATGGAATCCATGTATGCAAACCAAGTATGGACTTTGGTTGACCCACCTGAAGGGGTGAGACCCATAGGGTGCAAATGGATTTTCAAGAAGAAGACCAACATGGATGGTAATGTACAAACCTTTAAAGGTCGACTGGTAGCAAAAGGTTTCAAACAAATTCATGGTATTGACTATGATGAAACTTTTTCACCAGTTGCCATGGTGAAATCCATTAGGATCTTACTTGCAATAGCTGCATTTCATGATTATGAAATCTGGCAGATGGATTTCAAAACAGCTTTCCTTAATGGAAATCTGCTTGAGCATGTGTACATGACATAGCCCGAGGGTTTTGTCGATCCAAAGGATGTTGGAAAGATATGCAAGCTACAACGATCCATTTATGGATTGAAGCAAGCTTCTCGAAGTTGGAATCTTCATTTTGATGATGCAGTCAAAGAGTTTGATTTCATCAAAAACGTATATGATTGTGTCTACAAGAAGGTCAGTGGGAGCATAATTATCTTCCTAATATTGTATGTAGATGACATACTTCTAATTGGGAATGATATCCCTGCCTTACAATCTGTAAAAATTTGGCTAGGGAATTGCTTTTCTATGAAAGACTTGGGTGAAGCCACCTATGTTTTAGGAATCAAGATCTATAGAGATAGATCGAGAAGATTACTTGACCTAAGTCAAAGTACATACATAGACAAAGTGCTAAAATGGTTTAGCATGCAAGAATATAAGAAAGGATTCGTGCCTATGACGCATGGAATACATCTCTCGAACGATCAGTGTCCTTCAATACCAGATGAGAGACAAAGCATGAGTAAGATTCCATATGCGTCAGCTATTGGATCTATCATGTATGCCATGATATGTACTCGTCCCGATGTCTCGTATGCTTTGAGCATGACGAGCAGATATCAAGTTGATCCAGGTGAATGTCACTGGATTGCAGTCAAGAATATCCTGAAGTACTTGAGAAGAACTAAGGATACATTCTTGATTTATGGAGGTGAGGAAGAGCTCAATGTAATAGGTTACACTGATGCAAGTTTCCAAACCAACAAAGATGATTTTCGATCGCAATCAGGATATGTGTTTTGCCTAAATGGAGGTGCTGTAAGCTGGAAGAGTTCAAAGCAAGAGACGTTAGCCGATTCTACAACTGAAGCTGAGTATATTGCTGCCTCAGATGCAGCAAAGGAAGCTGTTTGGATCAAGAAGTTCATTTCTGAACTTGGGGTGATGCCTAGCATACTAGATGCGATAGAACTCTATTGTGACAACAATGGAGCCATCGCATTGGCTAAGGAACCTAGATCTCACCAAAGATCCAAGCACATACTTCGTCGCTTTCATTTCATTCGAGAAATCGTTGAAAGATGAGATGTTAAAATATGCAAAGTACCAACAGATGAAAATGTATCTGACCCATTGATGAAGCCACTGTCACAGCAGAAGCATGATCGTCATACTAGATCTCTCGGCATTAAGTATATGTCTGATTGGTCTTAGTGCAAGTGGGAGATTTGTTGGGATATGCCCTAAGACAAGTCATTAGATGATTGTTTATGACGTACAATATATTATGATTTTATTAATGGCAAGTCATTATTATATCTTATTCGAATATCTGTGCAATATGAATTGATATATAAGTTAATGTCCCTTAGAATAATATTGTATTGTTCTTAAAATTGTCCCTAGTCAAGTATTATCATGAATCAGGATAATGATAATGCATTGAGACTAGTATGTTTTGATTGATGAATTGTTCATGGATATGAGATATCAAATCAACACATGGGTACATGTTAGAGAACAATGTACTGGACAGACCCACCATGAGAATGCTACATGGATAGTTATATGAGTGTCATAAGCAATTCTCATTGTGATAATAATTTATGTAATCCTTACGACTTGAGATCATCAGAGATCCCAACATAAGGAGTTATGTATCTTGATATTGTCAAACGTTACCTGTAACAGGGTAAACTATAAAGGCAAATATTGGATACACTACGAATTATGTAGAGGGATGTTGATTGATCAAGATAGGATTTGTCCCTCATATATAACAGGAGAAGTGTTTGGGCCCTTTGTGGGGTCCTCGTTACTTAATTCATTATATATCAATTAAACATACATACGTGAGTCTGAATTAAGTAATAACATGCACTGATTAAGAGTATCTTACTAGTTAAGTTGTTACAGGGTTTATAAAAAACCTACCAACTACACATCATATGTACAAACAACAACCTACTACAAGATAACGCCTAAGCAGTGGTTCAGCTCGCAGCGGAAAATGACTCATGTCCCGTCCTCCCACGTCTATGAGTCCCTACAGAATCATTCACACAACGTGAGTATAGATAATCAATATGTCAGTGCGATATCAAAACAAAATAGCAATACCAATGATAAAGCACAATAATTCATCTAATGTGAATATTCTGTATCATGCATCAACAAATGCACCATGCCATGACATGTCTCAACAAACACCCTATTATCACGAGCCCAATATGATATGCCTATTCAGCTCAATATGTTAGTGGAACCACATCACATCTTCATATTAGCAGCACATATCATAGTACCGTACTCATCTGTGATAATAGCCAGAGCCTATACCCAAACCAGGCGTATATCTCTCAAGCCAAAGCATATGTAGTATATCTATCGTGGCAATGATCCCAGCCAAAGCATATACCAATCCTGGCATATCTATCAAGGCAATGATCTTACCAAAGCATATACACATATCTATCAAGGCATCCATCCCAATCATATGAAATCCATGTATGTACATGCATATGATACTACTAATCATATGACACAAAGCTAACATAAATCATATGATATCAAAACCATAACATCATCATCACATAAGATCTATACTCCGTACGTCAACACGTACCTGTACTGCAACACAAACGATTAAATTAGGCGTCATTGGCTAATTGCCTCGTTGTCCCGTCCCTTGCGATGATGCTACAACAATGCCAACAATATATCATGTTATCATAGGCATTAAAATCAAATTCTACAAAAATATAACATTTTTCAACATTCTGGCTCTGGCGATCGATCGCCATTTCTCACTGATCGATCGCCATACTGTTCTGCCCCCCTCGCGATCGATCGCCAAAATGTTCTGTTGCTCGCGATCGATCGCCACATTTTCACCGATCGATCGCCACATGAGTAAACCGCCTTATATTTTTGCTCTGTCTCGGCGATCGATCGCCACAATGCTCGCGATCGATCGCCGATGTCCAGAAAGTTCAGAACATGGCGATTTTGAGCTTATCTTCCTAGCTCTTCTCCTACAACTCGAAATTCAACATGTAAACAAGTTTCATGCACTCTCTAATACCATAACAACATGTTTCCACCATCTTAGAATCCAATTCTTGGCATATAAACATGTTATGATTCTTCACATGAACATTTGATATTCCACTTCATATACATCAACACCAAATACATAATTCAAGTGTAAAACCATGAATTCCTTACCAAGATATTAAGAAGTCACTTCACACAACTTCCTAGCTCAATTCACAAGTGAATCCCAAGCTCAAACCACAAAGAACTTGAAAGAGATGGAGAGGAGCTTGTGTAGGATTTTAGTAGGTGTGTTTAGGTGAAGTATGTGATTTCACTTGGTATCCCTTACTAAAAAGCATTTCAATTAATCATCATGCTAAGTCACCTTGATATAGGGTATTTGAAGCTAATACCATGTTAGTGGACATGTACATGAAGATGAAATTCAAATTCAAATGCAACTCCAATTCAAATTAAATTCACATGCATAATCAAATGCCTACTAGTTCATGTTGCTTGATATATTATTATTCAATTCATTGTACACCATGTTTCATTCCTTGTCATATATCATTTCATACATGTATTCATTCATTCTTGGTTCCACCCGAACCCCCATTCTCATACTGTCAATTGATATAAATACACCATAATCATATCGCACGTGTATAAAACAAATCGAGGCATTACAATTTGCCCCCACTCATTGAATTTCGTCCTCGAAATTGCATATACAAACATAATACATGCATATGAGATATACAACATAAGAAACATGTATAAATAACATATCAACATACCAGAAAACAAATCTGGATACCGTTGCCTCATACGTTGCTCCGTCTCCCACGTTGCCTCTTCGACACCCCTTCTGTCCCACTGTACCTTAACCATAGGAATCACTTTATTACGCAACCTGCGGTCAGCTCGATCCCAGATCATAACCGGTCGTTCCTCATACGACACATCTGTATCTAACTGTACATCAGGTAATTGTAATACATGACTCGGATCTGGTTCATATTTCCTCAACAGTGAAACATGAAAAACATCATGCATATTACTCAATGCCGGCGGTAGTGCCAAACGATATGCCAACGTACCAATACGTTGCAGTACCTCATACGGACCAACATACCGTGGAGACAATTTTACACGTTTACCAAACCGTACTACACCTTTAAAAGGTGAGATTTTCAAGAATACACGGTCACCAACTTGAAATTCAAGTGGTCTACGTCGCTTATGCCAATAAGCAGCCTGTCTGTCCTGAGCAGCTTTAAGTTTCAATCGAATTAACTTTATTTTCTCTTCCATGTCATGAATCATATCCGGTCCATGTAAGGAAGACTGATCCACATCATCCCAATACAATGGCGATCTACATCGTCGCCCATACAAAGCCTCAAATGGTGCCATCTGTATACTAGACTGATAACTGTTGTTATATGAAAATTCCACTAATGGCAATGATTCTTGCCAAGAGATATCAAACTCTAATACACAGGCACGCAACATATCCTCAAGTGTCTGTATCGTACGCTCTGTTTGTCATCTGTCTGAGGATGATATGCTGTACTCAACCGCACTTCAGTTCCCAATGCTGTCTGTAACCCTTCCCAAAAATGAGAAGTAAATCTCGGATCCCTACCCGACACAATGGAAACTGGTATACCATGTAGTCTCACTACATGTTGAATGTATAACTGTGCCATTCTCAGATATGTAAATGTCATACAATATGGCACGAAATGAGATACTTTGGTGAGTCGGTCAACGATCACCCAAATAGCATCGCAACACAAACGTCCGTGGCAAATGAGTCACAAAATCCATCGTGATATGTTCCCATTTCCACTGAGGAATTTCCAAACTATGTAATTCACCTCCTGGTTTCTGTCTTTCCGCTTTCACTTGTTGACAGATCAAACACCGTTTCACAAAACTCAACACATCCTGTTTCATACGTTTCCACCAAAATTGGGTACGTAAATCATGATACATTTTCTTTCCTCCAGGATGTATACTGTATCTACTACAATGAGCATGTTGTAGTAGTTCTTGGCGTAGTCCTAATATCGCAGGTACTACCCAACAGTTTCTATATTTCAGAATTCCATCACTTGTAAGTACAAACTGCGATGTTTGTCATTTACTTATCAGTTCTTTCCAATGTTGTACCTCATCATCAGTCATTTGTGCCTTTCTGATTTTATCAAAAATGCCAGGTTCAACCAACAATGTTGATACCCGTACTGGCATTGTTTCCACATCAAAATCATAACCCAAAGTACAACAAGAAGTCATCAACGCTGATAAATGAATCATCTCATCAGCCGTATGATGTACTTTTCGACTCAAGGCATCTGCTGTAAGATTAGCCTTTCCTGGATGATATTCAATCTCACAATCATAATCTTTAAACAGATCCATCCATCTCATTTGTCTCATATTCAACTCTGCTTGAGTGAATAAAAACTTTAAACTTTTATGATCTGTGTATATGGTAAGCGACGTACCATATAAATAATGTCGCCATATCTTCAATGCAAAGACAATGCAGCTAATTCCAGATCATTCACTGGATATCTCATTTCATGTGGCTTCAATTGTCGTGATGCATAAGCCACTACATGTTTGTCATGCATCAAGACACAACCCAAACCAAGTAATGATGCATCAGTATATAATGCAAACCTGTCATGTTCCGATGGAATAATCAAGACTGGAGCTGTAGTCAATCGATGTTTCAATTCCTGAAAACTACGCTCACAAGCCTCTGACCATCGAAATGATACTCCCTTCTGTGTCAAATGTGTCAATGGTTTGGCGATCGCTGAAAATCCTTCAACAAACCGTCTATACTATCCAGCCAAACCCAAGAAACTACGAATCTCTGGCACAGAAGTAGGTGCTGACCAATTCAACACTGCTTCTACTTTCTTCGGATCAACTGATATACCTTCTTCTGAAATTACATGTCCCAAAAAGCCGACACTAGTCAACCAAAACTCACACTTACTGAGTTTAGCATACAACTGATGTGTCCTCAACACTTGCAATACCATATGCAAATGGTGAACATGTTCTGCATCATTCTGCGAATAGATCAGTATATCATCGATAAAGACAATGACAAATCGATCAAGGTATTCCTGAAATACTCGATTCATTAAACTCATAAACACAGCTGGAGCATTTGTCACTCCAAATGGCATCACCAGAAACTCATAATGTCCATAACGAGTTCTGAATGCTGTCTTCTGTATATCTCCTTCCCTTACATGTATTTGATGATATCCTGACCTCAAATCAATCTTAGAATAAATCCTTGATCCCTGCAACTGATCAAACAAATCATCAATACGAGGAAGAGGATATTTATTCTTTATTGTTACCTTGTTCAATTGTCGATAATCAATACACAGTCGCATTGTCCCATCCTTCTTCTTAACAAATAAAACCGGAGCACCCCAAGGCGATACACTAGGACGTATGTACCCCTTGTCCAATAAGTCTTGTAATTGAGTTTTCAATTCTTTCAATTCAGTTGGTGCCATCCGATAAGGAGCTCGTGAAATTGCAGAAGTACCAGGTATCAAATCAATACCAAATTCCACTTCTCGACTCGGTGGGAATCCAGGTATCTCATCTGGAAACACATCCGCATATTCTGCAACCACTGGTATCTCCTCCACTTTCCTTTCTCTTTTCTGTTCAGTTACATCAAGGGCATAAATCAAATAACCCGCATGTCCACGTTCTAACAAATGCGACATTCGGATTGCTGATATCAAAGGAATCTTTGCCCTCGATCCCTGGCCATAGAAGTACCATTGATTTCCAGTATCATACTGAAATCTCACTATTTTCTGACAACAATCCACAACAGATTGATATTTACTTAACACATCGATTCCAATGATGCAATCAAAATCTGTCATATCTAACACAATCAAATCAGCTTGTAGTCCATACTCAGTCTCGAACTGAATATCACAATCAGACACACTCTGACAAGTCATCACAGTAGTTCCCATGGATGTCGAGACATAAAGAGGCATCAACAGTGGAGACGAGCATATATGATACTGATCAATAAAGGCTTGTGCAATAAAAGAATGTGATGCACCAGTATCAATCAAAAGTAAAGCAGGATAAGTAAACAAAGTACACTTACCCGCTATCACATCATCAGGAGCTGCCTCTGCTTCCTCCCTATTCAGTGCATACGCCTGAGGTGGTCCTGTCCTCTGTCCTCCACTAGACTGTGGTACACCCTGTGGTCTCTGTTGTACTGTATTCTCTGACATAGGTCCTCTCCTTTGTTGTCCACCCACTTGAGGACAATCACGGATCACGTGTCCTGGCTTCCCACAACGGAAACAAACCATCGTATCAAACTGTGGACAATTTCTTTGAAAATGTGGCCCTCCACATTTAAAACATTGTAATCCTCGTCCACTACTACTACTACTTCCTTGGGACTGTCCTTTTGAACCTCGTTCACTACCCTTCCTCATTGTAAACCGCTTCCCACTAAATCTAGAGGAAGATGCACCAACTCGTGGTGATTTAAATGGTTCTCCTCTCGGTCTCATACTTTCAGATGTAGATGGTTGGGCTTGTCCAACATCTTTGTATACCCCTACGGCAATCTCAGCCATCTCAGCTCTAATCAATGCTTCTTCATATGATGTAGGGTTATTGGACATGACCCTATCAAACAATTCAGGCCTCAAACCTTCACAAATTGTCTGATCTTTGCCTTTGTGTTTACAGCAATATGTGGCACATACCGGAGCAAAGAAGAATATTGTACTGCATAGTCCGATACTGTCATTGATCCCTGTCTCAAGTTTGTAAATTCATCCTCTTTCCTCTGCCTTGCAGCAACAGAGAAATAATGCTCAAGAAACTTCGTTCGAAACACATCCCAGTTAATTGTCTGTCCTTGAGCCTTTAACTCAAGTACTGTGGATTTCCACCACATCATAGCTTTCTTAGCTAACTGGAATTCAGCTAAGCGTAACCAAGCAGTGTTGGCACACGGTGCTGATACAAATATCTGTTCCACACGTTCTAACCATTCCTCCGCCAATTCCCCTGATTCAGTCCCCTCAAACCTGGGTGGCTGATAACTCAGAAATTGCGTCAACGTCAATTCTCCAGGAAACAGTACCTGTTCCACTGGCCCTTGCTCAATCGGTGGTGGTGGCACAAGCGCCATCCTCACACTAGCATTGCCACTCATGGCATCCCCAACATCCTCATGATACCCTCTGTCTGTCATAACTGTATATCAAGGGTTAACAATAACATTCACAATTATATAACATGTTAGAATAACATCATATTACAAATCCTAACATGATATTACCATTCTCAACATGTTTTCAAGTGTTTAGGTAACTCCCTAATACACTTCCTCTACCCATGTTCATCCCGTTCTCGAACCACTGCTCTGATACCACTAATGTGGGGTCCTCGTTACTTAATTCATTATATATCAATTAAACATACATACGTGAGTCTGAATTAAGTAATAACATGCACTGATTAAGAGTATCTTACTAGTTAAGTTGTTACAGGGTTTATAAAAAACCTACCAACTACACATCATATGTACAAACAACAACCTACTACAAGATAACGCCTAAGCAGTGGTTCAGCTCGCAGCGGAAAATGACTCACGTCTCGTCCTCCCACGTCTATGAGTCCCTACAGAATCATTCACACAACGTGAGTATAGATAATCAATATGTCAGTGCGATATCAAAACAAAATAGCAATACCAATGATAAAGCACAATAATTCATCTAATGTGAATATTCTGTATCATGCATCAACAAATGCACCATGCCATGACATGTCTCAACAAACACCCTATTATGACGAGCCCAATATGATATGCCTATTCAGCTCAATATGTCAGTGGAACCACATCACATCTTCATATTAGCAGCACATATCATAGTACTGTACTCATCTGTGATAATAGCCAGAGCCTATACCCAAACCAGGCGTATATCTCTCAAGCCAAAGCATATGTAGTATATCTATCGTGGCAATGATCCCAGCCAAAGCATATACCAATCCTGGCATATCTATCAAGGCAATGATCTTACCAAAGCATATACACATATCTATCAAGGCATCCATCCCAATCATATGAAATCCATGTATGTACATGCATATGATACTACTAATCATATGACACAAAGCTAACATAAATCATATGATATCAAAACCATAACATCATCATCACATAAGATCTATACTCCGTACGTCAACACATACCTGTACTGCAACACAAACGATTAAATTAGGCATCATTGGCTAATTGCCTCGTTGTCCCGTCCCTTGAGATGATGCTACAACAATGCCAACAATATATCATGTTATCATAGGCATTAAAATCAAATTCTACAAAAATATAACATTTTTCAACATTCTGGCTCTGGCGATCGATCGCCATTTCTCACTGATCGATCGCCATACTGTTCTGCCCCCCTCGCGATCGATCGCCAAAATGTTCTGTTGCTCGCGATCGATCGCCACATTTTCACCGATCGATCGCCACATGAGTAAACCGCCTTATATTTTTGCTCTGTCTTGGCGATCGATCGCCACAATGCTCGCGATCGATCGCCGATGTCCAGAAAGTTCAGAACATGGCGATTTTGAGCTTATCTTCCTAGCTCTTCTCCTACAACTCGAAATTCAACATGTAAACAAGTTTCATGCACTCTCTAATACCATAAGAACATGTTTCCACCATCTTAGAATCCAATTCTTGGCATATAAACATGTTATGATTCTTCACATGAACATTTGATATTCCACTTCATATACATCAACACCAAATACATAATTCAAGTGTAAAACCATGAATTCCTTACCAAGATATTAAGAAGTCACTTCACACAACTTCCTAGCTCAATTCACAAGTGAATCCCAAGCTCAAACCACAAAGAACTTGAAAGAGATGGAGAGGAGCTTGTGTAGGATTTTAGTAGGTGTGTTTAGGTGAAGTATGTGATTTCACTTGGTATCCCTTACTAAAAAGAATTTCAATTAATCATCATGCTAAGTCACCTTGATATAGGGTATTTGAAGCTAATACCATGTTAGTGGACATGTACATGAAGATGAAATTCAAAGAGAAGATGACAGCAAGTATAAGCAGCATTCAGCGCGGACTGAATGATCTGTTCTCTCAGCAAGGTACTTATAAAAACAGTCTGAGAAAAGAGCAGATCGAGCTGGCCACTGAAGTCAGAGCCTCTTTCACCAAGTCCCTTCCTGCTCAAGACACTCGTCTTGATGCTATCAGCGCTCAGCTCGCCCAGATTGTCGACTTTCTTCAAGAGGTTGTTGCTGACAAAAAGGGGGAAAAGAGAGAAGACCTCAAGCGACCTCAGTCTTCAGCAAGAAAGTAGCAGTCTTTATAAGTCAGACTTGTTTGTATTTGTATATAAGATTTTTTGGTCAATAAAAATCTAAGTTCTTAGTTAAGTCCTTGTTCATTTATTTTGAACTAAATGGCTTAATCAATCCGAACTTCAACTTAACTGTGTTCATTTATTTTGAACAAGAAGAAGTAATTGATCAGCAAGTATACGCTTCAGAGTTCTTAAAAGACTGAATAAAAAGATTTAGAGGCTAGGTTTTGTCATCATCAAAAAGGGGGAATTTGTTAGTTCCGGATTTTAAAGAGGACAAAACAAATCAGAACAGATCGAGGGAAATCAGACTGACCAGATCGATCGCTCAAAGCAGATCAAGCTGATATGGTATATCGCAAATCAGATTGGATCGATGGAAATCAGCCTGACCAGATCGAAACTTCAGATCGATCTTAACTATTATCAGATCAGAGCAAACAAGGCTGAATAAGATTTGCTCTTCAGTCCGAATCATTAACGGCTATTTATTGAAGAAGTATTGTTGCAATTAATGCTGAAAAAGACCAAGGACTGAAGATTACCATAAAAGGTAAGAAGACAAAGAAGAGTTTACCTGACAGTCGCCGAAAGCATGAACCAGAATGGCAAGTACCCAAAAGAATAAGACAGCAGCTTACTCAGAGTTTGAGCAGAGTCAAGAGTTGCACATAAAGGGAAATAACGTCGTTGGTACATGCAGCTATATAAGGATGCAACAGAAGAGCTCAAGACAGAGTCTGAAAAATCGAAAAACGCAAAAGAAAGCAAAACTGCACAAGCTTACAAGCTCAGACATTCTCGAGCTGAAAATCTTCATAAGCACAAGCATATTGTAATATTTGATCATCTTAGGATCATTGTGTGCATAGACTAAATTAGTCTATCTTTTGTATTCTGTACTAAGATAAAGAAGTGAGAATCAATTGTAACTGTCAGACAGAGTGTGTCTGAACAGATCGAGAGACTAGGAGTTTCAGTCTGGTAGTGAGGTAAATCCAGCTGAATTGGGTTTGTACAACGGGATTGTATAAATCAAAGTCTTCTAGTGGAATCCTTCCTTAATTGGAAGAATGGGAGACGTAGAAGGATTACACCACCTTCGAACTTCCAGAAACATATTCTGTCTTTTATCATTCTGCACTTGTTTTACTATTCAAGCCATCGAGCCGTTCTTACTAGCCTAAGAATAGACCGTTCCGCACTAAATCATTCAGTGATCTGTTCTGCAGAAAAGTTGATTAAGAAACAGATTTCTTTCACTAATCCGAAAGAAATCACAAAGGATTATTTTTAATAGGAGTGTTCATTCACCCCCCCCCCCCCCCCCCCCTCTTAACACTCCGGACCGATCCTAACAATCGTTTATAGAAGATCAACTTGATAAAGAACCACTCTGCGTCAAATACAGAAATCATGTCAAAGGAAGCTAGGACATAAGTAAAGACTACAGAAGATTCCAACTTAAGGCTTCAGAGTTTTGCGGTGACAATAATGGAATCTGGGGACCAGATTCCTTGAAGGAGGGGAGATTGTAACACCCCAAAATATCAATTACAAAATTGGACAAAAATAATTTGAAGCTATCTTCAATGCTACCAAAATAATCATCCTAAAATAATGATAATAATAATAATAATAATAATTTATGAATTTATGTTTAATTATATTTCGTAATATTAACTAATAAAAGAAAATATTTAATTAATATTAGCTAAAAAAAGAAAGATTTAATTAGTATTAGGTATTGACACTTGTCAATAAATTTGGCCAATATATGCCAACTTCTTTAAGCCTCAATCTATGTAAAACCCCTATAAATACCCCCCATTTCGTCAGATTTAACTCACAAATTCAAGAGTAAGTTTGAGAGTGTGTGTAGGAAATAGGTAGAAAATATGGTGGAAATAAGAAAATTATGAGGAAAAATACCAAATCTCCTCCAAAAAATCCGAAAATTTCACACAACATTCATTATACACCCAAAAAACATTTAGTATAGGAGGTGTTCAAAAACCAGCATACAAATTCGTCCAGAAAATCAAAATCTCGAAGAACACTAAGCTGTCCAAGCCCAGAAAACCCACTTCAAGGTATCGGATTCAAGCTTCGATTTCGTGCCTTTATCAAATTATTTTTAACTTTGATTCTAAACAAATGTTGTTCAAAATGTGTTAAAATTTATGGGTATGTCGGCCGATCGCTCAAACCGCTGCCGTGCGTACGGATTTCCGGCGACCAAAACACCTAGTTAATCATTTTGAAAACTCAAATTCGGGGCAAAATCTGTTGAGAATTTCAAAATAGTTTCTAAACCAAAGATGTAGATATTGATGCGACGAACACACCGGTAAAATTTCAGCCGCGCGTGGTGGCCAGAGCTCGGCCACGCGCCGTCACGGTGGCTCGTGAACTTCACGCGCCTCCTCGATATCGTGTTTTCCGGTGGCCGAACATTTATGGAAGGATTTTAGGCATTTCTGGAAAGTTTCGTGATTTTTCGACTTATTGTTGAATTATCATGAATTTTTAAGTCTTATTCAAAATTACCACGACAAGTTTTGTACAAAAACTGATTTTATAAAGATTCAACCACTTAACTGGGTTACTAATCACCATAAATTACTTATATTATGTTGATAGGAGTTTAATTGACAGGTGGGTTCAAAATCAAGTCAATCTAGTAAGATATCAAGTAGTAAGGTGAGGTGTACTACCGAATTCTTGTTATATGGCCCTTTTGGCATTTGGCCTGGATTACAGTAACTTGTTATTCCTTATCTCATACTTCATTTATGTCATCATATTGTACATTATATCGTTCCATTGGCCATCTTGATCTGCATGTTTAATTATCTTGAATGTTATCGATTACTAATTGATTCTTTTGATTGGACGAATCATTTGACTGAATGACTGAATGACTGAATGAATGGAGCCCTGGATATTTATCCACTGGACAACGTGGCTTCGGCCCGAAAAGTGAGTCCAATGAACAACGGATGAGAGTTCGGGTATATGGTTCATCTGAACAACGCGCACCGTTTTACGGTCCGGGGAATGATTTACTTGGCTCATAAATGACTGAATGTACAGATCATATCTGAATATGTGGGGAAAAGTGCTACACCGAACTGTCAGGTGGGAGCCACCTCTTTAGCCCATGATATTCACTCTGAAATTCTCGTTTCAAGAACAAAGAGTTGAACCATTGCCTCGACAATCAAAGCCATTTGTTACCTTGTTTGCTATCCCAAAGATACACACCCATAAATTTATCCCACATCTATTAATGCAATGTTTTGAGTACTGACCTCACGAGAGGGCTAAGCTTCTTGTGTAGTCTGTGGCAAGCATTGAGTATGTATGATTAATCTGTATCTCCCAAGCTAGAAGAAGGTTTATGAAACAGGGGCGAAACCAGAAATTAGGTCATGGTGGGCTAAAACAAAATGAAGCATACACTAAAGGTGTGTTTGGTTTGTGGGTTGGGAAATTTAATCTTAGCATTAATTTTCATATCTCAGTTTGGTTCGATTTAAAAAAAAAAAAAATCACACCATCTTTATCTCATTGTAATCTCATTTTCCAGCAAAATGATATATATATCATTACCACATTTTTTACTATTACAAAATTTGAAATTCCCGTAAAAAATTACAATTTATTTCATACAACTTTATTATTGTATATTGCATTTGTATATTTTATTTTATTATTATTATATATGTATATTAATATTTTTTATGCTTTATTATTATTATATGGTTATCATTATATATATTTTATATATATTATCATTAATATATATATTATATTATATATACAGATATATATATATATATACATATATACATTATATATTATTAGTGATATTATTATATTATATATATATATATATATTATTATTTTTGATTGTATATATATATATATTATAAATATATATTATTATTTTTGTTATATATATTTTATTTATTTATATATAACTATTACTATTTTATAATTATTATATGATTATTATGTATTATAATAATATATAATAATAATATTAACAATACATAATAATTATATAATAATTATAATAATAAATAATAATAATACATGAAAAATTAGCCATTACCCTCTGTTTTCCAACTTTACTAAAGTATAAGAATGGAAATTCCAAGTTCTAATCATATCCACCACGATAGCAAATTCAAATTAATTAGCACATCAATTACATAAGAAATTATAAAATTATCGAGAAATTTGAGATTCTCCCAGTTAATATAACAAGATCATGGCATGAGTTAGCATTTCTGTTTACGAAATCTAACTAGAAAATGGAAAGTATTTTTTGAGACATTCCTCTGTTTTGATGAAGCTAAACCACCATTTAATATGCAGTTTAAAGTGTACCAGACATGACATATTCGTCTGTTTTTAAGGTTGAAGTAGGCTAAACTAAAAGATAACGCAAAACGATCCAGCCTCATTTGTCAAACTCCCAGATGACACCTCCATCCTCTGCAAAACAATTAAAAGCAAACATTAAACCTTAGTTTATCCACAAAACGTGATTAGATGGACAATGAGATGATGAGGTTATAGAAAAATCATGATTTTTGGGACCTTCTCTTTTAAGTACATGTAGCATTGTAGCATAAAATCATCGGCAATTTCTATCTTGTATAAATTGACACGTAATATTTCATGTCAATCTTTTGCAGCACTCTGTTCGACACAGAATCCACCCTTTGAAAATCAGTTACTAAATGGAATGATATCTCACTACTTTTATAAGTTAATCGATGAATCCATCCCAAAATGTGGGATGTTGGAGAGACAAGTCTTGTAACTTGAAATGTTTCTCAAAGCTATTAAATTTAATGGACATGCTCAAAATTTTTAGAGAATATAACGAATTACCTAAAAAACAAGAATTGCATAAATTAGCATAGTTAAACCTTTTGCTACTTTGCAGAATATGTGGAAAAACATGTGATTCAAAAGAGAAAGATTGGGAAAGGGGAAGGAGGCACCGTGTGCCTCATATATTAAAAGGTTTTGGAGACAGTGTAAGTTCAACAGGACAAAAGCGAAAAATTCAACCATTGACATAGTCTGTATCACCAAGTAATTTAAAGATCAGTAACACATTGAACCGAGTTAAAAAATCCAAACAAGAAAAATAATGGAAAACACAAGCCATACCTTTGACCTTTTTGTTTATCCAGGTTTCTATCACCATGCCAGCACCAAGTCCACCAGCTATCCATGCCCCATAAAAAGCAAGGTTATACGGTATAGATCTTCGAGGAAGAAAATAATAATCTGGGATTTGTCTTATTCTTCGCGGGAGTCGTTTCTTTACAACTGGCTCGGAGCTGGGATCACTGCTTACGGGCTCTTCAACAATTTTCCAATCCATTCCTTTTGGTGCATCTTTCTCTTCCATGCCCATGATCAATGACTGGTCGGTCTTTAATCAGGATTCTGGAGCAAAAAACCAAGCAACCAGTAAATAATGATAAAACTCACGAATATAGTATTGTAAAGATGAAGAAAAGAAAATGATTGTATTCCTCGACTACAAAGAAATCAGGACCAATACATGTAGTCAGGGAAGGAGTTAGCCAATTTCTGATGAGCAAACTTATTTTTTTGTAAAAGTTGTGAACGAATTTAGAAATTCTTTTCATTCCAAGGATGCATGCCTAATGTCTAAGGCATCTTTGCTAGTGTTGCAAGAGCAGTTCACGGATCAGACAAAAATTCACGATCCACTTCAGTTTCGCAATCCCGAAACTCATCTCTTAGATATAAATTCCTACTTCATTCGCAACAAATATCAAAACCCAGATAGCATTCATAGTGATTTTTAATAATATAAGTAAATCACTGTTTACTACAACGATGCTGCTTAGATTTGGTGGCTAACGTATAATCAAACAGTTGTAGTGCACTATGTAAGAAACTAAAGCACCAATTAATTGAAAAACAAAGCGTTATAACTCAAGAAAATGAACAAACTGGGTACATGTTATGACAATTTATCAATTTATACTGGTAAATTGTTTCAGGAAACGTCAGATTTTATCGAATTATGAAGAAATAGGTGGGTAGAAGGGTTAGCTCACCGGAGGAAAATACCGAGCGAATGAAAGAAAGCACTTGCGAGATTTACTACAGAAATCGCAACCGTGGAAATAGAATCGCGTTTATCGATACACACGTCGTGTTTTGGTCTTTTTGTTTAGAGTTAAAAGTAGGGATAATTACGAAAACGTACAGGTTACATAACAATTATTCAACTAAATCTGTCCAAAAAACAGCTTTGAATATATATCCACTTTTCAAGAAAGTTTATTCAAATATGTCCAATTTCTAAACATGTAATTTACTATCTACTTTATTTTGACAAAAAATGCCCCTTATTTAAATAAAAATAATCAACCCTCACTCTCTTTCCATCGACACACAGAACCATTTCTCCCCTCTATTTCTCCCCTTCAACAGAACCCTCTCATCACCGCCACCACTCACCATCGCCGTTGTTGCCGCATCCCTCATCCCTTTCTTCTTCGTAGGCCACCGTCGTTTTCTTCTTCAAAGGCCACGAGCTGAAGTGAAAATGGGAAGCCACAGCCGCCAGCTTTCTTTCTCACCTCACCAAGGTTTAGAAGCTCTTCCAGGTGATGTCTCCCGTTCTTCGGAGAAGCTCTTCCAGGTGAACGATGGTTGTTTCCACCACCTCTGGTGCACTCCCTGGTGCACTCCCTCCCTCACTGGTACGGTGATGAGTTGAAACAGCCATATGAAATTAATTTCGTCTCCGTTATTTCTCTTCCAAGTGCACGCATGCACTTCTCCGATATTTCTCTTCCATGTGCACGCATGCACTTCTCCTTCGCTATTTTCTCTTCCAAGTGCACACATGCACCGGTGCAATTTTAAGCGTTCAACGGTGCTTGTCTGTGATGCACCGGTGCACATAAACTCTATATGCACTGTTGCATTTAAGCGTGTGCTTCTTTGAGTGTTTCATTGTTTTTATATGTAGGTTTTAACATATGTGGGAAGAGCTTTTTCTGTCATCTTTAATTTTCGTTCTTTTCCTTTTTGCGTTATTTATGCTTAAAATGAAGTGGATCGTGAATTTTTGTAATTTATCCAAGAGATGAGTTTCGGGATTGTGAAAATGAAGTGGATCGTGAATTTTTGTCCGATTCGCGAACTGCTCTGGCAACACTAGCAAAGATGCCTTATACAAACGAACTATGTGTTTATCAAATATGTTGAATATGTGATTTAAATATGATTTAGTTTACCAACTTCAAGAGATAATTTCTTTGTAATTTGATTATATTCATTGGTCATATGTGATTAATGGTTGGGGTCAGATATATTTCAAAACTAACATACAATCTATCATTTTTCAAAAAATTTATGTGGGTGTACCCGATCGTGTATCGGGTAGGATTTCCCTACACGACCCCGACACCGACCCCGACCCCGGCACATATATAATTCTGGTTCGAGTAATACCCGAACCCGGATTTTTTTTAAAATAACCCTACCCGATCGGGTGGTAGGTAGCAGATACCCGTACCCAAATGCCCACCCCTACTTTGAACATTAAGGAATAACCTACCCTGCAGCCTCATGACCAAGAATACAAGGGAATAGACCTTCAGGATCCTTCAAATAAGATAAACTATCGATTAGAAAATATTGCATTGACTGCATTTGAAGTGAATGGATCTGCTCTTATTCTTCTTTCTTCTCGTGGTGATAGTGAGACAAGCAGGGGAAGTAACCCAATCAAGACCAAAATTAAAATTTTATACCCGATTTTATAAAAATACGATTTGCACACAAATTACAAGTTTGAACATGGAGGAAGACTGGAAGGTGGTGGTAAAACTTCTCAAACATAAGAAAAAGAGCAAACATAAGAAAAAGAGCAGATCCATCCACTTCAAAAGCACAAATTTACAAAACTTTCATGGAATTCAAACCACCACCATCAAAAACCTTAATTAAAGCTTTATCTCACTCACAATTTCCATAAATTTAATAAAACATAAGGATCTCACAATCTAGAGTCAATATACCTTGCCGCCCCAGGTGTAGGCGTCGGTGTGGCAGAGCAGTGAAGAGTATCTTAACTCTCACCTCCCCGACATGCGGCGGCGCCACCTGTACCTCCTCTATCACTAGCGGCTTGTTGGGTTCCCACTTCTCAGGCCACAGCCGCTGAAAAAAAACACACACACACTTAGCTGAACTACAATTGAAGATTACAAACCGCAGATCGTAAAATAAACGAGATAATAAGTATACCTTTGCAAGTAATTACTTGACCTTGAGTAGCCATTGCTTGAAGAATGCTACGAAAATTCACTCACAATGGGGATCAGTGTGCGACTGCAAGGGAAGATAAAGGCAAAGATCCACACCAGAAAAATGTAGGTCGGCTAATTGCAAACTCGAGCCCAATTCTGAACTGGGCCTATATACAAACTTTTGGGCTTTGCTCCAATTTAATGGTCTAGTTAGGCATGACCGTGGTTTATACCCGTAACCGGGCCAACGGGCCGGTTAACCGTTGACCCGGTTCACGGGTCCGAACCGTAATCGGCCCGTTACTGTACGGGCCAGTTACGGTTCAACGTCGCGGAAACCGTGGAATCGGGGTCCGAACCAGCGGTTCCACGGTTTTTTTTATTTTTTTTAAATATTTATTTTTAATTTAAATTTAAAATTAAAGTGTGTGTTGATGAAGATTCAAACTCTTGACCTCCAACATGTATAGACAACTTCTTACACTAAACTATTATCATGTTTGTTTTATTTTAGATAATATCATTATATATACTAACAGACAATATATATTATATATATAGTGTAATGCTAACTAATTTACATTGGCAAATATAAATAAAAATTATCTAGAAAAATATGTTATGCTCTTAAATAAATATCGTAAAATAGAAATAAACTATAGCAAAATAAATATAACAAAAAATGTTGAATAAATTCATAAGAATTAAAGAAATAGTTGTTGCAAAATAAAATATTATAATAATGGAGTAAATTATTATAAACAAATATAGTATATACATTTTAATTATTCTACAAGCACTTTATTTGATTTACATTATATAATAATCAAATAAGTATATCTTAATTTCCAACGATATGACTTACCATAGAAACTCGATAATGTAATATTTGATTAATTAATAAAATATTTTACTAATTTGCTAATAATGATTTGGGAACAACATATTGAATTGATAACTCACTAACTTTATATTATATAATTTAATAACTTCTAATTGATAATCAAAGATCTCATCACTGACTCTTTTTAACATAATAAGAACTTTTGTGTTGTTTTCTTATATATGAATAACAAATAATTCAATGATATATTCGTCGATTTCATTTTGTAATTAATACCAAAGTTGTATAAGTTTCATATTGTTGTGTCAAAGTCATGTAAAAAAATCCATTTTATTCATACTGGACAAGGTCTCGTGTTTCTCGTTCACTTTTTGAGGGTTTTCACTTAAAAATTGTGGTGTTCTTTGTTTATTTTTCCCAAACACCAAGTTCTACCGAACGTGAGAAATAACGACTCACATCAAATACCAACTTTGTATAGGTTTCATACTAATTTCATATGTAACTATTACCATAATTGTAAATGTTTCATACCAGTATAATGTGTAACTATTACCAAAATTGTAAAGATTTCATATTAATTTCATATGTAATTAGTATCATAATTGTAAATGTTTCATATTAATATCATGTGTAATTAGTACCATAATTGTAAATATTTCATACTAATATAATTTGTAATTAGTACCAAAGTTGTATAAGTTTCATACCAATTTCATATGTAATTAGTGCCATAATTGTAAATGTTTCATACTAATATCATTTGTAATTAGTACCAAATTGTAAAGGTTTCATACCGAGTTCATATGTAATAAGTACCAAAATTGTATATGTTTCATACCAATTTCATATGTAATTAGTACAATAATTGTAAATGTTTCAATACAAATTTCATTTGTAATTAGACTAAAGTTGTATATGTTTCATATCAACTTCATATGTAATTAGTACCATAATTGTAAATGTTTAATATCAATATTATTTGTAATTAATACCAAAGTTTCTAGGTTTCATACCAATTTAATATGTAATAGGTACCAAAGTTCTATATGTTCCATACCAATTTCATATGTAATTGATATAATAATTATAAATGTTTCAATTCCAATTTCATTTGTAATTAGACCAAAGTTGTATATATTTCATACAAATTTCATATGTAATTAGTACCATAATAGAAACATATCTATAACAAAGAAATTTTAACAAAAAATGTTGGATAAATTAATAAGAACTATAAATAGTGGTTGCAAAATAAAATATTTTAATAATGAAGCAAATTATTACAAAACAAATATATTGTATACCTTTTATAATTATTCTACAATCACTTTATGTTTATTATTTGATATACATTATATATATAATAATTAAATAAGTATATCTTAGTTTATCACAATATGACTTACAATAGAAACTCGATAATGTAATATTTGATTAATTAATAAAATCTTTTAATAATTTATTTATACTGATTTGGGAACAACGTATTGAATTGATAATCCACTAACTTTATATTATATAAATTAATAACTTCTAACTTAATATATTTATGATTAATCAATGAAATCATCATAAAAATAACTTATTGACATTTTCTTATGTAAATTGATAGTGACAAATCTCATTACTGATTTTTTTAACATAACAATAACTTTTGTGTTGTTTTTTTATAAATAAATAACAAATAATTCAATGTTATACTCGTCAACTTTATATATAATTAGAATTTTAATTGTAAATGTTTCATGTCAAATATCATTTGCAATTAGTACCAAAGTTGTATAAGTTTCATATCACTTTCATATGTAATTAGTGCCAAAATTGTAAATATTTCATATCAATCTCTTTTGCAATTAGTATCAAAACTTACCAAAGTTGTATATTTTCATACCAATTTCATATGTAATTAGTATCATAATTGTAAATGTTTCATATCAAACTCTTTTGTAATTAATACCAAATTTGTATAGGTTTCATACGTATTTCATATGTAATTAGTATCATAATTTTAAATGTTTCATACCAATATCATTTGTAATTAGTATCAAAATTATATATGTTTAATATCAATTTCATATGTAATTAGTATCGTTAGATACTCAGATTCAATTAATTAAAATGACAGTATCTTATTTGTGGTCCCATCGAGTTTGATGAAACAATGGGACAAGTTTTGTAAGATTAATGACATGCGACCTAGAAAATTTCCACTAGATATACCCACACGTTGGAACTTGACATTTAAATTGCTAATGATTCATATGAATATAGAGAGTTAATGGCAACTTAAAAGTTCAAACTCTCACATCCCCCTTACATTTCCTTTGTTATTTTTTATGATTCTTTTAAGAGTAATTTTTAATTTTTTAAATAAATTTTTTAATTTTAATTTTTAAAATTTAAAAATAATAAGGTTCGAACCTTAGCCGTAATCGATGGTTAACCGTAACCGTAACCGTAACCGTAACCGGTGTTTCACGAACCGTAACCGGAACCGTCTACGAAGGTTAAGGTTAAGGGTCGAGCTCTTTTAAACCGTTTAAACCGGCTATTCCGAACCGTCAACCGGCGGTTCACGAACCGTGGTCATGTCTAGGTCTAGTTAAGGACACTTTCAGAATCTTCTAAGCTCGAGAACCTGCAAAAAATTTAGAGTTCCTCCGCTGCCGTGTAAACTCAGGGACGGCCCAAATACAAAGCAATTAAAACTTTTGCCATAGGCCCATTAGTTTAAAAAAGGCCCATATTTTTTAAATTCATTAATTTCTCACTCTCGGCAGACGATAATCACTAGATCTTGCCTCTTGGCTCACCGCGACTCCGCCAGTCCGCCTATTGTTGCCTTGCTCGCTATCACTATCACTCTTGCTCTCTTCCTATAGGTAAATCTCTTCTCGATTTTAATTACTTCAAAGATTGAAGATTTGCATATTGTTTTTTTGAGGTTACAATTGTTGAATTCAAGTTAAGGTCCAAAATAGTTGCATAATTTCTGGGTAATTTTAGACTTTCTGTGTATGAAAATGTTGATTTTTATGTTTCATTCTGTAGATTAGTGAGAGTTGCCCGAGTGTCATTAATCATTATTATCCTATTGTTGATCGAATGGGTATATTGTGCTGATATTGGTCTTTCATTTTTATCTTCTTGCTCTAAGTGATTAATATTTAAATTGTATCTCTATCATGATTTAGTTTAGTTTTCACTTTTAAGGAATGATCATAACTTATTCAATTAATTATTGGTTACTTAATCCTAAATCATGCCTTGGGCTTCATATTGGGGTTTAACAGCTTGTTTTGTTCTCCTGTGGATTTTCGAGTCTGGTATGGTTTTGGTTTCCTCTCTGTATTATGGTAGTCTTCGTTTGTCGTTGTTGGGATGTTGTATTGGTTCTGTTTCCTTGTGTTTTTTAACCCTTGCTTCAAGTATGATGTTGATGTTGTGTGGTTTTTGTCTTTGTAGTTTGTGGGAGATTACCTCTACTACTCTCTGTCCAATTTTATCGTTGATGGAATACAATTTTGTGTTTACCGATTAAAATAATAATGATAGTTTTTTTCTAAAACATATTTTGGTGAAAGAAAATCAAATTATGGATTGGAACTTTCCATGAACACATTCACATCGGTCAATAAAAGGCCTCATTTTATAATTTGTCTAAGGCCTCAAAAAAGTTTGAGCCGCCACCGAGACCATCCGGTGCTCTTTTATCATCGTATCTTGGACGTCCACTTCACAAGTATCATCTTCTATTTCTTCCCCTTCTTACGATTCTTTATCTGATTCATTGGAACGAGCATTGACACAGATTTCCTACATTCCTCCTCCACCCCTCCTCCCCCTCCGCGGCTGAAAATTAAATATCCTCCAACTCCTCCGCTGCCTCCTCTTCGTTATAGAGCGGTGCATCGCGCCTCCTCCACCTCCGTCTTCCCGGGGTCGAAAAAAGATACCTGATAAGGTGAAGCAAGTTCGGAGGTTATGGAGTTTTACCACTTGCTGATGCGAAGGAGGGCTAGTTTGTTGAGGGTGCAGCCATCGATGCAATTTTCATATTTTTTTAAAATAATTTTTGAAGCAAAAGGGTAAACTTGGAATTTTTAATCTTTTGCTCTGGAAGCAACAAAGTGTGCTCTGGCATTATCACTGCCCTTAAAGAATGCTCGAAGCGATAGATGTGGAGAATCTGGAGCACCGTTTGATGAATTTTGTTACATTCATAGAAGTATTCACCAAACTATTACCCCTTATTCACTACAATCAAATGGTATCACCGAACGTAACAATCATACTCTAAAAGATATGATGAATGTTATGTTGATGGATTACCCCAAAATTTGTAGGGGGAGGCGATCATGTAGGCTAATTACAGTCTAAACAAAATACCACACAAGAACGATGATGAAACTCCTTACGAATTATGGAAATGTCACAAGCCTTCCTGCAAATATTTGAAATTGTGGGATGTTTGACTAAGGTAGAAGTACCAAAGTCACAGCAGGTAGAAACTGGGCCTAAAACAATAGATTGTGTATTTATTGGATATGTCTTGTATTGCATATCGGTTCTTGGTACACAATCTGAAATAAGTTATGTGCATGAAGGTACAATCATTGAATCAAGAAATGTGATAGTTTTTGAAGAAATATTTCCTTGCAAAGCAAACAAGGAAGTAGAAGGTCATAAGAAAAGGACGTTTAAAGTAGCTAATGGTAACTCAATTGAAATTGAAGAGCCATGGCGTAGCAAGAGGACCAAAGTGTCAAAGACTTATGATCCTGACTTCATAACATATGTGTTAGAAAATGAATCAAGGTAGTTAGTGACGCATTATCTAGCCCCGAGGCTCCTATGTGGATAGATGCTATTAATGGCGACATTGAATCCATAATGCACATACATGGGAATTGGTTGATCTTCCACACGGAAGTAAACTATTAGAGTGCAAATGGATTCTTAAAAAGAAATATTAAACCGATGGTTCAGTTGATAAGTACAAGGCAAGACTTGTGGCGAAAGGATTTAGACAAATGGAAGACCTCGATTACTTTGACACATATTCGTCAGTCACAAGAATAATATCCATTATAGTGATAATAGTTATCGATGCTCTAAACAATTTAGAGATACATCAAATGGATGTCAAAACAACATTCCTCAATTGGGAACTTGAGAAAAAATTTATATGAAACAACCTGAAGGGTCAGTGGGTCACAAACAAGAGGAAACTGTGTGAAGACTCGTTAAGTCATTGTATGGGCTGAACCAAGCGCCAAAACAATGGCATAAAAAGTTTGAAAAAAGTATGTTGTCAAATTGTTTCAAAATTAATAAGTGTGATAAATGTGTATATATGAAAAATACACCTAAAGCATAAGTAGTATGATGGTATGTTAAAGATAGGCTCATAGTAGGAAGCAATTTAGAAATCATCAATGCAACAAAGAAAATGTTGACAAAACATTTGAAATGACGGATATGGGTGAAGCAAATGTTATACTTGGAATTAAAGTTTCCAAGATATCCGAAGGACGAGTGTTGACACAGTCTCATTATGTTGAGAAAATGCTCGAGAAATTTCTCGTAAATGTCACATCATCGGTGAAAACACCCTATGATCCTAATCAATACTTAGTTAAAAATAAAGGTGACCCTATAATGCTGTGAGGGCCCGATCCTAATATGGTGTTTAATTAACACATAATGATTCATTTGCGTAAACAGCGGGAGGTTTATTTAAATTGTTCTGCCAAATGGCCCTAAAAAATTTTCGCTTTTAGGTGATACATATATAATGATACTGAAAATATGTAATTCCAGTTTCCTATTTCAACATGTTGCTCATCACATACGCAAGTATATAACCAACCAGTTATAGAAATTCATCGATGCTTCATCACGAGCATCCGCAGTATGCCCACATGTACCACCTGTCATGTCCATACAACAATGACATGACAGCCCCCCGTGAAGGGGTCAGAACCAGTACGAGAAATAAATAAATCATGTCAAGAATGACAAAGTATCATGTAATGCATACCATGTACGAATGCGATGTATAAATGGGTATAAAGAATCGAATCTCAAGATACCAATATTGGAGTCCAAAGAAAGGTATCAACAATCAGTATCAGCTCGAGCAGAGGGTGACAACACACACACTTGGCGCTAGGAGAATCATCCTCTGATGTGCTCGTCATCCCTCGTGTCTAGGTCCGGTAGCAACGCGCATGACTACAGTCACTGCCTAAACTGCTTGTCATCGCCGTGCCCGTCGTCCCCGACAGTCAGAGTAAATCAAGTCAGTAATCATCATGGATATCAAAGAAATGGATAGATCAATATGATATTGTAAGACCCCAACTCTTAAAGACGACATTTAAGCATTTATGACGTCGTGTGTATGTGAAAATTTTCATTCTTTAAAATAATCATTACATGTTTCACAGATTCCTCATGACTTTCATAAAAATTTGGGCAGAATCTCCCCAAAAATTGGACTATCCCAGAAAAACATACAACTACAAACACCCTCAATATAAAACCACCATAATCTAAAGATAAAAAGTTCCCAGCCAGCGAAGTCACAATACTAGCAAGATATGAATTCCCGTCATCACGAAAGTCATATAGCACATGCTCCTCAAAATAACATGCACATAAATCAACTATATAAAAAGGACTTCAATACTATTATACAGTCCATATACACGCATCCAGGTGCTCACATACGAGCAACAAATCAATGAATCAATTCTCAATGCATAATTGGTATGTACCATCAACTGATACTTGTACCATAATCCTTCGAGCACTATTTCCATGGGTTCAAGTTTTGTGATGTCCTGGGATTATTAGTGTTAATCCCGGAGGGTTATTAATCCTTAATGGATTTTTTTTATAGTGGCAATTAGGAATTAATTGTGGTTTTGGTCTCCCGAGTTTGTTAAATCGGGCATTTAGGATCGTTGGATCCAAAGGTCGAGATTGTATTCTCAATTTGGTGAAAAACCTATGATTTAGATTTTTGGTGAGAATCGGGATCCGGGATGCATTCGTTGCATGTTGGGAATTTTGGTTATTGGTATGATTTGATCGGAGTGGGTTTTAATTATTTAATTAAAACATGACTAATGTGAGTATTAATGCATAATTGGAAGAGGGTTTTTGAAATGTCATGTTGGACATAATTTTCATACCATACAATTATCTAATACATGTTATAAAAATATTAAAAGAACCATTCCCCCTCCTTTACATCCCATCCACCCCATTCTATCACCTTTATGTCTTGACCTTGCCATCGCCTCATCCAAACCCACCATTTTCGTTCCTCAACATGAAAGGAAGGAGAAAGCTTTGGAAAAGAGCCATTTTCATGATTTCTTGCTAGAATCTTGAAGCTCAAAGGGTAAGCTACCAACCTAGCAAAGTTTTGTTGTATATTGGTTGGTTTTGATGTTGTATCTTGGGGTTCAAGGGGCAGATCGTGTTCTAACATTGTTGTATGTGTTGGGGGTTAGGTTTTGTAGTGTTTAGATGGTTTTTGGTTGGTTTTATGTTGTAAATTGAAGTGGGTTTGAGTTATAGGTAATTTGGTGTTGAAAGGAGCTCATTCTTGGAGGTTTCTAGCGTTTACAGGGCTGCCCGATCGATCCGAAAATATTTTCGATCGATCGAGCATGGCAGAATGTTTTTAGTGGCTTTGGAACAGTGGACCAATCGATCGGTATTTGGACCGATCGATCGGAGGGTGGTTCTCGATCGATCGAAATGAAATTTCGATCGATCGAAATGGCCAGTATGTTGGTGCCCCTTTTGATGTTTCTTGGCTCTTTTTGGGTGTCTTGCATGCTTCGCCCGGGTTATTTTAAAAGGTTAATTGTCATGGATTGACAATATTTTTGGGGTATTATGCATGCTTAGCTGGGAACTTTTATAATTTGGTTATCGTCATGGATTGACGATACGATTTGGTGTTGTGATCGTACTAGGGCACGTAATTGCATGCCTATGTTTAATTGTGAAATATTTATGTGTTTTAGCACATGTTTCTTGGGGCATGGAACTCAAGCCAAGCTTGACATGGACTACGGAATTCTAAGGTACGTATGACGTACGAGCATAGCCTATTATAATGTTGCAACTGTAAAATGCATGGTATGTGATAATTGCATTAAATGGGCATTGGAACACATGGTGTGTGATAATTGCATTATATGGACATTGAAATATGTGGCACGTTGTAATTGCATCGAATAGGTATTGAAATGCATGGTGCATGTTACTTGCTATAAATGGATAACGATATGCACGGTAAATGGTATTTGCGTCAAATGGATTATACATTGGGAACCATATGGTGCCGCTATTGAGCGAGCAATGATTTGGGATGCTGCCGCCGTTGAGCGACCATCGATTATGACGCCGCTATTGTTGAGCGTGCACGGGGTTTAGAATGCCGCTATTGTAGAGCGAGCAATGAAATAGGAACATGGAATCATTGGTTAGATATATGTGAGATCTACGGTCTTTTATATAATGATTTTACCATATTGATTATGGAACAGGCATAATAGAACGGTATTAGTTAATCTACGTGGCGATTAACTGGCTTTGGGAATTTGACGAGTTTGATTGTTTTGAGAACAGGGACAATACAGGGGATCCCGGATGAGGGTGTTACCATCCAGGGAGTATCATTTAAATTATGGCATTTATATTCTGTAAATTATGAATTGCAATATTATGATTATTGGATTGGTGGTATTGGTATACTCACCCCGTGTGGGGGCTGTCTCTGTTGGGGCAGGTGTTACAGGTGTAGCAGCAGCTTTGGAGTTGAGCTCGGGTTGTTGATTTGAGGTACTTCCAGCATCGAGGTACCATAGCTGGTTGAATAAGTGCATAGATCCAGAGTTGAGATCGAGCTGCGCTTGGGAGGTGCTTCCAGGATTGAAGTGCCAGTAACGGTACCCGGTAGAGTCTTTTATACATTAGATACACGCGTGTTCATTGGGTGCTCTTATGTGAGTACATTTTACGTGTATATGGAATGTATAAATGGGCCACGGCTCTTCTCGATTCATTTATGGTTTGCATGCAATTAAATACGGAATTGCTAAATGAACTAAGAGCATGTTAGTGTATTATGAGGGTGCATGTTATATGAATAATCTTGGTTGGGGAATTTGAATATTATGTGGATTGAATGCAAGAAATATTTTGGATAGCATATGGTGTTGCACTTGCATATGGTTTTCCCCATGATAGTATGATTATATGCACTAATGGTATGGCTTAATACACTAATAACGGGTTAAGGGCAAGGGGGTCCTTACAAGTTTTCTTCCCGAGACAACGTCGTACCTGTTATACCTGTTTCAACATAAACAGCCCCCCACACAGGGTGAGCATACTCCAACTCAATAATCATTCACACGTGAATATACGAAACTGTAATACAAAAATTTAAGTTATTCAAAACCCATACAATACACTCCCTGTACAATTCCGAACCAGTATAGCTTTCACGAACTGTTCCTGTTTCAATCTTATACACTTTCATAAAATCAAGTTCAGTATCGTTATTCAAAACATGATACTCACCAATGAAATAAATTCAATAAAATCACAATTCATCATTTATGTTCAATCATAACGAATCTCATATAGAAGGCAACTATGCCTATCCGTTAATCTCATTCTCAACCATTTCTCATATCGATCCATACCAAACTCCATATCCGGACCACGTACATTTACGTGTCCACCATACCACATATATCAAACTAAATTCACATATTCATTTCCTTATATTTAGTCATCACAATTCAACAATACTTGAATACTGGAATATGAAATAATTCATATTATACCTGATTGTACGTCACTATGTACCTTAAAGTCGATAACAAGATCAAGCTATGCCGACATCCGGAGAATCATGTAGAATCTATATCAAAATCATCACGCAATATTAGTTCATTTACAACACAATTAACGTCATTTATATATTTCTCAACTTCATTTCCATATTAATCAATAACACAATACTATGAATCTTGTTACATAATCGGGACAATCGACACTACTCTTGAGCAGCCGTGCAGTTATCTCATACAATTGTAATAACAATTCTAGTTAGTATGATTTTATTCAACATTTAGGAACTAGACTACATTTAAACTTGGAATTCATAGCTACAAAAAGAACCAAACCAGCTTCGTTCAATTCCTTGCATTACTCTAATTTGACTCATTTCAATAGCATAAATCGAATAAAATAACAAGATTTCCGAATCGAATTGCAGCAGATTTTGAGCATCTCAGCACCCTATTTTTCAACATAAACAGCATAATTTTGGAACCATATTTCAACATAAAAATCAAAGCTTAACAGCATAATTTCGAGCATGAACAAGCAGCAGATTTCAAACCATTTACGAACCAAAGGAAGCAGATTTTTCGTATCATAAACAAGACATCAAGCCAAAAATCAGCATGAACTACACACACATATACACACAGTGGAAACACACACATGCACACAACAGAATGCACACACACACGCACACTCACAAAACCATAGCAGCAAATTCTTGACCACAATGGCAACAAAATTTCGAATCCAACACAAGATTTTCGAACCAAAGGTGGCATAATTCTTAAACCCACTGGCAGCAACATTTTTGTGACTAAAACAGCAAGAAAAATCGCAATAACACTACCATGAGCAAGATAAAGCATGATTAAAGTATAAGGCAAGATTGCTCAAGAAAACTTACCAAAAATCGAGCCTTAATCAAGGGGAGAGCCGATTCTTGCACTTAGAATGAGAGGGGGGCGACGGGTTTGGTGAAGACAGGGGGGAGTGAGAACCGATGTGTTTGTGTGTGAGAAAATGGGGAATGAGTTTGTTTTATTGCAACCCTAATTTAAGTTTTTATCCCCAACAATTTTCATTACTACACATTCTTATTAACTTTTAAATATTAATCTCCAATAATAAATTAACATGAGTCCACAATCATTTAATTATACTAACAATTTCGCCCGTGACCAATAAATCCGACCCGGTCCAACATACGAGGCACAAGAATTTAAATCACGTAAATTATCACATTACTTACCATTATTAACTTATCATGATGTCATCATTAATCAAATGAATAATCGTTAATTATTCAGGGCATCACAAATTAATTCACATGACAAATTCAACCAATCTTTATTTTATCCTCAACTTCGAACCCAATTTATAATTTCTTGAAATTAACTCTGTGGTTATAACAGAATTTACTACGATTAAATCAATTGATTAAATGTAATTAATTTTGGGCATCATAGTTCTCCCCACCTAATAAAATTCCGTCCACGAAATTTAAGTGCATGCTTACCAATAAAAGTCAACAGTAAAATTTATGTACCGTTATACAGCTCAAGGTAGTGACTTGACCATCTGTAGGACAACAACATTCGAATCATCATGGCTCGTAACGTTGCGCACCACACCAACGCTCTCAGGACTGGAAGCCACCTCACTTTTAAGTGTTTAAATCATCAACTACATATCTGTCATACTTTACTACCTGTGTACTCGCATTGGTATAGTTCCTTGCATAAAATCTCAATCCATCATCATTTACTTTCATCATAGTACACATCATATAATCGCTAAATCAGGTATTCCATGCATATCATATGTAAATCAGAATGTATGACAATACAACAATCTTTTATCGTATAAATAACAGCATACCCGTGTGGTCGCAAAAGTATGCAATTTATACCAACATCGTCATATCGCACACCACCCTTGTCCTTATGAAATAGCGGTACTCTTGAGCACTTACACATCAACCTTTCATATCATCTTCTGACTATTATTTGGTGCAAAGTAATTTACTAGAAAACCCATTAGTAATTCTCCTATACGTATATCAACATTATACGCACCAACAACTACATATCATCAATATCAAATCATAAAGAATGGTCTAACACGAATATTCTTACGCCACGATCATACGCACATTAGCATCATAATATTGTTCATCCCATAATTTATTTCATAACCCATCATTTATTCTTATCTACTTGGATAAGTTATCTTGTACTGTCTATCGTTCCTTACAAATCACTTGTATATAAACCATTTAAAACAAGGCATCAACATCAACATCGAATAATTCGTCTCATACCTTTGTAAGTGAAATCATCTACAATATATAGTAGCATCATAATATCTTGCTGATCACAGTACTCACATACTCTCAAGCATCAAACTTTCCGTATTTCATTACCCAACTATCATCTGCCATGGAACAAGTAAAAAAATAAACTCATTAGTATTTCTCAAATACTGATAACATAACCACGTACCTCGTCATTTACGCATTATTGATATTCATAATGTTTCCGTCATCAAACATTAATATCCCTGCGTCAAAAGTTTCACGCAATCCTGTACACATCATGTTACAACAAACTATCACATATCTATGTGATTGAAATTCAACATAAGAATCAATTACATGCCTCAATGACGTAATTCCTTTCGATCATTTATTCAACAGAGCACTATTTCATGGATGAATACCATATCATAGTGCAGTATGTATTCATGATTTCTCATACATCAATCTCTTCTCATATATCATCATTTATATGCCTTCCAGTTTCTAACACAATATCAAAATGATCAACCATTTAAAGTGAATGCTCATATATCCCATGTATTTCATTATGACATCATTATATTGTCTATCACATCATGTCTAACTCATCATTAATCACTACATTATTATTTATCAGTGTTATCATTATATACCAGAGAATAACATCATAATTTCGTACTTACTACGTCGACCCGCAACGTTCACAATGATCACGCGTTCACACAGGACATTCGTAGCGATCCCACGTCATCCCGTGACGTTCCATGTCATCTCATGACCTGTTCATTAATCTCATTCCAACATGTTTTCATTTAACTCAACATAACATGATTAACAGATCATTAATCTCACAGTATACAAAATAATCATGTTTTCATAAACCAATATCATTTCAATCTGATCATCATTACCCCACTGTTATCTCGTCTCTGCACAATTAATCAATGAACATATCAATACTATACGTCATTTCAATTTCTTTCTCAATTCTTCCTCATCTTTAAATTGGTTCTTATAAAGCATACCAATCAACTGCGATAGTTCACAATCCACATAAATCAAACATGTTAAACCAAACGAAATGATTTACCTCAATTCCTCGTTCACGTGGAACATTCCAATATTCTCTTGAGTCTACAACTCATGTGTCCAAGAAATAATAATATAGTTTGTATAACGCAACGTTCACTGCTATCTGCAATCAACATATCATTATTATTCCTCACTAACACAATAGCGGTACAACAATATTTATTGCTAACATGATCGCGTTTATTTTAAACAATTATTTCAAGTGTAGCGATTTATGTACCGCAAGTGCACGGTGTCAAGTTTTAGTATAGATAGGAAGAATACGGATTATCGAACCCACGGGGACTAACAAGCAAGTACCAAATAAGATGCTTTTAACTATATTTAACCTACGAAATTGAATTAATAATTAAACTACTAATTAATTAAATTAACTACTAATCCAACCAAGTCAATAAAAGTAAACGAGAAAAATCCAATAGAGAAGATTATCGAGACTTTGGCTCACCAATGCAATCCCCTACAATTCTCAATTGAATATCCAAAGATTTCTAAGGTTACGAGTTTTCATAATGCATTCGTTATACTTTGGTCCAGTTATAACAAGTCTAATATTAATGTTGCAGTAAACCACTCCCATGTCCTTATTGAACAATTAATATCGAATAAAGATCTATGAAAACTACTAGCCTTCGATTTTGGTAAATCTATTGCTATCACACGTGTGCTAGATTTTACTTGGTCCGTCTCAACCTAAAACCCACGGTATAATTTACTCTATCGTATTGCAATATCCTATGGTCAATTCATTCGCAATAAAGTAATCATTCAATGGTGATCAATCCCTCAAAAGCATGAAGATCAATAAATTATACTCAAAGAATTAAAGGAATTCAATCAAATAAATCATCAAATCATAGGTTCATGACAAAGGATTCGTCTAGCCTTGATAAATAAATTAGTTCAACATAGTAAATCAAAACAAATCAAAACTAATATTAAAAGACAAGAATAAACTCCCGATGTCGACTTCGTTCGTAGATCCTTGCTCCCTCTCTCGCTTCCTTCTCGATCGTCTCTTGAATCGCCTTGTTGAAGGTGTTCCAAAATCCTAGGATGGTTGATAGATGGAGGTGGATGATGGTGATATGGAGGATGAGTGGATGGAGGCTATTCCTAGGGTGTAAAATCTGATCAAAAAGCTCTATTTTCGTCCAAGACCTAATATATATAGTGGTGAAGGAGTTTGGTAAGTTTTGGACACAAAATAACCAAGAAGGAAACAAAATCTCAAAATTTTTGGTTTTGGCGATCGATCTTCGTCATTTGCCGATCGATCGCGGAAACATTCTGGACAAAATAACCAAATTTTTCATATCCGCGATCGATCTTCGTCATTTGCCGATCGATCGCGGAAATCTGGCGATCGATCTTCGTATGTTGCCGATCGATCGCTGATCTCAAATCTCCAATCTTGCGATTTGGTCCCTCCTTTTCCAATTTGCTCAGTTTGGTCCTTTTTCAGCATTTTAAGCCCATTTCATCCACTTTTATGCATTTAGACCTAGATTCCTGAAATATACAAATAAATACCAAAATGTGTAATAATTTCGAGGTATCACTACAAAAACACCCCTAATCATATATCAAATTATGTGTAAAAATCACACTTATCAACTCCCCCAAACTTAAACTTTATCGTCTCGAGCAAGAAATAAGATCACCGAGTAGAGTTCAATATTAAAGATTAAAATAAATGAATTCGCAAGTCAATCATATAGCTTAGACATCTCACTTACAGACAACAAGAGTCACTCGGAAAGTTCAACACGTTGTGTTTTCTCCTAGATCAAGCGACATGTCTCTGAATCAGAACGTGTGTGTGTGCTATTGTCACTTTCAAGTTTCATGCAACTTTCACAGATCAAATCATGCTAGGTAATGAAAAGTAATATTATCTTTGAGCCTCTCATTGTCCTATTTTCAAACACTTCTCCACTAATGTAGTCACTCCCTAGACTTGGATCAAAAGGACTTTTTAAGCTTGTAATGTTAGGCCTAGGTGTTGGCTGCAAAGAAAAGATAGGATAGCACAAAGAAGAGAGTATAAGCATGTAATGTTTATATTTTTAGCACAAACTTGAGCTTCTCTTCTTTTTCTTTTAGCCTTGGCCTCTATGGGTGTTATTTAGTCATGTTTTCACAAGGCTTTATCTATCTTTTTTCTTGTCTCATTCATCAATTTTTCAACAATAGCTCATCAAAATATAGCAATTTATGTGCATCTAATGAGAATCATTATACTCCCTTTAGGTAAGGATGAATTCTTTCAATTTAGGCTCATAAAAGTGGGTCTAATGAGTTGCTAAAGAAATTTTTTGAATGGGGGCTAATAGTATGTTCATCATACTCCATTATTTTTCAGTAAAGCTCAAAATTGGATACTAGGGATCGATGTAAACATGGTAAGCTTGAAAGGCTCAAACGGTCCAAAGATCGCTTAGATCATCTCCTCATCAAGTTCATGACTGTAAAATTTCGCCTTGAAGTGTCATCATCAAATAGTTTCTAAGGTTTTCTAAGATGCTCAAAAATAATTCATCAAGTTCACATAGATTTTCACTACCACAAATGCAATTCACAAGATCGTGACTCAAATGTGCTAAATGTATTCCTCATCTTTGACATGCTAACTCAAAACAAGATATTCACACTCATCAAAACTCAAGTTGAAATGCATAGTGAGATCAAAATCCTCATTGAATAGTCACTACTATAATTCATTCTTTTCTCAAATTTGAACTCATAATTCTTTTTGTTTTAGCTCATAATAATCAGACGATTCAAGTGTCAATTAAGCACACAACATGTGGATAAAACAATAAAAACATGCAAGCCACTCCCCCAAACTTAAATCAAACATTGTCCTCAATGTTGAAATGAAACAGTAAACTCTCCTGATCAAGGCGCTTGCATGAGGGTTGAGGAAGATTGGCTTTTGAAAGCTCCACTGCTGTAGGGGTTCATCGCTCCAATTAAGTACCTAGCAAGAGAAGAATGTAAATAAAATAGTCGACTCGAGAGATAAACAAACTAAATGCAAAAACTGAAAATAAAACAAAACTAAATAGCAAAAGGATACGCTTGGGTTGCCTCCCAAGAAGAGCTGATTCTGGTCATCGGCTTGACCATCAGAAGCAACCATCATAGAGCGGCTGCCGCCCATAGTAAGTATCATATGATACAACAAATGGGTCTTCATTCAGTACGCAATCAAGATTGGCATGATTGTAACAGTGTAAGCTCGTTGCTCCAATAACTTTCGGTTTGAATTGGTAGGCATGGGAGAATGATTCTTGAGTTGGCTTCATATCTTGGAGGATGTAGTGCGGTGAACTTGACATCGATGGAAAAATACGGATCTACATATGGCATAGAACATGTCTCCATCGATGGGCTCAAATCAGAATCTTCGAAAGTCTCTTCCTTCTCCAACATCACACTCGACTCATCTTCACATGAGAACTCCTCAGATAACATCTCTGAAGTAGCTCAATCTCTTGAAGAGGCTCAAGTTCCCTTGACTTTTCCACATGAGTAGGATCACTCCCCCAAACTTGGTTGGTTGAGTGATCATCATCATATAACCAAACTCGATTCGTCGCCTCTTGATTGGTAGCTCTCGTCTCTTCTTCCTGGCAGCTAGTTGAAATTGTTTCCATAAGGACCGTCATTTGCTGCTCTAGGTGGTGCATAGAGTTGGTTTGGCACTCCAAAATATTCTCAGTTGATGCCATGAAACTTATTAATGTATCCTCTAACTGAGTCATGACGTCTGCCGAACTATCTCTCTTGTCTCCTTGATGCTCAAATGGTTGGTGCGTATCATTAGGGTGGTGAGGCTCCGGTGGGTATTGGTGACTCCAACCTTCTAGTGAAGGATCACAATGCCAATGGTAATCGAAGTCCGCCATATCATTGAACAGGTGCAACACACTGTCCTCTTCTCTATCAACCAGGGGACTCCCAGTCACCAGTGCTCCGCTGAATACCCATCCTTGTGTCTCTGCATCCAAACCTTTGAAGAAATATTGCAGAAGATTATAGTTCGAAAAGTTGTGATACCGAAATGTGTCTGCCAATTCATTGAATCTCCCCCAGGCTGCATAAAACGGCTCTGAATATTGTTGGACAAATCTTATGAAGACTTGTTGATGAAGTATCACAAGTACCTCGCAAGAAAAACAAATAAAACAATTTAATTTTTTTTTTGAATTAAATATATACAAAAGAAAAAAAATGGTTAAATTACAGTCAAAACTTCTCGTATGATATTACTAAAATTAGTCCCCGACAACGGCGCCAAAAACTTGATCGCTTTTATTTTAAATAGTTATTTCCAGTGTAGCGATTTATGTACCGCAAGTGCACGGTGTCAAGTTTTAGTCTAAATAAGAAGAATACGGATTTGTCGAACCCACAGGGACTAACAAGCAAGTACCAAATAAGATGCTTTTAACTATATTTAACCTACGAAATTGAATTAATAATTAAACTACTAATTAATTAAAATAACTACTAATCCAACCAAGTCAATAAAAGTAAACGAGAAAAATCCAATAGAGAATATTATCGAGACTTTGGCTCACCAATGCAATCCCCTACAATTCTCGATTGAATATCCAAAGATTTCTAAGGTGACGAGTTTTCATAATGCATTCGTTATACTTTGGTCCAGTTATAACAAGTCTAATATTAATGTTGCACTAAACCACTCCCATGTCCTTATTGAACAATTAATATCGAATAAAGATCTATGAAAACTACTAGCCTTCGATTTTGGTAAATCTATTGCTATCACATGTGTGCTAGATTTTACTTGGTCCGTCTCAACCTAAAACCCACGGTATAATTTACTCTATCGTATTGCAATATCCTATGGTCAATTCATTCGCAATAAAGTAATCATTCAATGGTGAGCAATCCCTCAAAAGCATGAAGATCAATAAATTATACTCAAAGAATTAAAGGAATTCAATCAAATAAATCATCAAATCATAGGTTCATGACAAAGGATTCGTCTAGCCTTGATAAATAAATTAGTTCAACATAGTAAATCAAAACAAATCAAAACTAATATTAAAAGACAAGAATAAACTCCCGATGTCGACTTCGTTCGTAGATCCTTGCTCCCTCTCTCGCTTCCTTCTCGATCGTCTCTTGAATCGCCTTGTTGAAGGTGTTCCAAAATCCTAGGATGGTTGATAGATGGAGGTGGATGATGGTGATATGGAGGATGAGTGGATGGAGGCTATTCCTAGGGTGTAAAATCTGATCAAAAAGCTCTATTTTCGTCCAAGACCTAATATATATAGTGTTGAAGGAGTTTGGTAAGTTCTGGACATAACCAAGAAGGAAACAAAATCTCAAAATTTTTGGTTTTGGCGATCGATCTTCGTCATTGGCCGATCAATCTCGGAAACATTCTGGACAAAATAACCAAATTTTTCATATCCGCGATCGATCTTTGTCATTTGCCGATCGATCGTGGAAATCTGGCGATCGATCTTTGTAAGTTGCCGATCGATCGCGGATCTCAAATCTCCAATCTTGCAATTTGGTCCCTCCTTTTCCATATTTGCTCAGTTTGGTCCTTTTTCAGCATTTTAAGCCCATTTCATCCACTTTTATGCATTTGGACCTAGATTCCTGAAATATACAAATAAATACCAAAATGTTATAATTTCGAGGAATCACTACAAAAACACCCCTAATCATATATCAAATTAAGTGTAAAAATCACACTTATCACTAACACAATAGCAATATATCAATACTCATCGCCAACACTGGCTTGCATAATCTCATCGTCACTACGAGCATCCATATAATATCCATAATCACAATGAATAAAATTACATTCTTAAAACAATAAGTTGTAATAACACTTACTGTACGCAGTGGATCCACACTTGATCCTTAAAACTGTCCCTATTCTCAACATAAATATTCCACAAAATATAATTTCATATCAATACGCAATTGATATACTCATCATCAATAACATGACCGTCCAAAAATATTCATCGCCTCGACATATCAGCGGCATTCACAATATTTCCATCGCCTCGATATGATAGAAGCACATATTATAAATCTCAAATATCACAATATTAATCATACCATCACCTTGCCAATAAATGTCAGCAATATATATCGGTATCAATCACACCCCACTGTTGCATCACCACTGTAATAAAAATGAAAGAAAACAATAATGTCTCTTCATCCACTCTCTCCATGATCGCTTTCACATGTACATTTGATCATCACAATATGTTGAATCAACAAGGACAATTTAAATCAACATATATTCATCGCCCTCCCTCTATAGTGGAGGCACATAAAATACATTGCACACTCTCAGTAGTGTTGGTCCTGACAATAATCATGATGCATGCTCGCCCTAGCATCGACCCAATATCAATATACACATCGCATGCTCTCTCTAGCATCGAACCAATAACAATATACACGTCGCATGCTCTCTCTAGCATCGACCCAATAAAATATACACTTCGCATGCTCTCTCTAGCATCGACCCAATAACAATATACACGTCGATGCTCTCTCTAGCATCGACCCAATAACACATCGTTCGCTCGTCAGCGGCGACCCCGTCACATCGCACACTCGTCAGTGGCGACCCAATATCACATCACTCGCTCTTCAGCGGCGACCACTTCGCTCACTTGTCAGTGGCGACCCAATCACATCGCACGCTCGTCAGTGGCGACCCAATATCACATCGCTCGCTTATCAGCGGCGACCATATTGCTCACTCATCAGTGGCTACCCAATCACATCGCACACTCGTCAGTGGCGACCCAATATCACATCGCTCACTCATCAGCGACAACCACATCGCTCAGTGGCGACCCAATCACATCGCACACTCGTCAGTGGTGACCCAATATCACAACACTCGCTCATCAGCGGCGACCACATCGCTCACTCATCAGGGGCGACCCAATCACATCGCTCGCTCATCAGCGGCGACCCAATATCACATCGCTCGCTCATCAGCGGCGACCACATCGCTCACTCATCAGTGGCGACCCAATCACATCGCACACTTGTCAGTAGCAACCCAATATCACATCGCTCGCTTATCAGCGGCGACCACATCGCTCACTGATCAGTGGCGACCCAATCACATCGCACACTCGTCAGTGGCGACCCAATATCACATCGCTCGCTCATCAGCGGCGACCACATCGCTCACTCATCAGTGGCGACCCAATCACATCGCACACTTGTCAGTGGCGACCCAATATCACATCGCTCGCTCATTAGCGTCGGCCACATCGCTCACTCATCAGTGGCGACCCCAAAACAACAACTCCACATCAATGCACCATCCACTAGGAACCATCAATATCATCATTAGTGAAAAATTCCTCACCATACCGTTAAAAGAAAATCTCAAATAATATTTTCCACACTGAAAACTCGTTACTATCGATATCGTCCAACACTCGTGAGGGCATATCTGCATTACCAATGCATAATACAATACACAGAGATAACTTGAATTAGCATTAGTACGTCGGCACATACCTGTCATCACATTTATGACATACACATACCCAATACTTACATCACATAGTCCATTTATTCTGTCCCCGGATACTGTATCTCGTTTCCCATTTTTTGATTCCCCATCGACATTAATTACCGGCATGCCATTCATCACGCATCTTAAAAGACATTATCATTAATATTATCACATACGATTCCTGCAACCATCATGGTTAGCAATAACACATTCCATTTACAATCTCATATCATAAACGCACATAAGCAAAATAGTTGTGTCACACAACACTAACTACCATCATGCATAAGTATGTGATACCCGTTTCCATCAACATGTACCTAGGCCCTCAACAGCCTCAAAGAGCAAACCACTTCTCTGATACCACTAATGTAAGACCCCAACTCTTAAAGACGACATTTAAGCATTTATGACATCGTATGTATGTGAAAATTTTCATTCTTTAAAATAATCATTACATGCTTCACATATTCCCCACGACTTTTATAAAAATTTGGACAGAGTTTCCCCATAAATTGGACTATCCCAGAAAATACACAACTACAAACACCTTCAATATAAAACCACCATAATCTAAAGATAAAAAGTTCCCAGCCAGGGAAGTCACAATACTAGCAAGATATGAATTCTCGTCACCACTAAAGTCATATAGCACATGCTCCTCAAAATAACATGCACATAAATCAACTATATAAAAAGGACTTCAACACTATTATACAGTCTATATACACGCATCCAGGTGCTCACATACGAGCAACAATCAACGAATCAATTCTCAATGCATAATTGGTATGTACCATCAACCGATACTTGTACCATAATCCTTCAGCACTATTTCCATGGGTTCAAGTTTTCTTCCCGAGACAACGTCGTACCTGTTATACCTGTTTCAACAAAACAACCCCCACACAGGGTGAGCATACTCCAACTAAATAATCATTCACACATGAAAATATGAAACTGTAATACAACAATTTAAATTATTCAAAACCCATAAAATACACTCCATGTACAATTCCGAACCAGTATAGCTTTCACGAACTGTTCCTGTTTCAATCTTATACACTTTCATAAACATCAAGTTCAGAATCGTTATTCAAAACATGATACTCATCAATGAAATAAATCAATAAAATCATAATTCATCATTTATGCTCAATCATAACGAATCTCATATAGAAGGCAACTATGCCTATCAGTTAATCTCATTCTCAACCATTTCTCATATCGATCATGCCAAAGGCATCCATACCAAACTCCGGACAACGTACATTTACATGTCCACCATACCACATATATCAAACTCAATTCACATATTCATTTCCTTATATTTAGTCATCACAATTCAACAATACTTGAATACTGGAATATGAAATAATTCATATTATACATGATCGTACGTCACTACGAACCTTAAAGTCGATAACAAGATCAAGCTATACCGACATCCGGAGAATCATGTAGAATCTACATCAAAATCACCACTCAATATTAGTTCATTTACAACACAATTAACATCATTTATATATTTCTCAACTTCATTTTCCATATCAATCAATAACTCAATACTATGAATCTTGTTACATAATCGGGACAATCGACACTACTCTTGAGCAGCCGTGCAGTTATCTCATACAATTGTAATAACAATTCTAGTTAGTATGATTTTATTCAACATTTAGGAACTAGACTACATTTAAACTTGGAATTCATAGCTACAAAAAGAACCAAACCAGCTTCGTTCAATTCCTTGCATTACTCTAATTTGACTCATTTCAATAGCATAAATCGAATAAAATAACAAGATTTCCGAATCGAATTGCAGCAGATTTTGAGCCACATCTCAGCACCCTATTTTTCAACATAAACAGCATAATTTTGGAACCATATTTCAACATAAAAATCAAAGCTTAACAGCATAATTTCGAGCATGAACAAGCAGCAGATTTCAAACCATTTTTGAACCAAAGGAAGCAGATTTTTCGGATCATAAACAAGACATCAAGCCAAAAATCAGCATGAACTACACACACATATACACACAGTGGAAACACACACAAGCACACAACAGAATGCACACACACACGCACACTCACAAAACCATAGCAGCAAATTCTTGACCACAATGGCAACAAAATTTCGAACCCAACACAAGATTTTCGAACCAAAGGTGGCATAATTCTTACACCCACTGGCAGTAACATTTTTGTGACTAAAACAGCAAGAAAATTGCAATAACACTACCATGAGCAAGATAAAGCATGATTAAAGTGTAAGGCAAGATTGCTCAAGAAAAACTTACCAAAAATCGAGCCTTAATCAAGGGGAGAGCCGATTCTTGCACTTAGAATGAGAGGGGGGGCAACGGGTTTGGTGAATAAAGGGGGAAGTGAGAACCGATGTGTTTGTGTGTGAGAAAGTGGGGAATGGGTTTGTTTTATTGCAACCCTAATTTAGGTTTTTGTCCCCAACAATTTGCATTACTACACCTTCTTATTAACTTTTAAATATTAATCTCCAATAATAAAATTAACCTGAGTCCACAATCATTTAATTATACTAATAGTTTCGCCCATGACCAATAAATCTGACCCGGTCCAACATACGAGGCACAAGAATTTAAATCACGTTAAATTATCACATTACTTACCATTATTACCTTATCATGATGTCATCATTAATCAAATGAATAATCGTTAATTATTCAGGGCATCACAAATTAATTCACATGACAAATTCAACCCATCTTTATTTTATCCTCAACTCCGAAACCAATTTATAATTTCTTGAAATTAACTCTGTGGTTATAACAGAATTTACTACGATTAAATCAATTAATTAAATGTAATTAATTTTGGGCATCATAGATATGCCCATGAATAAACTATGCATCATATGACATATGCAACTCACTATGCCATGCAATTTCATGTGAAAATTAATACATATCATGTAATTCATATATCATGTAGGACAATGTATCTCAACATATCATGTAGTCACATAAGAATCATGTAGTGACAATTAACTCATATAAATCAATTAATGACATATAAAATCATACAATAATATCATTATACCTCTTCGTCAGACGTCATGATAAAACTCATTTCTACGTACCTAGGACCAGAACTAACTTTACCGAGTGCTCCTCAACAACCCCGGGATTATTAACCTGGTCATCTATACTACAAAATTATCACTAAGTGTTTAAGTAGGCACAATATCTAACTAATGTTTTAAGGATGATTCCTAATGCTTTCATTCAAAAATTCTGACTGACCCATCTTTTTAAAAAAATCTTAATAAATTCATATGATGTCTAAATGACTCGAATCTGGTGCACAAAGTTCAAAAACTCAAAGACTTCATTTCCTATTTTATGATGTCAAGCTGGTTCCTTCATCTAAAAGTTTTTAAACACTAAAAGCGTAGACTTTAAAATTCTGTTTTCCAGCCTGAGCATTTTTAGTAAAATCCCCATAACTTTTTCATTTTAATACCAAATTGGGTGATTCTAGTGGCAAACAATAGCCAACTTAAAGCACAATTCTTATTTCTAGGCAGTTTCCAGAATTCCTAGCCAAAAATGCTCAGGAATCCGAAGAACACACTACATGGGTTTCTTCGACCACATGCAAGACATAGATTGAGCACTTAAAGCATAAAATTCATAACTAGTAGAAAATGAGTCCGAATCTGGTCCTCTTTTTTAAAAAACTCAATAAAATTAAAATATCTACAATTTTTATTCGAAGACCAACAACAAATTCGAAAGGGAACTTTGTCAAAAGTTTAGATTTCTACACTGCATGTGCACTTACAGTACATGCAGAGTCAATTCTGGCACTCCTTAGTAAAATGAGCATATCTCACTCATTTTAAGTCCAAAGTGTTTCAAATTTTAACCACAATAATACAATGCAAGAAGCACCATTTCCAAATTCGAACTCTAAGTGAATCAAAAAATACGAAACTATCTACTACAAGAACCTCAAAATTTTTGCAGATTCTGTTTTAACAAAAAGACATCAACAAATTCGTGTCTCTTCCTAGATTTCGAACCAATTTCCACAAAATTCAACAAAATTAAGATAAGAACAGGTTCATACCCTTGTAGACCCAAAATTTCTACCATGGCTCCTTCCTAGCCTTCCAAGAGATTTCACCTCCACAAACACCTCAAACTCCAAAACTTCTTGAAGATTCTTGTTCCTCTCCTCAATGCCTATTCAAATCTATAATTGTGAGAAAATAGGCTGAAATTTTCGAAAATGGTGAGAGGAGGAAGAGGAGAGAAGAAAAGTTGGGAGAGAATGATGGGAAGAGAGAGAAAATGTCTTGCCAAATGAAAAATCCAATGCTGAAAAGATGGTATGGGGCGTGGATTTCTATGCCATTTTGCATGGTTTTTAATGTATTTGATGTCTTGTGGAATCAATGTGTCAATACATCACTATCTTGCAAGATTAATGGTCCAAAATCATGTATTAAACATGAGTTAAATTAATTAGTGGCATGTGTTCTCCAAGTGCCATGTGATCATACGCATGCTCATGCACTAAAAACATGTTCCACTAGTTGCTTGACTCATCGTAGTCCGGGACAACTTAATTCAAAGCACACTTTTAATTATCCGGGTTTGCTTAGTCATCGTTAATCTGTATTAATTAGCATCGGGCCTTACCAATGCAATTAGAATACTCGATGATAATTGACAGTCTAATATATCTCACGAACTACACACGTCCTTACGTTGCATATGCGGTTGGAAAACTATGTAGATTTACAATCAATCCAAATAATGACAACTGTAAGACATTGACTATGGTACTTAAATATAAGATACATCTTAAATTATGGATTACATTATACATGATATCATGTTGTATTAGAAGGATATAACGATTCAAATTGGATATCAGACACAAAAGTTTCAAAGGCCACAATTGGTTATGTTTTTACCATTGGAGGGGCTATTGTGTAGTGGAAATCTTCCAAGCAAATATATATTGCTCGATCCACTATAGAATCAGAATTCATTGCTTTGGATAAAGTGGAAGAAAAAGCCTAAGGGCTTAGAAGTTTCTTGGAAGAAATTTTTGTTGGGAAATATATGTGTCTACAATTAAAATACATTTCGATAGCCAAACTGCTATAGGAATGGTACGTAGTAACATGTATAATGGTAAGTCTAGATATATGTCATAGACATAATACCATGACCAGTTGATCTTGAATGATATTATAACCAATGACTACGTGAAGTCAAAGGAAAATATTGCAGATCTACTCACGAAAGGAAAAAGGGCTCGATCGATCGCGCCCTGTGATGACTTGTTGATTGGGTGTGTCCCTTCACTTTCAATTGCATTTTTTCATGAAATGATGCTTCCAAATGGTATCTCTTTGTGGCACATCTTATTCTAGTATATATAAAATAACCATTGGATGAACTAAACACATAATGTTTAGGTCAAAACACAAAATTAAGCAACAAAATATGTGCATCTTGTTCATCTTACTTCTTGTTCAAGTTTTGAGTACTTCAAAACCTTTGTGGTTTGTAGATTTGAAGCGTTTCTATCACGAACCATAGTAGTTGTATCTTGGGAAATGAATTACATTTGGATCGTGAGCACCATAGTGGGACAATATCGCTTCAAAAACAAAGAGTTGAACCATTGCCTCGACAATCAAAGCCATTTGTTACCTTGTTTGCTATCCCAAAGATACACACCCATAAATTTATCCATACATCTATCACCGCAAAGTTTTGAGTATTGACCTCACGAGAGGGCTAAGCTTCTTGTGTAGGCTTTGGCAAGCATTGAGTAAGTATGATTAATCTGTATCTCCCAAGCTAGAAGAAGGTTCATGAAAGGAAGTGCGCATACTTCGATCTCTCGAGCTCTGATATAAACAATGTGGGAATATCCTAGCTCATCTTACACCTGAACTAATGTCAAGAAGCTCGACATCTCCAACTTGCACATGGTTGTCTTATCGAGCATAAGTCAAACAAGGAGACGATCAAATGCACTGGTGCACGTAGGATTTACTTGCACCAGTTCATCACAAACCCGTCTAGACAGGTATATTTCATTTTAAAATTCCATTTCTTATCTTTTCAGACCCATTTCTTCATCTTATTGTTTCTCCAGGCCAAATCAATATTTTAAGCATAAATAACGCAAAAAGGAAAAGAACGAAAATTAAAGATGACAGAAAAAGCTCTCCCCAAATACGTTAAGACCTAAATATAAAAACAATGAAACACTCAAAGAAGCATACGCTTAAATGCACCAGTGCATATAGGGTTTATGTGCAAATAGAGAAGGAGAAGTGCATATGTGCACATGTAAGAGAAATATCGGAGAAGTGCATGCGTGCACCTGGAAGAGAAATAGCGGAGGATAAATTCATTTCATATGGTTGTTTCAACTCATCACCCGTACCAATGAGGAAGGGAGTGCACCGGAGGTGGTGGAAACAGCCATCGTGCATTTAGAAGAGCTTCTCTTAAGAACGGAAGACATCACCTGGAAGAGCTTGTAAACCTTGGTGAGGTGAGAAAGAAAGCTGGCGGCCGTGGCTTCCCATTTTCAGTTCAGCTTGTGGCTTGTGAAGAAGAAAACAACGACAATGGCCTACGAAGAAGAAAGGGATGAGGGATGCGGCAATATCGGCGATGGTGGGTGGTGGCGGTGTTGAGAGGGTTCTGCTGAAGGGAGAAATAGAGGGGAGAAATGGTTATGTGTGTCGATGGGAAGAGAGTGAGGGATGATTTTTATTTAAATAAGGGGCATTTTAGTCAAAATAAAGTAGCTAGTAAATTACATGTTTAGAAATTGGACCTGTTGAATAAGCTTTTTTGAAAAGTGGATTTATATTCAAAGCTGTTTTTGGACAGATTTAGTTGAATAATTGTTATGTAACCGATATCTTTTTGTAATTATCCCTACTTTTAACTCTGAACAAATAGACCAACACGACGTGTGTATCGATAAACGCAACTCTATTTCCACGGTTGCGATTTCTGTAGTAAATCTCACAAGTGCTTTCTTTCATTCTCTCGGTATTTTCCTCCGGTGAGCTAACCCTTCTACCCACCTATTTATTCATAATTCGATAAAATCTGACGTTTCCTGAATCAATTACCAGCATAAATTGATAAATTGTCATAACAGGTTGTAAGACCCGAGATTTGATTAATGTTAATTAATATAATTTGGGAAATAATTTAAAATTAATTTGGAAATTTATTTTTAATTAATTTTAGAATTAATTAATAAGAAGTGAAATTGACCAGATGAAGGTCAACTGACAATTTAATTGGAACATGATATATTTTTTGACTTGGTAAAATAACTTCGATGTACATAACTGGACTGGAATAAAATTTGGTGTGTTGAATTTAAACTAACGCTACACATACTAAACACATAAAAAACACACACATCGGGTTCCAGTAAGCCGAAGCTTTCCTCTCCCGTTTCTCCTCGCGCTCCCGTCGACCTCAACCCACAAAGTCCTTGCGCCCGCCACCGTCCGTCCAGCAACCGCCGAGTTCAACCCATCACCACTTTCCCCTATCTCAGACGCACGTTTCTACACCATCAATTTGCGGTTTGCGTCGCGGATTGAAGCGGATTTGGCCAGAAAGTGGAAAATTCCGAAAGCTAGGGTTCTTGTTATTTTTGGGCGATTTCTTCAGTGACTGTTTAGGTAAATCTTTTCTTGTTCCATTATCACTCTTTCCCTTCAATTTCGAGTATTTTTGGGTTCGAAATTTGTTGCATGTTTGGGATTACCTATTGAACTTTAGAGTTTGCAATTAACAGTGCTTAAATTCTATCCTAAATCGACTTTTAACCCTTTGAAATCATGTTCTAGCTTGATTTAGCAGATTAGGAATGATTGCATGGGTTTTCTTTCCCCATTTTGTAAACTGGTTCGATTTGGTTGGGTTTGGAGTGAAAATGTGGTATTGCATGTTGGTGGAAAGAGACGATATATTTTCTTGGTTTTAGGATGAAGATTCTAAGTTATTAGTTAGACAAGTATTAACTAGGTTAAACCATGTTCTAGCTTGTTGAGTCATATATAAGATAATTATAGGAACTTTGAGCTGGTTGTTCTGTTTATACATGTTGATATGTTCGATCATTTCTCTTGCTTTTGAGGTGAAGTTCTGAATTCCTTGCGTTGTCGATTTAGATCCACTTAAATCATGTCTTAGTTAGATTAATCACATGTGAGAGGATTTCATGTAATATCAATGTAACCTTGTTGTTATGTTTCGACTTTTGGTATTTGCTTTGGAGTGAATGTGGATCGATTCTTGCAGATAATGGTTTAGGAGGTTGATCTTGTTTGTTTACTGATCGGCATTGGGAAATTGGGTAGTTTTCTTGCATTGTTGAATTCAGAAACATGTTGCATGTTAGCTCGAAAACCTTTCTGCCTTGTCTTGAGTTTTCTACTGTTTTGACTCTATTCCTCTTACTATTGGTTTCTGTTCAATCTCAAGATCCCTGGATTTACTAGTAAAGTGCGAAACTCAAGGATGTAAGTTTAATTGAGAGTTTTCTACTCGTTTTACAAAGACTCTTAGTTAAGATGTAAAACAATTTGGAAGTTAAGATATAAGTTCATATGCATCACTCTCGATTGTGATTATGATTGGAGTTTAAGATATTCAAGTTAGTTAATAACAATTAAATTGGTTGTTAAGATAAACTATTGAAAAGTAGACATCCGAGCAGTGAAATGAAAGGAATAAGGATTATTAGCAATATATAAAAGAAAGCTAAATTTTTCCTTATTTTCTTATATTGTGAGTTAAAGAAGAGTTTAGCAAAATATAAATGATGCTATTGTATGAATTTTATAGATTATCATACGACATTGGAGCTCCACGAGCTACAAGGACGATATTCATCCTCTAGAAAAGAAAGTTTAGGTATGTTGCGATCGGTAACATACGACAAATATCTGTATTATTTGATATATGATTTGCTGAACTTACGTGACTTACGTGAAATTAATTGGCTATGTGAATTTACTGGAATTATGAGCATTTAGAGTTGATATATCGATGTATGAAAATAAATGTTTTGTTAACACACATCTTTTTCAACAAATGTACATCGATATATGACTTTCATGTTGGACATATTGAGTTGCATCATATGAGATTATGATATTGGCATGATGCATTGACAAGCATGGACATTGAGCATGTCATGTTGATTCTACCGATTCTTTCATTGATACCCTTATCTTTTTTCGTTGGTATCTGTGATGCGTGTCTGGGATGATGGGCACGCCAATGGTTCGGCGGAGAGAGTGAGCTGAGAGATGCAGTAGCGACGAGTGTGCCGACGTCGCCCAGACACGAGGGATGATGGACCGCCGATGGCTCGACTGAGAGAGATGTTGTAGCGACAAGCAAGTCGACGCCCTGCTCGAGCATGCTATTTGATTGATGATACCTTTCTTTGGACTCCGATGTTCTGGTATCTTGAGATATTTGATAGCTATTCCTTGGATTCCGGACTTTTGCTATCCCAAGATGATTTGTACCCTTCATGAATCGTATTACATTGCATTGCATGACATCATATATCACATTTTATAGATGCATGTTGTATTTACTTGATAGTTTCGTATTGGGCTTTGGCTCACCCCGTAGGGGGGATGTTGTTGTCTGTGTGTGGGCAATGTCAGGTATTACAAGTGACCAGGATCCCAAAGAGGGAATGCTCGCTGGAAGTATTACCTGAGGTTGTTTTCTTTTGTCTTTTCCCAGTCGTAGGATAGTTAAGTGTACCAGGGTGTATCCTGGATAGTATAACAGTTTATTTCAGTCCAGTCTTGCTTATTTGTGATTATTTGGTGTTTTACTTCCTGCTGATGGTATTATGTAAATATTTTGAGTATGAAATGTGTTCTGGAGATATATTGTGCATGCTATGGTATTATGTATTTATTTGCTGCATTGGAATATGATTTTGTGCTTTTCATTTTTTCCGATATGTACCTCGTGCGTGGAGGTCATGCCGAAATTTTTAGAGCCACTATTTTTAAAAATCTTCTGCTGTTTACAGATAAATAATCATTGTGTGATAATTAAACACTTGATTAGGAACGGGTCCTCTCACAGGTACCCAGTTTGTTCATTTTCTTGAGTTATAACGCTTTGTTTTTCAATTAATTGGTGCTTTAGTTTCTTACATGATGCACTACAACTGTTTGATTATACGTCAGCCACCAAATCTAAGCAGTATCGTGGTAATAAATGGTGATTTACTTATATTATTAAAAATCACTATGAATGCTATCTGGGTTTTGATATTTGTTGCGAATGAAGTAGGAATTAACATCTAAGAGATGAGTTTCGGCGGAAGTTTGTGGAGCTTCAAGAATGTGTTGGCTGATGCAGCTTTGAAGGGAGTTACGGAGGCGAGGGTTAGGATTTTTGGTCACGTTCTCAATCCAGCGTGCCAAAGATCTCCCCATAAGATACTACACAAGAAGTTGATTGGGGAGAAAGTCGCCGCTTGGTACCCTTATGATATCAAGAAGGATGATCCCCTCATTATAGCTCGTCAAGAACAAGAGTAAGGTCACAATCCTTTATACGAAACCATTTTGTGTAGAATTACTTTGATTGTTATTTTTCTTCGTTAGTAATGATTAGAGAAGTTGAGAATTGTGATAATTTGCGCGTTGGCATATAATTAGAGAAGTTGAGATTTGTGATAATTGCACGCTGGGATATGCACATCACTAGTGCGGATGAGCCTATTAGTGACCAAATCTTGCGCATTATGACCTGGTTGAGGATCAAGAAAGCGGTCGGCTCTGTAGAGAAACCTTGTAGTTGGGGAGTCTCTTCACCAATGGGAATGAACAATGTTTTTGGGCAAAACAAGAAAGAAACTTGCACTTTGACAACAAAACACAGTCTCTTGTAGTGTAATTATAACTGTATATGAGAACAAATAACTGATTTTGTTGACACTCCCTTCGTGTGAAGCATAGAAATGCATAAGTTTTCGGGATAGATTGCCCTTTTTTATTCAAAATCATTGTACCCATCTGTGCTTGATTCAAGAAGAATTGCGTGGGTGATCATAGTGGGAAACTTATATCAGAAAGTAGCATGAACATTTGCTAGGACTTGTAGGCTTGACCACAGTGAGAGACATCAAATAACCACGAGATGGCGATAGTGAAGTTCAACAATATAAAATAAATTTTGGAGAGTTCTTACCGTGACAATATCGAAAAGTTCAGCTGATTATTGTGATGTACATAAAATCTCAAATTTAATTTTGTGATCATATGAGGAAGCTTCATCAAGAAACTGCCAAACTCATATCATTTGATTATTTCTTTTCCAATACATGGAAGCACTTGCATCTATATTCTTTTCTTGACAGTGACTTTTTCAAAGATTATATTGTATTCGAATTTTTTTATTGACTTTTGCAGGCGTTTAAACAAACTTGAGATGTTGAAGCGTCGTGGAAAGGGACTACCAAAGAAAGGCCAAGAAAAGCGTGCAAAAAAGAGTAGCAAATAATTATGACAATATGAAGTGCAGGCTACTAATATTTTTTTTGAGTCTAGTTTACATTTTCTTGCACCTTTTGCTATTTTTTTTGGCATTTTTTATTAAACTTTCGTATGGGAAATGAATCAAAGAAATTGATGTTGAATCAGATCAACTCCTAAGTCTTTCTTCATATTTTCCACACCATTGCAATACCCATTTTGTGCAAATGAATTGAATCGAGTTGAATCATAGTTTTTTTTTTCCAAATCCGAGCCCGAGCTTTATTTTTTCTTCTGTTTCGAAACTTGAAAATGAATTATTTTGGACTTTAATTCGAGTAGATTAATTGCTCGAATTATATCCCATTTAATTAGTTTCCAATTATGAGATATTAAGCTAAGATCCGAATTTGGGCTCCATATTGGAAACTCATACTATTTTAAGTTTATTTACAAAAAAGTTAATTAAATCTATAATTTACGAGTCAGTTGAAGAGCTCATATATATATGCTATCTGTCATAACAGGGTACTAAAAATTCTTATGGGGCCTCATTTTCACTTCTTCACTTTCTTTTATGATGCCACATTTCCTCGATCTCTTTGTATGCTTCTTGAAATAAATTTTGTTTTAAGAAAATTATTTAGATACATACATAGAAAATTAGCCATTACCCTCTGTTTCCCAACTTTCCTGAAGTATAAGAATGGGAATTCTAAGTCCTGATCATCTAGCACATATCCACCAGGATAGCAAATTCAAATTAATTAGCACATCAAGTACATAAGAAATTATACAATTAAAAAGAAATTTGAGATTCTTCCAGTTAATATAACAAGATCATGACACGAGTTAACATTTCTGGATACGAAATCTAACAGGAAAAATGGAAAGTATTGTTTTAGTCATTCCTCTATTTTGATGAAGCTAAACTACCATTTAATTTACAGTTTAAAGTGTACCAGACATGACATATTCGTCTGTTTTTAAGATTGAAGTAGACTATACTAAAAGATAACGCAAAATAATTCAGCCCTCATTTGTCAAATTCCCAGATGACACATCCATCCTCTGCCAAACAATTAAAAACAAAACATTAAACTTTAGTTTAACCACAAAATATGATTAAATGGACAATGAGATGATGAGTTATAGAAAAATAATGATTTTTGGACCTGCTCTTTTAAGTACAAGTAGCATTGTACTTGAAATTAAATTAGCCAGATAGCTTCATCTGCATGCCCATCTGTGTTTTCATTGCACCGCTTTATCTATATTCCGCAAACACACATTGCGCATACCTTTACAAGAAATCGATCAAGCATTGGATTCAATCGCAGGAAATGTATTAAAGATCATGATACGAAGAGTAGAAAGGTATAAACGATTTGTTCTAAATTATGTTCCTTTTGTTTTCTTTGTTTGGAAACGTACACACGCGACACAGAAAAAGATTTGATTTTTTCAAGGTACTTTTACTTGGATTTTCTTGATATTAGATTGTAACTGGAGGAAGGGGAAAAAGGAAATTATGGTGGTTATGAATTTCTTTGGCTATTCATTTCAGGATTATTTGTGTTCTGTAAATACAAGAATCAGGATAGGATTTAAGACAATTGTCTTGCAATTGGTGTGATTGTTAACTCACTACACTGACTGGAGTCTGATGGATATGGTAGATGATGCTGACATTCTCAGGTTCATCATGAATTTGAGTAGGAGAGTGAAAATTAGTGGTTTGAAATCACAAATTTGTTGTCATAATTAGAATATGGAAATGGAAACAAAAGAAAACGGTGATGTGCAAGAAGACTGGTCTGACGCCATCATCTCCAATTATGGTGTTGCAGAAACAATCCGAGGAGGCAGTTAGAAGGGCCGGTGAAGCACTCCATGGTGCATATTCAGGCAGTCCAATCTTCAAAACTCCTCCTCGATTGGATCCAGCGCCAAGGCATAGGCGTGCCCGTAGTGAAGCAGTGGCTTCTTTTAATAGGCGTAGCAGTAGCAACAGTAGTTTTCAGAAATGGAAGTGTCAGATGCAAAAGGCTTTACATTGGAATACTAGTAGTTTTCGTGAAGGTAGCATGTCTCCTTCTTTCGATCCGGAGATTCTCGTTAACCAGAAAAGACAGTGGTATCAGCTTCAGTCAAAAACATTGGTATGCAGCCTCATAACATTAACAGCAAAAAGCTAACTAGTTTATTCAATATTTCAAGGGTAATAGGTTTAAGTTATCACATTTATTTCTATTATTTACCTTTCTTGAAAGATACTATGTGGTCATGAATCGAGCTAATTTTATTTGTAGACATGTAAAATATTTCCTTGTAGAATTTTAAGAACTTTTTTAAAGTTAGTCTCAAATTACCTGCATCTTTATTAACCTTTCTTTGGTTTTTTCCTTGAGCATGTGTCACAATCACAGAACTATTTCTCCCTTTGCAATCCAATCTTAATTCCACCATTTTGACTACTGAATAAGCCACAACTTCAAAATTATTAAATGTCATGACTTTGGTTTTTCCATTTTCTCGTTGGTAACTCTTAGTGACGCCAATGCTGTTCCATATTCCCTGTACTTTGATTATACAATTTTTCTTTGTGGTTGACTGGTTAACTGCTTCTGAAGATTGAGATTCTTATCGTTAAATCAGATGAGAGTGAATGCAGGACCATGAAAAATATAAGGAGCATGCGTCACTTTTTGAAAACTTTATTGTTTTGGGGCTTCATCCAAATGCCAATCTCGAGGTTGTTGAGGATGACTTTGTTAGGAGGAAGAAAAGGGAAAAAGAAATGGCAAGAGCTGAAAAGTTGGATTTTAAAATGCTTCCTTATCGTCAGCCCACAGTACCAATATTGGAACCTCAAGTTTGTTGCCTATTATTTATCATTTTTTAACTAACATTTAGCAAATTCTTGCAATCCAGTGCATGTGCATGCTTTCTTTGACAGTGATGTACTCTGAATCGCTTTTAGCAGCTCATATATAATGATTTCCTTAAATAATAAGCCTATGCTCTCTGAATTGAGGAGTCATCTAAACTTTCTCCTTGTTTAAGATATAACTAGTTCAAGTGAAAACGATTGCCATTATTCTTGATATGACTATTAATCTTTCATTTTCCGACTATTCAATATGTTTAACATGTGCAAAGGCAACTCAATTAGAGTTTTCAATTCTTATATTTTCATTTGCAATCAATAGGTGTTCTTTAAGTATCCTCCTGGGAAAAAATTGGCTTTGCGATTGAAAGATCTGGCTGCATTTTGCTTTCCCGAAGGTGTTAAGGTGGGTATCTGCTTGCCTTGTTCCATGACTCTTCTAAGAGTACGAGCTATGAACTTAGCAATTTAGCATTTTGGTATCTACCTTTCCTCAGCCAGCTAAACATTAGTAATTCTAAGAAAAAGCATAGGCAGCATGTTTACGTACTTGTTTTATTTGTTAGCGGCACACTGCAGACCTTTATAAAAAATTATAAAGTTCTCAAATGGGCTATATTATAGTCTTGTGCACAATCTTTCATCTTTTCTTTTTGACTGGATGTTCTGTTTTAACGGGAATCTGTTAATCTAGATTGGGTAGGAATTCTCATTCTATGTTATAGATTTAATAAAAAATGAAACCAAAACTCACAATTTATAGTGGGGCATTCTATACAACACTCTTCAAGTTGGACATATGTGATATATATGGACCAACTTGAGGGGAAGAGTTAGCATGTACAACATGCATAACATTTTGTACTCTTAAATTTCCTTTTCAGACAAAATTTAATATAATAGAATAAGGATATAGTTGTCCGATTGATTCTGATTGATCTTTATTGATTGTATGGTTCAAGAGTAGATTGTATGTACTTTGTCCAAAAAACGTCTTGCAATCTATTTTCATTCAGTCAATTTATCAATTAATAACTTTGAGGAATTGCTATTTGTTTAAAGTTGGTGTATAATACATCGTATTCAGTGCTAAGGATCTATGAGTAGCTGAAGATTCCATACATTAAATTCAGGCACAGGTATTGGAGAAAAAACCATCATTGAATGAGTTGAATGAGCTTGTTTATGGACAGGTATGCGGAAAGTCTTACACATCCATTCAATTTCGTTCTTCACATGAATATCTGCCATGTGAAACACTTTTTTTTTTGTGTGCTTCCATAACATGGACCATATAGGTATTTGAATTATAATATTACGGGAGAAAGAGCTTTGAAAAACACAATGATCATTCTTCATTCCGACTGTATTTCATCCCAAATATGATTGTTTGTTGTGCTTCTCTTCAGGAACATTTGTTCAGAGATGATTTATCATTTTGATTTTCTCTCAAGGCAAGTTCCATACATTTTCACCTCAACAATTGGTTATCAATGACACTCAAGTTTCTCATTGGTTATCCTTTATCTGTTAGGATAATTTCGTTCAATTTAATGGTTTCATTCTCCACAGAATATGCCATTCCTTTAACCTGAAAACTCTATTGTGTCAAGATGCTCTTTGTGCCTCTGAACAGGTGGCAGATAATGCAACACTTTATGGTGTTTGCCTGCAGATAAAAGAGTTTGTTCAAAAACCTCATGCCATCTCAGGAATTTCATCAGGCCATTCCTTCTCTCATTCTGGCTGCAATAGGTTTCTGGTTCCTGCTCCACGTTGTTATTGTTTTTTAACAAGAGTACCTTTCTTTGAGTTGCATTTTGAGATATTGAACAGGTCAGTATCAATTTCATTTTCTTCCATCTGTGGCTTTTTATCTGAAGAATTACATACCCAATTTAATGTGTTGCATACGCTTGGATGCAGCATTATTTCGCAAGACCGTCTGAACTGGATAACTCAGTTTGTCACTGAAATATCTCTTGCCGATCATGTCCCTAGCCAGTCTATGTCAAAACATCATACAAGCAAAACTGCTGACTCTCCTAATGAAGAAAGCGACACTGACTGGATGGCTTCAGCAATACCAGTTCATAGTGCAATAGCATTCACTACTGCTGCTGCAGGGATTATATCAGATGAGGATGTACCATCTTCGAGGAGGGAACTCAATTTTCCTGCTACTTATGAATCATATGATAGTATTCGATTGAGGAGATTAGATAAGGATGGTAAAAAATATGCATTATTTTGATAATTGTTCCTCTCGGCAGAAAATCAGTCCAATGACATCAAACAGATGTATATGATACATTTTAATGGTCATACTCCAGATGGTCTCCCCAATGTCTACCCTAGGACGAAGTCATTGCATCATTGTTCAAGTTTTGAGGCCTTATTTAGGTGACAAAATAGTTAGTTTCTGTGGTTGATTTTTAATACGCTTGAGTTGGCCAATGGTTAAGCCCATGTCACTCAACTGTTGCATTTGGACCTATTCTTGCATTATCTGCTTTTTAAACGAAATTTTGCTATTTGTTTTTCATGAATATGTAATTTTCTTTTGGCAGTTCAGCTAGAAGTATGTCTTCAGAAGTGGATGATGATGAGACCTCTTCTAACCTAAATGAAGATCCCAGTGATGAAACAGCAATGGAATGGGCAAGGGTGGGTTTAATTCTTATAATATCGATATGCTTTTGTTTCAGTTATTTGGGTTGCCATTTTCTTGCACATATCTTAATAAATCTCCATTTTTCTTTCTGGTTTCTGTAATAGGAGAATAAAAATGATTTACTGCAGTTAGTTTGTGGTTATCATTCCATCCCTCTGCCCCCAGGGGAAGTCAAATAATATTTCGGCCACTGGAGCATCTGCAGGCAACTGAATATCGACGGCCTCCTATTTCATCCCTCGGATTGTGCGAGAAGTATCTTGATATTGAATGAAATATTTTAAGAAAGTCACTCAGGTTAGACTGATTCTTTACTAGTTCTTGGTTATAGGAATGCTTGCACATTAAACAATAAAATCAGTTAAAGTGATACAGTTCAGTTTTGAAGGTCAAGTTAAAATTAGCTGCTGCTGAGGAAGCTGCTTCACTCTCTTTATGGACTACTGCTACGATATGTCGTGTTCTTTCCCTTGAAATGTAATATTATCTAACTTTACATTCTTGGTGTCTCTTTGTGTTACATTTTTTAATATGACCTTTATTAATCTTTCGCACACTTAGAGAATATTATACCATTAAAAATGTTTCAAGAAATTGCAAGGTTCTACTTGAGCTGTAGGTGAAGTTGTTTAATATTCATGCGTCGTTGCCAGTTTCCTATGGTTGATGCTGTGCGGGTATTGTTTCTGTTAGTATCATTTGGTTTCTTATTTTTAACCATTCCTTGTTCACAGTTCGTTTTGCTCCACTCCTTTTTAACCACTCTAGAGGGAAGTGTTGTGGATACTTGTTCCCCTTCTCTCACATTCCTTGTTTGTTTGTGAATTGGGGCTTTATTATTATTAAAAAAAACACAGTGCATTCATAGAGATAATTCCAAAAATTACTAGAAAATACTGAATCCAAAACATAGTTGAAATTAGAGGAGGAGAAATTGTTGCTTATTAAACTCACATATTAGTTGAGAAGTTTAAAGAATATATTTCATTGATATTATCTGGTTTGAAAACTTCAAACCTTCTTGAATTCAAGAGAATATTTTATTAGAAAGTTTCAGACTGTTGCTCGCCTCCTGTACCATCACACAATTTTTTGGTCTGTAACTCTCATTTAAATTTGTACACAGATGCTGATTAAGGCGATTAATACTCCACGCAGTTTGTAGGATTTGATGAGTTTTTCATTTCCAGGTTTTGGCTTGGGTCACTGGTGTCCTCTTGGAGAAACAAGTGGTTGTGTTGTGCCCAAATTTGGTAATTTTATCAGAAAATGGCACTTATGATAGGGACTGATCTGGGACATCTGTTTCTGAAGGCATTTATTATGTAATTTTTCTCAACAGGGAGTTCTATCAGCTCTGGTGTTGTCTATTATTCCCATAATCCGACCATTTGAATGGCAGAGTTTATTTCTTCCTGTAAGTTTAGCAGCACTATACATATCCTTAAAATTGCCTTTCAACATTGAAAACTATGCATCTATCAGAACTTTCTTTAATTGTCAAGTTGTTCAGATGTCTCTCTCTCTTTTTTTTTTTTTCTTATGGTGTTTTCTTGGCCGGTATGTGAGAGAAACTTTGATTTGTTTTGCCTTATTTTTATTGTGATTGTATGTCTTGTTTCTAACCTCTTTTTTAACCACTGGTAGATAGCCATTGATTAGAGAATTTCATAGGTTGTAAATGTCCTGGTTCAGTGATGCTGCTTTCTCACTGCCATTATTTTTAAGTTTTATTTCTATGTATCGTTTGACTTCTTTTTGCAGATTCTTCCTGGAAAACTGCTATAGATTTTCTTGATGCTCCTGTTCCTTTCATTGTGAGTTTGTCTTTCATTTAATTTTGTGTCATGCTGTTGATTGTGACTCGTCTATTAGGATTGTGAAATCGGATTTAACACTTGGCTTCTTCTGGAAACAGTCTCTGCCTTTGGTGCCCCACTTTCTTTCCATTTAGTTCTGTACTAGTAACACAAAAACGTGAGCACTTACGTATGTAATTTTCGGTGCATATAAATTCTTCCAATGACGTTTGTGTGTGAATGTGCCATTCCAATCTATTACATGGATTGCATCTCAGTCAAGAACTCAAGTTACTCAACTATTTTGAACAGTTCAATGTTTCCGTTTGTGGTTCTTAAATACCAGAAGTTTCTTCAAGTCGTAATGATTGTTGTAGCTTTGCACTTACTGTTTTTTGTTTTCTAGATATCCATTGGCTATGCATCTCACCATAAATTCAAGTCTTTCTATTACTAAGCTGACATATTCTTTGCATTGTGAATTGGTTCTCCCAATAACTGTGCAGGTTGGCATACAACATAAAGTACACGACCTTAAGAAGAAAACTTCTAATCTGGTTCGTGTTAACGTGATAAAAAAACCAGGTTTGTCTGAACTAAAATCTTGCAGGAATTATTGCATGATGCGCTCTTCTTTTATCCCGGTTCATACAACGTAGTTTGTTTATGGTAGGTGAAAACGTGTAATCTGCCACTACTACCTCAACACAAAGAACTCATTTCCAAACTAGGGCCAATCCACTCCACATTATCACGGGAAAACTCCATCTCCCAAAAACATCCAGTATATAAATGCAATGAAGTGCAGGTATTGTGCACCTAAACTTGCTCGCTCGATCTTTCTTCGAGTATGAAGAATTATGATACCCTGTCCACTTTAGTTTGTGGGAGTACGGAAGTGTTATTAAGGTTGTACAATAAGCTCTTCTGGTAAATAAATTCGATTGGATGTATAGTAGTTGCTAGCGGAATCCATTGTGTAGTCCTTGGGCGTGACGAATCTTTTCAAGTTCGGCTTTCTCCTTGTTTTCTCTTCCTCTTTGCCATCAAGTTCTGCTAATGAAATTTCTGTTTTTTGTTTCGATACTCAAATATTAAATTAGTTGATGCACTTTTCCTCCTCTTGACATAACAGTATATCCGTTATGGATTTGCAGGCCGAAGGTGCTACGCAATTTCTACATGTTATGAGGCAGTACATGGAGCACTCTTTGCAGATTTGAGGTCCCACACAATTACGAGCTTGGAATCCAACAATGATAGGGTCTGATTTCTTCCTTGCGTTTTAATCTAAAAACTCGCAGTTGTATTTTCAGTTAGTCAAATGATCGCGGGAATATGATACATCACAATTTCAGGTTTCTATACTTCTGAAAGACAGTTTTATCTATTCCTTTCCTAATATAGACCAGTCTTTCATTGAGGTATAATATGTGCCAGTTTTCCTATGTTACCTTTTTTTCAATGTTCTTAGCTTCATTTTTTGATAAATCACATTCAAAAGCGGTTAGGCCGAATTTCTACATAAGTATACAGACCAAAAAGTTTTAAGAAGAAATGTTACTTAGAAGTATGAGCAAGAGTAGGTGAACCTATCTTGGTGGAATCTCCCAAATGCCAAAAGGTGATGCCTTCAGACAATGGTTCTTCTGATAATACCAAATCGCCTTTCGGCCTCGGGGGTTCTTTTCTCAATATACTGTCTGATCAAATCTTTTTGCTGCAACAATTGAACAATTTCTTGAACTAACCTCAAAAGTCCATGTATACAAGAATAATAACTATGCATTTATGTTTTTTCATATGCAAATGCCCGGAAATTTTACCTTTTGACTCGGACAGTGATAATGGAAAACCACTTTCTTTGCCAGAGCATATCATATTGACAATTAAAATGTTTTACTGGAGTAGGCATAATATATTTTCTTGGACGGGATATATATATATATATATATATATATATATATATATATATACTTTTGTTTTTGCTTTCTGCAGTTATTTGTGGAGACAACTATTCAGCATCCTCTTCGATACGCGTCTTGCAAGCTTCGAGAACGAATTCAAAAGCTCAGCTCTAGAATCCTTAGGGAGACTGGGGACGTGTTTCGAATGTAAACAAGTCGAAGTTACTGCTTAGTGTTAATTTTATTTATTCATATAGGTATATGTGCTCAAGTATGTATTTCAAATTCTTTCTCCTTTGTTTTAATGCATTTTCATTTGCATTCTGGAATGATTTAAAATGGCAACCAAGCACATATCATTTCAAATCCATGAATTTCAAATGATTAGATTTCAAATCATTTCATTAAAATCAAATTCTTCCATCCAAATGCAATCTATGGGAAATGGGATTGTCCTGATTAATTTTGTGTCTTATGTGCTTTTGGAATGTAATAAAAAGGAAGAAGAGATTATTTATACACACACTCCTTTATTGTCTTTTATAGGCAATTGTATTCACTACAATTCAAAAGGTCGATCACGCATGCAATGTAAAAGGACATGGTGGATTGCCTACCACACTAATAGGTGGCTGAGCCACATTAAGATAAAGGATAGCAAACGACATCCTTTCAAAAAAAAAAATTTATTACCCTAAATAAAAGTCTTAAAAATTATATTTTATGCCCAAAAAAGTGTAGTTTGTCTTTCCAAAATTATATTATGTCCTTCTAAAATTATATTTCGGCATCTAAATTTTTTTCGTCTTTTTATCTTAAATGTTAATATTTTTTACCCCATAAAGAAGATTTATGCGTCCACCACTAACTCTAACTAACTCTAATGGTCAACTTAATCTGGTAGCCCTTACTTCACAAAAAAATTGGGTTAACATTAATGGGTGCAGCATTAATGTTGCGCAAATGTAATGATATCATTTCGCATCTTAGCAATCTTTGATGGTGGGAAATACTTTGACAAGAAAGCTTAGACCATCACATCCCAAGTAGTGATCATGTAGGCAATGAATGCAACCACGATTTAGCTTTATTATTTAAAGAAAAATAAAATAGTATGTGAGGGTTCAATCCTAATTATGTGATTAATGATCACACAATGATAATTATAGCGTAAACATCGGAAGATTGTTTAACATTTATTAATATGTGGCCCTAAAAATTTTGGCATAACCTCATCGTATGAGGAACATAACACCAATAAAAATACAGAATATATATATATATATATACATATATATATATATATATCATCAGTTTCATATTCTTCAATATAAACAAGTATACACTAATCAACTAAATATACATAAACTCCTAACATTTCAGGAACACACCCATTGTACATATACTACTGGGAAATAAACCTCTAATGTGTGGCTCCCACCGATGTACCCAGTCTGGGATTACGACCAGTAGTACTACCTGTCATTGTCCATACACAAAGACAACAACAACCCCCTTGGGGTGAGCCAAAGCTCAATATGGAACGGTCAAAAGAAATACAACATGTATCTATAACATGATATATGAAATGAAATGAAATGCAATGCATGGCATGTCATATCGGTATCGTACACCCATGCGCTAGGTATCTTAGAGCCAATAAATGAAAGTCCAAATGGCTCAATAGCTCGAGCATGTCAAGCAAAGGAATGTCTATATGGTGCGTCGTCAAAGCGTTACCCATTCCAGGTTTTGACATCATATCATATCATATAGATGACGTCAGGAAGGCGCCATCCACAACAATCTCAACAATATAGGGATAATCCATAGGATGACGTCTATCAACAAATCATAGCAATCATAGGCCACGAATCCCTATGCCTTTCAGGCCACTTAATGCCAGTTATAGCACCGTGTACAACCCTTATGATTAATCGAATCCAAACGAACAGGGTAACAAAGAATCATAGCTCAACATGTATGTTATGCATCGATGTATATATAAAACATAGTGTGTGTTAACAAAACAATTATTTGCATACACCGATGTGCAATTATGAATGCCATGAATGCCACATAATTTAGATAAACTCACGTAGCCACATAAACTCACGTAATTCACATAATTCAGCAAATCATATAGCAACTGATACAGATACATGTCGTATGTTACCCGATTGTAACATACATTTACTTCTCGATATACAAGGATCAATTTGAGCTTGTAGGACCGAAGTAGTCACTGTATATCAATATAAATTCACAATTTAGAAAACTAGTCAACAAAACTTGGTTATCAATTTTAGTCACAACTTTACCAATTTAGGGTAATTAAATTGATACGATTACATCACAGTTTAATTTGCTAAATTATTTTTCACCAATTCAAATTATTTTTCAACAATTATAGTCCAAAATTAAATGGTAATTATCGAAGCAAAGTCGGAAAAATCGGATATCAATATTTTACCCAATTTTCGCACAATTCACGCATGGTTTTCAGCCGATTCCGGCGACGTTACGGGCGAAGACCAGTTCAGAAAGCTTCGTCCAGGTGATGGGAAGAGGTTCAATGTATGTCTTCATCCAATTTGTTGTAGAATCGAAGAAATCGAACCAAAAGCGCAGAAACCCTAGGTCACGCGATATTCTTCGTTCCGGAGTAAAATCGAAAAACTTTTCGGAACTTAAACTTCGATTCTTTGGTATAAAAAGATGCGTCTATGAGTTGTGGACATGGTGGTAGGTCGGGCTCGTCGATAGGTGGTCGGACGACGGCGAATGGAGCGGATACACACGCGGTGGTCGGTGGTCGCAAAGCTTGTGCATGTTTTCGCGCATTTTAGTGCATGTCCGCGATCTGTGTATGTTTTACATGTTTTATTGTGTATTTTACCTCTTGATATATATTAATTCCCGACCAATTATGAACATCGGGATGTCATCGGTGTACTGGTGCATGTACATTACATGTACAGTCCACACCTGACTTTCAGTCCTTATGTCAATCACAAAAAATTAAATCTATCAATTTAATACACATTTTATATTTACTAAATTATTTTAACCAAATTTCCGTGTGAATCCAAATATTTCAAGATATACATATTTGGCAATTCACCATGTTCTGACCCGACTCTCAATTGACATATACAATGTCAATTTCCACACTCATTAATTACATTATGTTATCATTAATTAACTTCTAATTACGTGATAAATTAATGTACAATGTACTTAATTAACATTATCAAATCTCGACATCACATTTACAAAATGTTAAGTATGATGTCGAGCTGTTGTCAAATATACTATTTCTCATGTTCTTTCTCAACCATATGATTAACATAAGATAAATCACATAATTGTTGAGAAGTTAAACATGATTTCCGATAATACGGTATGAGGACCTTAATAGTCGTAACCTGATGGCGTCGTCAGTGCGCCATTGTGCTTGAATGTATCGCAGTTCTTCAAGAAGTTGGAGATATGAGCATTAGGATTATCAATAGGCGATCCTCCAAATTGCATTGAGTGTTGGATCATTTGTATGATTGCATGCTTGATTTCAAAGTTGTTCGCATGTATGCTTGGTCTAGAAATACTAGTCAATGATCCATGGAACGAAGGATGAGCGTAATCCATGAGTGATCGTCTATTAGGCACCTCTTCGTTCCGTCTTTCATCTTTTCCACCACCTTCTTCATTGTTTTCACTCATTGCTCGAACTTCTCTTAGTATCCTAAGAAGAATTCTTTCAATTTCAGGGTCAAAAGGCTCGAGTGTCGGCCGTTCACTCCTTAGCATGCACTAGGGAATAATAACCTGAAAAAATCTAACCAAAGAGATGGCAATAGTAGAGTAGCAGAAAAGGAAAAAAAATCGAAAACATCAAAAGAAATGACTAAATTACAGTAACTAATATAAAATGATATTACTTAAAATAGTCTCCGGCAACGAGCCAAAAACTTGATCTCTATTTATTTAAACAGAAAATTTCAGCGTAGCGATTTTTACCGCAAGTGCACGGTGTCAAGTTTTAGTATAGTAGATGAAAAGTATGAGTGTCGAACCCACGAGGACTAAAAAGTAAGTACCACACTCAATTAGATTAACTTATATAGTGATTATTAAATGAAATTGACTAAAACACAATAATTAACCAAAAGCAGCGATGGATAATAAAAATATATGATAAAAACAATTATCAGGACATCGGTTCACCCGTGTAATACCCCACAATTTTCATATTAATTAATATTCAAAATCCTACGTTCTAAGGTGACGAATTTTTCTATTGCATTTGTTATACTATGGTCAAGCTATAAGAAGTCTAGTATTAATGTTACAATAAACCACTCTCGTGTCCTTATTGAACGATTAATGCCGAAAAACCATTTGTGAAAGCTACTAGCCTTCAATTTTGATTTTGGTAAATCTATAGCTATCAAACGTGTGTTAGATTTTACTTGGCCCGTCTCAACCTAAAACCCACGGCCTAATTTACTATATCGTATCATAATTTCATATGATCAAGTCTAATTACGATTACCGAATTACGTGTCCACCATGTGTTCAACTTACTTGAAGAATGTCTTGTTTCTGCCTAATACAATAAAGACACCAATAAACCTAATTAGAAATGAAGGTTATTCTTTTTTAGTTGAAAGAGAGGATGTCTTTTATTTATATCTAGTCTTTTGAATTTGTAATTATAAAATTAATACCTTTACATAATTTTTGGTGTTTTTTTTGGTAGATAGGTGGTGCTAATTCATAATTAAAGGAAAGCAAAACATTTTAATAGCTACTAACTCTAACTCGGTCAAAGCCAACAGTTAAGATGCAGCAGCTAAAGCCACAGAAAATAATAGATTTGGAAATCAAATCAAATTTGTTTGTTTAGATTTTCTTTTTCTTCTGTTTTTCAAAAAAAAAAAAAAAAAAAACAAAACAAAACAAAAACGTGTCTTATTAGATTCATTATAGTCAGCACTTTAAAATATGTTTATTTCGATGTTAAAAAAAAAATATGTTTATTTCGACTGATTTGTACTTGCTAAATTGACGACTTGTATTTAATATATAATAGTCTCCTTCTACATGCATTACATGTATATATATATTGTAAAATGATGTGATAATTATAACATCCATTGATAATTTTGGTTTTAATTTTTTAAAATTTAAATTATGAAATGATTATACAATATTTTGATTTTTTAATTTTTTTTGGATTTTAATAAAAATTTTAAGGTAATATGGTAAATTGTATGGTAAGTGTAATGATAATTTATAAGATTGAGAATGACATAACGTAAATTTATGGATACATAGATGACATGTGTGATGTTAATAGTTTAGATTGACAGGGGCATAAGTGTAATTAGACATTGGTCTGAAATGACCGGACCACTAAGATGCTCACACATAATATATACTAGCGGACGACGCACACGCGTTACGTGTGTAACGTAATAAATATATATTTTGTATTGGATATGTGTCATAATTTGCGCATCATATCACAATTTTTTAAAACTGATGAAGAGATTCCTTTTTTTTTTAAACTGAAGCAATTTTGGAACATGGAGGGAGAGATGTGATTTTTTTTTTACCTTTTGCCCCTTAATAATAAAAAGTCAAGTAATTTGTTTGGACATATAAGTAATTTGACATTGATTTATTTAGGACGGACCAAAATAGTTATTATAAGAGGTTTACGCTCTATAAGATAATATATATATATATATATATATATATATATATATATATATTTGTGTGTTTTGTTGTTCGACCTACTGTAACTTACGCATAATTATGCTCCATCATGACATGTGATTGCAAATAACATGTGTCAGCACACCCCTACCCAACTCAAATTTTCAATTCAAAATTATGGCATGTATTTTAATAAACTTTCCTTAAAATTCAACTAATTATTTGTTTAAGCAAATCTCATCCTCGAAGGCTTAAAACATTTGTCACGAGAATATTTGTTCAGGGAACATTTGTCACATATGCTTATATTAATAGATACCAATGCTAATTCTAAATCTTTATTAGTGTCCTCGCTAACATGCATGGACCTACTTTTGACAACCAACTCTCAATCAGGCTTTTGACAACTGCATCCTCGGCTAAGTCCAAAAAGCTACTCAAGCAAGGGTATCTTTGATATTATCTTATCCGGAAAGGATGCAGGATTTTCGGAAAGGGAATAAAATAATATAAACATAAACATAGAGGTCAAAAAAAATTTTATGGTCAAAATATAATTCAAAGGGATGCAAAAATTAATTTTTGAAATGCAATTTTTAGAGGTTAAAACTGTAAAAAAATTTAGGTAATATTTTTTTTTTTGGGCAATGTTCCGCCCTTCCCCCTGCAAACCAAACCCCATGTCCACACATAGCTCTACAGTTGTAAGGAAGGGCAAAAATATGAAAATGAAAAATATAGGAAAAAAAATTTGGGAGGTCAAAATATATTTTTAGGGTGACAAAATGTAATTTTTTAGGGTAAAATGCAAGTTTTTTACAAAAAATAAAAATAAAAATTAGGTAAACAAATTTTGTTTTGTTTTGTTGTTTTGTTTGCAATGGTGGCTCCACCCTTGATCCTCACTCCTGAGATAGTGACATGTATCGCTATCTCTTATACATATCGTCGTTTAAATGCTACATGATGCTACATAACTTGAATTGAGGGCGAGCTATGGAGCTGAAAATGGTAAATGCAAAGCTCCATTGACTTAACAAACTGGTACGGTGGTACCTAATCTTGGAAGCCATTTGGGCACTTGTAATAGTTTAATTTCTCATTCAGTGCCAAAAACAACACCATGTCTTGTAACATGTTTGTTTCTATCCATAGTCGAACGATTATCAGAGAATAAATAAAATCAGTAAAAAAAAATTTAATTATTTCTCAAAAAAAAAAAAAACTCACGTTGAAAATATTCTAACTCTCATCACTACTCAGTGGAAAACAACGCATAAAATCTTTCATAATACATATTTATCCCCATCAACAGAAAATAATCATTAACAAAAGAATTTTCACACATAATTCTGTTCCATTCAAACATTCAAATTGTGAATTCTCTTCTGCTGAGACGGCGGAACACAGGCGGCGGACAACAGTGCAAAGGGTAAGACGTTTACAAGAACGATTTTTTTTATTATTATAATTATCCCACTGATTCAAATAATATACCATAATCACAGTTATTATAACATGATCAAATTGTTAAAGAATGCAATTATTTTTTTTTGTAAAACCTATGCCCACGTATATATATTAGGCTTACGGTGCATTTTACACTTTTCTTGCCTTTTTCTCTTTCATCGTCACCCCATTGAGTAGTATTGCTGATAGCTGAAGGTTGGCGGTGTATTCCTCTAATCTTCAAAGGGCCCTTGTTTCTGTTTGTCTATATGCAGGAAAAATTGCCAGGGCCATTACTACAGGCTCGAGAAACGAATTTGACGTAAAAAGCGCCACCGCCACCGCCCAGGTCAGGATTTTGTATTTTGATCAATCGGCATATTTCCGATTCGATTCTTGGCCACTTTTTCTCGTAGAAAAAGTACAAAAAATGTCCGCCTGATGAGAGAGGGATAGAGAGGAGTTTTTGCGGGATTGTTTTCTTTTCTTTTTTTCTTCTTTTCTCTGTCTACATTTCTGTCGGTATTCTGCGTTGGGTTTGAGGTTAAAAACTGACCAGAATTCATGTGCGATGTGTCTTGCAGATTCTGCCCTTTGTGCTACTTGTCATAAGTTTTGCGCATTGAACACAGCATCGATTGCCAGATGGTGAAATGCCCTTTACGCGGTTCAATCTCTCAGCAGTCACGTTCTCGGTAAATTGTGGAGTGATTGTTTTTCAGTTCAGAGTCATTGCTTTCCGTCATTTCCTACGCTTAAAGATTGATACCTGTAAAGAAAAAAAACTATGGGTATCAGTCTTCTTCTTGCCACTAAAACGACTGCATCTGAAGGTTCAAACCTTGGCTTGGAGAGCTTTCAGGGCTTGCCAGTATTGGAATTGACCTCAGTTTGCATCAACTTGACGTTGGTTCTTGTGTTCCTCTCCATTGTGTCAGCGAGGCAGGTTGCCTTGTGTTTCGGAAGGATTCGACTGCCAAAGGAGAATTTGAACGGGAATTCTGTTGCCAATAGGCAAAGAGTTCTAGTCGGTGAGGAAAGCCAGAGCGTGGTGATCGGTAGATTTTACAAAGCTTCTCTCGTTTGTTGCTTTTATGTTCTGTTGTTGCATGTTTTGGTATTGGGGTTTGATGGTGTTGGTTTAATAAAGAAGGCTGCACAAGGGAAGGGTAAGTGTTCGAATTGTACTATTATAGTGTTGCCTGCTGCTCAGAGCTTAGCTTGGTTTGTGCTGAGCTTTTCCGCTCTTTACTGTAAATACAAGGCTGTTGTGAACTTCCCGTATTTACTGAGAATTTGGTGGGTTGTGTCTTTTGTTATTTGTATGTGTACTGCATATGCCGATGTTAGAGGGATTCTGACAGAAGGATCAAGCCACTTGAATTCTCATGTTTTGGTGAATTTTACGGCCATCCCCGCTCTTTTTTTTCTATGTTATGTTGCTGTTGGAGGTGCCACTGGTATTCAAGTGTTTAGAAACTCTGATCTGAGAGAACCTTTGTTACTTGAAGAAGAAGAAGCAGGGTGTCTTAAGGTTACACCTTACAGTGAAGCTGGGCTTTTTAGTTTGGTGACTCTTTCTTGGTTGAATCCACTCCTTTCAATAGGGGCAAGGAGACCACTTGAACTGAAAGATATTCCATTGCTCGCGCCAAAAGATCGGTCCAAGACCAACTACAAGCTATTGAATTTAAATTGGGAAAAGTTGAAGGCTGAGAATCCTCTGAATCAGCCTTCTTTAGCTCGGGCCATTCTCAAGTCTTTTTGGAAAGAGGCAGCATGTAATGCAATATTTGCAGGGGCCAACACTTTGGTCTCCTATGTAGGTCCATACATGATAAGTTACTTTGTGGATTACCTAGGAGGGAAGGAGACTTTCCCCCATGAAGGCTACGTTCTTGCTGGAATTTTTTTCGGCTCCAAGTTGGTAGAGACCCTAACGACCCGGCAATGGTATCTTGGGGTCGATATTTTAGGCATGCACGTAAGATCAGCTCTCACAGCAATGGTGTATCGAAAAGGACTCAGACTTTCAAGCTCAGCTAGGCAAAGTCACACCAGTGGCGAGGTTGTTAACTACATGGCTGTTGATGTTCAAAGAGTAGGAGACTATTCTTGGTACCTGCATGATCTATGGATGCTTCCTCTCCAAATTATTCTTGCTCTGGCAATTTTGTATAAAAATGTGGGGATTGCATCTGTTGCCACTCTCATAGCCACCATTATATCGATTGTTGCAACTGTCCCATTGGCGAGGATTCAGGAAGATTACCAAGATAGATTAATGGCTGCAAAGGATGATAGAATGAGGAAGACTTCTGAATGCCTCAGGAATATGAGGATTCTTAAACTGCAAGCTTGGGAGGATAGATATAGATTGCAGCTGGAAGAAATGAGAAATGTCGAATTCAAGTATCTCCGAAAAGCTCTTTACTCACAGGCTTTCATCACATTTATCTTTTGGAGCTCCCCTATATTTGTTTCGGCTATCACTTTTGGCACTTCCATTTTGTTAGGTGGTCATCTTACAGCTGGCAGTGTGCTTTCTGCATTGGCGACTTTTCGAATCCTGCAAGAACCACTTAGAAATTTTCCTGACCTGGTTTCAATGATGGCGCAGACTAAAGTCTCGCTTGATCGAATAGCAGGATTCTTGAATGAGGAAGAGCTGCAGGAAGATGCGACCATCACTTTACCTCGAGGCATTTCTGATGTCTCCATAGAAATAAAAGACGGAGAATTCTGCTGGGATTTATCTTCTTCAGTCCCAACTTTGTCAGATATACAAATCAGGGTGGAAAGGGGAATGCGTGTGGCTGTCTGTGGTGTTGTTGGTTCTGGGAAATCAAGCTTCCTTTCTTGCATTCTCGGTGAGATTCCAAAAATTTCTGGTGAGGTAAGTTGGATTTTATTGAATGCTAGTTTCATTCTTATCTTTGTCCTGGTAATGTGAAATATATTTATTCCACGAATTTAGGCGATTGACTCTTACTGATGCTCCATGTGTGTTCTTTAGGTAAGAATTTGCGGTTCTGCTGCTTATGTCCCTCAGTCCGCTTGGATACAATCAGGAAATATAGAGGAAAATATTATTTTTGGAAGTCCAATGGATAAGGCTAAATACAAAAGTGTTATTCATGCTTGTTCTCTGAAGAAAGATTTGGATCTGTTCTCACATGGTGATCAAACCATTATTGGTGATAGAGGCATAAACCTTAGTGGCGGTCAGAAGCAGCGGGTGCAACTTGCCAGAGCATTATATCAAAATGCAGACATATATTTACTTGATGATCCTTTCAGTGCAGTTGATGCACACACTGGCTCAGAATTGTTTAAGGTATTAAAATGATAAGCAGTATTTTATTTTCATCTCTAAAGAGTGGATGGGCCTGAATATCTATATTATGTTACTGCAGGAGTACATACTGACAGCACTATCTGGAAAGACTGTGGTTTTTGTAACTCATCAAGTTGAATTTTTGCCAGCCGCGGACTTGATTTTGGTATTTTCTTTACTTTATTCGTGTATGTAAGAAATCTGAAGGGTGCGGTTGGTTTTGGATCTTTTTTATTTATGTATTATCTTGATTACTTATATAAGTTATAGATGAGAGCACTTTTTAATTGGTTAACAGAAATTGAGCAGTATCTTCTTGTTTCACGTTTATCTCGTGGTATGGACTGTAAAACGTTGATGGAAACTAGAAATAGTTGTTGGAAAATAAGTCCAGCATCTTTAATGGATATATTTTAATTGAACTTCGGGTATGTGTAAATAAAAAGAACGAAACCATCTTTCCATGTTCCACATAAAATGCATATAGTGTATCTTTACAAATTTATGCTTTTGAGTAAGCATTACGCTGACATCAAATGATGTGGAATGAAGATTAATATTTAACTATTCAAGAAAGTAGGGATTAATTAAGTTTCAATGCGTTTGCCACCTATAACTTACCTAAACAAACTTACATGCATTCAAAGTGAAAAATTGTATTCATGGTCTACAGACGATCAGACAAGTGCATGGAGAGACCAGCACATCTTTATTTGTGATGGAATTTCAGAAATTTATGAGCTGATCAGTCTATTATCGTGTCTGGAGAATCTAGACTTATTTGCAAGGCGTGGCTTCTTAAAATGCCAAAATATTGTGTCCTCTACTACCTAGAAACTAGAACCTTTTTCTCATCTCCTTTTTTGGAAGTTTTCTACCACTCTAGCAGGCTATTTTGCATCACCTATCTGGTTAAATGAGTTGTCTGCTGTCCTTTGCCCTTTGTAGTTCATTTACTGTTTGATTTGTTTGTTTGCTTAAGCATGGTATTGTCCAACAATACCAACGGTCGGAAATTAATGCGTACCCGGAAACTCCCCAATCAAAAGTAATGGATAAACTGTTTTAAAGGCAACAAATTAATAAAGGTAAGAGGTAATTCGTCATTCTCCTCTAATTTTGCATGCTATTGTAACAGGTTCTGAAGGAAGGTCGTATTATTCAAGCAGGAAGATATGACGAGCTTTTGCAAGCAGGAACTGATTTCAGCACATTGGTCTCTGCTCATCATGAAGCTATTGAAGCCATTGATTTTGCAAATCAAGCTTTTGAAGAATCAGAAAAACACGATCCTCTTGATAGGTCTGTTCTCATGTGTAAGAAATGTGATTCTGTTGGTAGTAATATTGCTAGCATGGCAAAGGACGTACAAGAAGGTGTTTCAGCTTCGGACCTGAAAGCTATCAAAGAGAAAAAGAAGGCTAAACGTTCTAGGAAAAAACAGCTTGTGCAGGAAGAGGAGCGAGAGCGAGGAAGAGTGAGCATGAAAGTGTATTTGTCTTATATGGCAGCGGCTTACAAGGGCTTGTTGATTCCATTGATTATTATTGCACAAACGTTATTTCAGGTCCTTCAAATAGCAAGTAATTGGTGGATGGCTTGGGCTAATCCACAAACCACTGGGGACAAGCCTAAAACCAGTAGTATGATGCTTATTGGTGTTTATATGGCACTTGCTTTTGGAAGTTCCTGGTTTATATTTGTCAGGGCCGTTCTTGTTGCTACATTTGGTCTTGCAGCTGCCCAGAAGTTATTTATGAAGATGCTCAGATCAGTTTTTCGCGCACCGATGGCTTTCTTCGACTCTACTCCATCTGGACGAATACTGAACCGCGTAAGTGCTCATGAAATCTTCCCCTTTTCTCCTAGGTTCATTCCTTTTTCATTTGGATCTCTTCGAATTACATAATTCAAGTTCTGCTTTGCCCTTTAAATGCGTTGAATTGAATGGCCGAAGAGCTAAAACTCAATTGATCTCTCTTAATCTAGAATATGATCATCACCATCTTTTTATATATCTGATATGTTAAAATAGATATGGTAGTGAATCTTTCCTGTTACTAAGTTATAATAAATCAGATTAAATCTGATTCCATCATTTGATTTCTAACAAAATGATTTCTGATGGTCCACCAGGTTTCAGTTGATCAAAGTGTAGTTGATCTCGATATTCCATTCAGACTTGGTGGCTTTGCTTCAACTACAATCCAACTTCTTGGTATTGTCGGTGTGATGACACAAGTCACCTGGCAAATATTGCTCCTCGTTGTTCCAATGGCAATTGCCTGCTTGTGGATGCAGGTAAGCAGTCGTACAATGTCCGGAATAGCATTATGAGAAACTTTGCATCCAGTATTTAGCAATTGCATTTACAGATACGCTACTATCAAGTTTCTTTGTAGAACAATTATTTAGATTGAGGTCATGGAGAAGCTAAGATGTAATTCTTTTTATTCACACAAATGCAGAAATACTACATGGCGTCATCTAGAGAACTGGTGCGCATTGTCAGCATCCAGAAATCTCCAGTGATTCATCTTTTTACCGAGTCGATTGCTGGAGCAGCTACAATAAGAGGTTTTGGGCAGGAAAAGAGATTCATGAAGAGGAATCTTTATCTTCTTGATTGCTTTACTCGTCCATTCTTCTGCAGTCTTGCAGCTATCGAATGGCTTTGTCTGCGTATGGAAATGCTTTCAACATTTGTATTTGCTTTTTGCATGGTTTTACTTGTGAGCTTCCCACAAGGAAGAATCGATCCAAGTGAGCAACTCGCACTTATTGGTTTTCAAATTTTATTCCTTTCGACGGTTTATCTGACTGATTTTGGGTGGTGATTTTTGGGAAATAATTTTCTGAAGGTCGATGGAAAATAAAGTAAATAATACTCGATTCTTGTCTATTTTTTTTAACCGTAGATTTTACTACACAGGTATGGCTGGCCTTGCTGTGACGTATGGCCTTAATTTAAACGCGCGTCTATCACGATGGATACTTAGCTTTTGCAAGCTTGAAAACAAGATCATATCTATAGAAAGGATTCATCAATACTGTGAAATACCCAGTGAGGCATCAGCAGTTATTGATGATTCTCGCCCAAGATCCTCTTGGCCAGAAAATGGCACGATTGAATTGATTGATTTAAAGGTGCACACGTTTGAGTAGTATTGTTTTACTTATGTTCTATTTCCAGCTTTAAGCTTAGTAATATGCCAATTTTAAAACTTTTAAAATCCATCGGGTTAAAAGATAAATTCGGTACATGATATTAATTATAAAAAAATAATCATAGGTTCGTTACAAGGAGAGTCTTCCTGTTGTGCTTCGTGGTGTCTCCTGTGTGTTTCCTGGTGGGAAGAAAATAGGAATTGTTGGGCGTACTGGAAGTGGTAAATCTACCTTGATACAGGCCCTTTTTAGACTGATTGAACCAGCAGGTGGCCGAATAATCATAGACAACATTGATATCACGAAAATCGGGCTTCATGACCTTCGTAGCCGGCTGAGTATCATTCCCCAAGATCCAACATTATTTGAAGGAACTATTAGAGGCAACTTAGATCCACTCGAAGAACATTCTGATCAAGAAATTTGGCAGGTTCATTCTTTGCCTCCTTTCTTAGTATAAGAAATATATATCACTCACCCTGTTTGACCTTTCAAACTAAAGCTGAATAAATGGTGTCTATTATGTTGTATGCAAATGATCTTTGTGGTACTTATCATTGAGATTATGTTATATACTTTCGGATTATCACGTGCCATTGAATCTGTTTTGTATACTCAGGCACTTGATAAGTCTCAGCTAGGAGAGATAGTTCGCCAAAAAGAGCATAAACTTGATACACCAGGTAATGGATTAGAATCAAGAATTTAGCCTACTTCTTGAAATCCTGAGTACACATGTCAGAATTATTCGTTGTCTTTGACATGGACAGTTCTAGAAAATGGAGATAATTGGAGCGTTGGCCAACGACAGCTAGTATCTCTTGGCCGGGCGTTGCTTAAACAGGCAAGAATATTAGTTCTTGATGAAGCAACAGCCTCAGTTGACACGGCCACTGATAACCTTATCCAAAAGATAATAAGAACCGAATTCAAGGATTGCACTGTTTGTACGATTGCTCATCGCATCCCTACTGTTATTGATAGCGACCTCGTTCTTGTCCTCAGCGATGGTGCGTAAAATATCTTCCTAATTTTCTATATATACTGATATTGTATCCACACTTAAGGGCTGATTCAAAAATCTGTGTGAAAGAGGGGGGAAGGTGGCACGACTCAAGGTGCTTTGAAAGCTGAATCTTGTAGTTTCTGAAAAACTACAAATAAAGCGAGTAGTTGATCAACACCCTCACTGCTGAATCCACCCCTATTGACATATTCAGTATTGTATGAGTTATATTAGCTTGTCTATTTCTATTTGTCCTACTTCCACTGTGATCTCCACAGTTCATAGTATGATCATCGATAAAAATACTGATATATTGCAAGGGAGGGATCTAGCAGGGTTATTTTTTCAAAATTTTATGTGATTTTTTTGAATTCGCGCTTTGATGTGTTGAGTCCTGCCTAAAATTGTATTACTCCAAACATCAGCTGAACTTCCCATCTCATTGTATATTTCACAGGTAAAGTTGCGGAGTTTGACACTCCAGCACGACTACTGGATGACAAGTCCTCTATGTTCCTTAAGCTCGTATCAGAATACTCAACGCGATCAAATGGCATGCTTGACTTTTGATCGTCTATGCGTCTGAGAATATGGCGTGAAAGTAAGAAATAGAGCTGTCCTGTATCACATTGCAGCTTTTCTAGCGGCCATTATGCTGCTACCGCCGCTGCTTTCGGGTAAGTAAAAAATCGAGCTGCGGGTAAGGAGGTATCTGAAATGACAGAACCCTCAAAGTTGCTAAAAGGATGAGTCATGGTAAACTGGTATTGGTTTGTACATAGAATAAGTTTAGTGAGAAAGAGGTGAGGGAAAACTGAGGCTGCATTCTGCATTCTGCATTTTGCAAGTGCAGTAAATTAAGATTTATTGCGGTGAATAAATTTTGCAGACATTCTTGTAGAGGATTACAGACTTTTGATATTATTAATATTATCCAGTGTCAAACTTATCTTTTCTTTTGAACTCCCTTGTGTATTTATCTTAAACGGCACAAGGAAATATGCCAGATAAAAAGATTTCTCAATTTTGATGAAAATGAGGTGCATAGGACACAAATTTTTAAAATTTTCAGGATACGATATGGTTAGTATACGCCTGTACATTTATAAATATATTATATATGTACTATATTACTAAATACTAAAATTTATATTTTTTAAATTCTAAAATCATGTAAAAGCAACAAAATATTCATACCAAATTCAAGAATGTAATCATCATAATATCACTTATATTAACAATAAATACATACTACTTCAATTAATATAAATTTTAACAAACATCTCCAAATAAAAGATAGCATCATAATGTGCGTTTGGTGCGAGGATATGATAAGTGAATGATGAGTAATAAGAGTGATAAATAGATGATAAATAAGGATAAATAATTTAGTGTGAAATTATATGGTGTTTGATATGATTTTAAAATAGTAGATTAATTTTGTTAATTTGAGTGTATTGACCAAAATACCCTCATAATTATTTTTTTTCCTAATACTTTTCTTTTCCAAATTAAAATAAAATTTTAATTACAAACTAACTTTAAATTTTCTACTGCAGCTATTAGACACCCATCTCCACCACCCACCCTCCACCGAGAGGTTCCTTGGGAGAAACCGATTGAGCCCTGTGTTTTTTACGATAATCAACAGCCATAATTTCAGCTACGGATGAAATGATGAGCTTAGATATCTCTTGGTTCAAGTGGGTGTGGCCAGATTCTAATTCTTGAATCTCCTTCAGTAGCTCCCCAACGTGTTTGGTCAAAATATGCACAACGTTTTTGGAACCAATTTAATCATGACTATCAATTTTATAATATGAAGTAAATTCAAGATCTATTAAAACATTTGGAGAAAAAAAGATATATTAAAACATTTGAGAAAATTATTTGTATATATTTGAAATTAATATGAAAAACTAGTAACCAAAATATTTTAATTATGGGTTAAATATTTCATTATTCAATTCTCGCATCCATCGATTTCAATGATTTTTAGCCATATTATTATTTTTAAAATCTAAATATAGAACCCATTGAAAGAATTATTCCCCTATATTTCCAAGATGAACAGGAAATTCCGAAATTTATTGTGTTTTCATAACTAAAATTATGGGCGTTGAGTGTATGGAAGACTTGGTGAAGAATGCGAGTTACATGGGAGATTTTTGGTATTTAACCTCCAGTAGCTAACTTATCCCAGCTCCATGTGGGTTGATTTATATATAAAATAGTGAATTATAGTGGGCCCATTATTAACTATGGAAACAAACATTGAACCAAGCGCATGATGTATGTTGGATAACTAAGTAATCATATACTTATCATCGATACCAAACATAACCTAAATATTTTTACCAAATTCAAAAGACATATAAATAAATGCATATCACTGAAATCATCGTTGTATTACTAAAACCAGATGTATATTGCTTTAATTAACATAAAGTTTAATTAGCACGTCCAAATTTCATTTTAGCCAAAAACTTTTTTAAATTATACAACTAACCCCCCAAAAAGTGTCCATTCTGTAGTATCAGACACGCACATCAGCCGTATCCTACATGGGTGTTTGATTTTACTTTTTTTAAAAAAATTAAGGACACGCCGCGTGGTGTGTCCTCTATACCCTTGCTTAAAGCCGGGTTCGCCCGATGAAAGGGATTCTGGTCTTTGCTCCTAATCTTACCAATATTCCGAAGTTGAGGATCAACACGTGTTCGATGGGTGTTCGAGGATTGTCGGTATCCTAGAAGTGTCTGACACTGGACCGAGTGATTTTGTAAGTATGTTAAACCCGGAGTGATTATAATCCTTAATGGATTTTAATCGTGGTAACTATGAGATAATTACGGTGTTGAGACTCTCGAGAATTTTAATCCGGTATTGGGGTTGTTGGATCCAAGTATTAAACCTTGGAATTATGTTGGTAATGGGATCAGGAGTATGGGGAGCTTTGAATTGAGATTTGTAGTGTAATTGAGTGAGTGTGAGATAATTACTGAACACATATGATTTTTAATGAGTTGGGCTGCGAGTATTTGAGACTCAGAGTTTTCGAGCCTTGGTACAATATATACGAAGTGGACTCGGTGTTCAGTCATTGCGCTTGTTTCTCTCCCTCTCCTCTCTCTCTCTCTCTCCCTCTCTCACGCTTTCCCTTTTCTTTCCCTTTCTCCTCCCATGGAAGAATCGAGCAAGGCTCGACTTTGGAGCGGAATTTCTCAAAGATAGTTTGGTATAACTATTCCCCTCTCTTTTATCTTCGATTTGATAGTATTTTTGTAGGGTTTGGTTAAGATTTGAGATGGATTGAATTTTTGGTTTCTAAAAATTTTTGGTTGTTGTGATTGTGGAGTATTTATTGTGTTTTGTTAAGGACTTTTGGAGTAATAAGTGTTGGGATGGTTGTTTTGGAAGTTTTGGCTCGAAAAACGCCATTTTTGGCTATTTCAGAGCTCGCCGATCGATCGGCAAGATGGCGCCGATCGATCGTACGACGGGGGGCAAAATTGGATGACAATGAACATTTATAGCGATCGATCGAGAACGCCTGCCATTTTCCATTGGTCTTTCCAACCATATTGTCCATCTAACCATGTACAGTAAGTAGACGCATTAGTACAACAAATGCAAATTTTGTTGATAATCAAAACCCATAAATAATTTGGAGATTAATTAAGCATTAAACTCAACAATGTGTTTAAGGCTCAACAATCCCCCTCTTTTTGATAATCACAAAACTTGATAAACTTGTAAATGAAATATGCATGAAATAAGAACAAAGCTCCCCCTTAACAAATGCATAAAAGCATATTACAAAAAATCTCCCCCTCAAAACATGCATGTAAAAAGCTTCAAGTTTACCACAAAATTCTCCTCCTTTTTGTGATAATCAAAAATGCAATATTGAAATAAACAAATCAAGAGAGCATATCACAGATATATGCAAAAAGCACAAGTTCCTCGTCAAGCATGTAATAGCCATAACAATATAAGATTTAATCATTGAGCGGAAGACAAACATGCGTTTAAGGCAATGAAACAACATGCGAATGAATTCTAAATGTGCAAAGCGTGCATATGTTCCACCAAAAATCATGCATTCATGCACAATAAACATTAAATTGCTCAATGCATCATCATAAATAATTGACGAGTTAATAAGGAGCATGTGATGAGAGGAATATCATTTAGGCCATAGAAACAATAAGATATATGAGATTCTTAAGTCATAATCCTATGATCCAAGATTGAACATCTAAACAATTGTAGCATGCTTAATTACCATGAATTAAATTGCATATTCAAAGTGAACTCAAGGAAAATTATAGCTTATGCAAATAATCCCATGCTCAATCAACTTGAAGTTAAGCTCAAGCATAGAGACATGTATTCAAAATTGAAAGTGAATGAACTAAACTAAGTTCTACATATCACATGCTTTACAAATATAAAAAAGATCATATAATTAAATTGCTTTACCTATGTTAAAGCTTTCTAAACATAAGTTGGCAACTCATAGCTTTGTTACCAAACTCAACAAGCTTAAGATCAAATATAACAAATTAGAGATCATGTTGAGACAATCAAAACATGTTTAGGACAAGAGGACATTAAACATGCTTTGATCAAATAGCTTCATGTAGTTTAAGCATAAAACGATTTTAGCATCATGAAGAAACTTTTTAAAGCTCATGACAAAGTCTCAAACAATTGATAACATGCCATCACAAGATTAGGCCAACAAATTATCATATTCAAAAAGAATATCTCAATTCAACAAATTAGAGATCTAAATTAAGGCACATATGACGAAATCGAGATTTTTACCATAATGAGTTTAGCATATAAAGCATGCATTTAAACAAATTTTAATATGCAATCATGTAAACAAAATTCATTATTATAAGAAGATAATTCAAGCATAAACTTGTGCAATATCAAAAATGAGCTTGTAATCAAATCATATCATGTTTAAGCATTCAACAAAAACCCAATTCCCAAAACTCAAGCATATAAATCCATATGTATGGTTATACAACTTTTTACTCATTTAAGGATCATATATGCATATGCTAAAGGAAATGCGATGCACTACCAGTGAATATTGTGCTACACAATTTATTGGTCACAATTAATTTGTGCCGATGAAATTTTGTAAATGCTCTATTAAATGCACAATGAAAATATAATTAGCTCCCCCTAAATATGATATCATAATCAATGTACTCAAAACACAATTTCTCAAATATCACCTTCAAAGTAATTGAATTTCACCACATAATCATGATATACAATTCAAGGAACATTAACCAAGCAAAGAGCTAATTATGCTACTATGATGCTTAAAATAAATTTACCTTGAATGACAAGAGTAAGTTCTTATCATTGGTCCTATACCTCGAGCTTCCTCTATTGTTGTGCATTTGATAGTTTCCATTGAGGTGCTACTTCATTCATCCTCGTTCACTTTGTAGTTCCTACTCAACAAGCTTATAATAGGAGGATCTTTTATATCCATTTTATCTTTGGGTCCTTGTTGGTTAGTAATAATGGGGGACCTTGGAATCCACTTCCACCTCTTGTTTGGTTGGTATTGATTTTTGACAAATATACATTTGTTTCTAACATATCCAACCTTACAACAATATGTGCAAGTAGGGGAATTATGCTTAGCTTTAGCCAACAAGCTTGAAAATATTTTGATTTGGTTGAAAAGCCTAGTCCGGCTCTATCGAAGCTATATTGTTGCAAGCCAAGCAATTCATCCATCTTTAAACTACTATCACTAAACTTGCAAAGGATGTCTTTAAATCATGTACTTGATTTTGTAAAGTGATATTTTCTTATTCCTTCTTAGCCAAGTCTAGTTTGAGCATTTTATTGCTCTTCTTGGTTCTACCAAGACAATACATGAGTTCATTATATGCATTAAGTAATTCATCATAGGAGGATACCTCATCATCATCCTCTTCATCTTCATCTCCAAAAGCCATTAGACAAAGATGTGCTACTTCTTCTTTATCGGAGTCACTATTACTCCATGTAGCCATTAGAGCCTTTTTCTTCCCCTTGTCCATATTCTTCTTCATAGGACATTCATTAGCATAACGACCTTTATATTGACAACTGAAACATGTTACCTCTAGTTTGGAATCATAGTTGGTGGCACCGGAGGTCTTAGGCATGTTATATCACCGGTAGAACTTCTTGATCTCCTTGTGAACAATGTCATTTCTGTAAGTAATCCTATGAGCATACAACGCAGCGGAATAAAATTTTAGGATTACAAACCAGCAGATCTATACATAGGTTATCATATCGGATTAAGGAATACGAAGGTCTCACCCTTGTAGCGTGTTTGAAGCAGAATCCACGGAGCAGCACCACGTCCTACGCCTTCTCCGAGTCACTAGCAAAACTCGATGAGTTTTGCCTCAATGGTATCCACACGATCAAATCGGGTGAAGGGATAGTTTAAGAACAAGTTGCTAGACAAGTTCTTAAACCGGAACAAGGAACACACACTCGATTCTCAATCGAATACTCGCCGGAATCACAATCCCTCTTCAGCTATCAAAGAAAAGCCGAGAGCAAATTGTCAAGAGGCGGCCGAGACCAACTTTTGTGTGTAGGTTGAATGATATGAAGTTGTCTTACTCATTAAACCCCTTGCAATCATATTTTATATAATTAATTAAAGGCTTTCATAAAGCCTCATGGGCTTAAGCCCATGATTTAATTAATCATTATGATTATTAATTAAGACTCCTCTTAATTATTTAATTCATCTCATGAATTTAATTTCCCTTCTCGATTTAATCTTTTGTGCGACCCGATAGGATCTTGTAATGTTGGCAGTGACATAAAATCTCATTTTACGTCCCAAGCATTGAGCGGTATCTAGCAACACATCAATGCTACCCAAATTACAAGAATGTCAATGACTCGACATAACCTTTAGAACTTGTGATAATATTAACCATGTAGCTTAATCCCTTTGTCCTTTGTGTTTAGATTGAACACGGGTCATGGAATAGTCATACTCGTATATCCAATCTTTATTTCTTGATCCCCAAGTAGAACTAGAATAAACGAATAAGCTCGATATCCCATATCGACTCATTCGAGCATGGCCATGCATTTTAGTTCTCACTTGATCAAGGGCCAAACACATCTCATGTTATATAGGAGGGACAAATCCTATCTCGATCAGTCAACATCCCTCTACATAATTCGTAGTGTATCCAATAGTCGCCTTTATAGTATACCCTGTTACGGGTAACGTTTGACGATATCAAGATACATAACTCCTTATGTTGGGATCTCTGATGATCACAAGTCGTAAGGATTTCATACATTATTATCACTATGAGAATTGCATATGACGATCATATAACTATCCATGTTGCATTCTCATGGTGGGTCTGTCCAGTACATCGTTCTCTAACATGTACCCATATGTTGATTTGATATCTCATATCAATGAACAATTCATCGATCAACATATACTAGTCTCTACGTATTATCATTATCCCTATTCATGATAATACTTGACTAGGGACTTCTTTAAGAATAATACAATATTATTCTAAGGACATTAACATATATATTAATTCACAATGCACAGTTAAAAGAATAATATATAATAATGAATTGCCATTCATAAAACCATAAACATTGTAAGTCTTAAACAATCATCTAATGACTTGTCTTAGGGCATATCCCAACAAATCTCCCACTTGCACTAAGACCACTCAGACATATACCTAATGCCTAGAGATCTAGTATGACGATCATGCTTCTGCTGTGACAGCGGCTTCGTCAATGGGTCAGATACATTATCATCTGTTGGTACTTTGCATATCTTAGGCAAAACATATATCCTTATTGCGATCGAAAATCATCTTTGTCGGTTTGGAAGCTTGCCTCAGTGTAACCCATTACATTGAGCTCTTCCTCACCTCCATAAATCAAGAATGTATCCTTAGTCCTTCTCAAGTACTTCAGGATGTTCTTGACAGCAATCCAGTGACATTCACCTGGATCAACTTGATATCTGCTCGTCATGCTCAAAGCATACGATACATCGGGACGAGTACATATCATGGCATACATGATAGATCCAATAGCTGACGCGTATGGAATCTTACTCATGCGTTGTCTCTCATCTGGTGTTGAAGGACACTGTTCCTTCGAGAGATAAATACCATGTGTCATAGGCACGAATCCTTTCTTGGATTCTTGCATGCTAAACCTTTTAAGCACCTTGTCTATGTATGTACTTTGACTTAGACCAAGAAGCCTTCTCGATCTATCTCTATAGATCTTGATTCCTAATACATAGGTGGCTTCTCCCAAGTCTTTCATCGAAAAGCAATTCCCTAGCCAAATCTTTACAGATTGCAAGGCAGGGATATCATTTCCAATAAGAAGTATGTCATCTACATACAACACTAGGAAAATGATTACGCTCCCACTGACCTTCTTGTAGACACAAGGTTCATCTTCGTTTTTGATAAAACCAAACTCTTTGATTGCATCATCAAAACGAAGATTCCAACTCCGAGAAGCTTGCTTCAATCCATAAATGGATCGTTGTAGCTTGCATATCTTTCCAGCATCCTTTGGATCGACAAAACCCTCGGGCTGTGTCATGTACACATCCTCGAGCAGATTTCCATTGAGGAAAGCTGTTTTGACATCCATCTGCCAGATTTCATAATCATGAAATGCAGCTATTGCAAGTAAGATCCTTATGGATTTAACCATGGCCACTGGTGAAAAGGTTTCATCATAGTCAATACCATGAATTTGTTTGAATCCTTTTGCAACCAGCCGACCTTTATAGGTTTGTACGTTACCATCCATATCGGTCTTTTTCTTGAAAATCCATTTGCACCCTTTGGGTCGTACCCCTTCAGGTGGATCAACCAAAGTCCATACTTGGTTTGTATATATGGATTCCATCTCAGATTTCATGGCCTCTTGCCATTTCTCAGAATCATTGCCCATTATAGCTTGTTGATAAGATGACGGCTCATCCTCATCAATAAGTAGTAAGTCACCTTGTTGAGTCACAAGAAATCCATATCTCTGTGGCTCCCGGTGTTCTCTTACAGACCTACGCTGGGCTTGTGTCTCTTGAGCAGGTGCTTCTTCCACAACAGCTTGCGGTGCCTGCTCTGTTTCCATCTCAATCTCAGGTTCAGTGTTTTCTTGTGGTTGAACTTCACTAAGTTCTATTTTTCTCCCACTGGTTTTTCTAGAAATAAATTCTCTTTCAAGAAATACACCAGTCCGAGCAACAACTACTTTGTTCTCGGTGGGATAATAGAAATAGTATCCTTTCGTTTCCTTAGGATACCCCACAAATAAACACTTATCAGATTTGGGTCCAAGTTTGTTAGTGGCGTGACGTCTAACGAAAGCCTCACAACCCCAAATCTTCATAAAAGACATACTAGGACGTTTCCCAGTCCATATCTCATATGGTGTCTTTTCCACTGATTTAGATGGAACACGGTTCAGTAAGAAAATCGCTGTTTCTAGAGCGTGTCCCCAAAACGATATCGGAAGATCTGCATGACTCATCATTGATCTAACCATGTCCAACAACGTTCGATTTCTCCTCTCGGATACACCATTCCATTGTGGAGTATACGGAGGAGTGAGTTGTGGGACTATCCCACACTCCTTTAGATAGTCATGAAACTCTTGGCTTAGGTATTCACCTCCTCGATCTGATCGAAGGATTTTGATACTTTTGCCAAGTTGGTTTTGTACTTCATTTTTGAAATCTTTGAACTTTTCAAAGGTTTCATGCTTATGTTTCATTAGGTACACATACCCATATCTACTGAGGTCATCAGTAAATGTAACGAAGTATTGAAAACCACCTCTAGCTTGTGTACTTATTGGTCCACATACATCACTATGTATTAGTCCCAATAAAACATTTGTCCTTTCAACATGTCCCTTGAAAGGGGCTTTAGTCATCTTGCCCATTAAACAAGATTTGCATGTTTCATATGATTCAAAATCAAATGAATCTAATACTCCATCCTTATAAAGTTTAGATATGCGGTTCTTGTTTATGTGGCCCAAGCGACAGTGCCAGAGATAAGTCGGATTACAATCATTATTTTTAATCCTTTTAGTATTTATGTTATAGATAGGCATATCCAGATTTAATACATAAAGACCATTCACCATTTGTGCACTAGCATAAAACATATCATTCAAATAAATAGAACAACAGTTGTCCTTTATTATAAATGAAAAACCATACTTGTCTAAACAAGAAATAGATATTATGTTTTTAGTAATTGAAGGCACAAAATAACAGTCTTTTAAAATCAATGATAAACCAGAAGGTAAAGCTAAATGATAATCTCCTATAGCTAATGCAGCAACTCTTGCTCCATTTCCAACTCGGAGATCAACTTCACCTTTCGCCAATGTCCTACTCCTTTTGAGATCCTGCACATTTACACAAATGTGAGATCCACATCCAGTATCTAATACTCATGATGAAGAAGTAGATAAATTGACTTCTATAACAAAAATACCTGAAGCGGAAGTCACACTTCCTTTCTTTAGATCCTCCAGATATACTTTGCAGTTTCTTTTCCAATGGCCGGTCTCACCGCAATGGAAACAGTTCCCTTCCTTCGCTATCCCTCCCTTTGGTTTCAGTGCATAAGACTTTGGCTTAGATTTAACAAAGACCTTCTTTGCTTTCTTGTTGCCTTTAGCTTTGGCCCTTCCTTTGCCCTTATTCACAATAAGAACATTTGTGGCCTTAGTCTTCTTTGTATTTGCTTCATATGTTCTCAACATACCAAGCAATTGTGGTAGAGTCTTTTCCATGTCAGTCATATTGTAATTTACTACAAATTGACTGTAGCTCTCAGGCAACGATTGCAAGATCACATCGGTGGCCAACTCTTGGTCCAATGGAAAACTCATCTTGTCCAGATTCTCAATGTACCCAATCATCTTGAGCACATGAGTTCCAACTAGGCTTCCCTCTACCATCCTGCACTGAAATAACGCCTTAGAGACGTCATACCTCTCTTGTCTTGCTTGCTGTTGGTAAAACTGCTTTAAGTGTTCGATCATATCGAACGCCTCCATTTCCTCATGTTGCTTCTGAAGCTCAGAGTTCATGGTGGCAAGCATGAGGCACCCAACATCAAGTGCGTCACTTTGATGCTTTTTGTAAGCATCTTTATCAGCTCTTGTAGCTGTTAGGGGAGGTTCCTCAGCGGGCAAGGGTTCCTCTAGGACATATTGTTTCTTTTCTTGTTTGAGAACTATCCTCAAGTTCCTATGCCAGTCTAGGAAATTCGTCCCATTAATTTGTCCTTCTCAAGGACCGATCGCAGTGATAAAGTGCTAGTAACGTTGTTAGTTGCCATGGATATCTACAATATAAATATGCAAAATAAGTTTATGATTTAAATCATTTAACATGGTCTTATATTAAATGATACTCCCACTATTTTGTTTAAAAATATCAACCCTCAAAACCTTTAGTGGGCCAAGATCCATATTTCACTTAATCTTGAGTTAGCTTTGGCTAATCGCCCAAGACTCGGTTATTTAGGTAGACAACACTTTGTCAATTATATCACATATAATTCTTGGATAGTTGGACGAACAACACTTTGTTCAATTCATCAAATGAATTATAATCCAACCCATGCCTCTAGGTTCCCAATCCTATTGAGATAACCTAGTTAAGTCGTACCCAATTAAAGTATAACGGATATCACTTTTATCCTTTCGCGCCTTATTAAGATTGCCACGGTGCTTTGCTTTGGCAAACCCACACATGTACAATCGAAGTTATTGACGAGTACTTTTATTTTGGAAGGCATCTAAAACTTAATATTTTAGAGGGATTTATTGATCTCATGATTAATTTGATAATTTAAAATATGTCCACTACATATAGTTGTATACATATCTACATATATGTGTAATACTATTATCAAACTAAAACATAAGATAAATCATGCATCAACATACATAATTAAACGTGACATGGTTATAGCCCCTACTAATGATTTTCTCAAGCCAATGAGAAAATCCTATGAGTCAACCTAAGGTAACTTCACAAGCACCTTCCCTTGGCTCCAATTTGTGAATGGCCTCCTCATCCCGGCACGATGCTCCATCTTCATTGATCATCATCAATAAAATAAACTACACTATTTACAAGATATAGAATTCCTCGATTCACATTCGAGGGGAACATAGGGGAGGGATTACATTTAGAATGAAATAGAGAAAGGCACGACACGCAGGTCGTATTATAAATTACAAACATCCACAAATCCTATCTAATAGGTCAAAGGGCTATAACCACGCACCATGCTCAAACAACACATAAAGCATGCATTAACATTTAATTAATTAAATTCTAAACATTTTAAATTTAATTCTAATTAAAACTGTAAAATAGAACTTTGAAAAATTATCGGACGCTCGGGACATCACATGCCACGAACTTAAGCGACTTAAAATGAACCAAGATTGTTTTCGAAAAACCTAGCCACAAGGTTGGACCATGCATGGGCCAAGGGTTCAAAACCCTAGCCATGACTCGGCCGTCACCCACGTGACCATGCGGCGCAGCTAGTTTATCGAACCGTGGGTCCTAACCCTAATCCCTTCGCGCCGACCGTCTTGATGTCTATCGAGCCAAAAGGTTCCAAACCTAGCCATGAGTCACGGTCCCAACCATGTTCGATCCATGAGCGGTGGCGGCTTGACCATCTCGAGCCACGAGTTCCAAAAACCCTAGCCGTCATGTGGTCTCACACGCCATATTGCATGAATCCTTGAACCATGTTCGGACCATCATGTGCCAATTTAGACTTTATCGAGCCAAAAGGGTTCTAAACCCTAATTGGTGCGGCGGCTCGGCCCACGCTCAAGCCAAGGGTCCGAACCCTAGCTCCTAAGCGGCGGCCGAGACTAAAGGATTGTAGTGGCCGAACCTTTGAGCCACTTTTCGATTTTGCGCATTCGTGTATCGTATACAATTATTCGCCAATTATATCAAATATAATTATACGATGATTTTCACAAACTCAATTTAATCATATCATATATGATTATATACAATTTTAAATAGCATGCAATATTAATTCTAATATGATTAAACTATTTAACCACATAAATCCGATATGAGCCTTGTACACGGCTCTGATACCACTGTAAGTAATCCTATGAGCATACAACGCAGCGGAATAAAATTTTAGGATTACAAACCAGCAGATCTATACATAGGTTATCATATCGGATTAAGGAATACGAAGGTCTCACCCTTGTAGCGTGTTTGAAGCAGAATCCACGGAGCAGCACCACGTCCTACGCCTTCTCCGAGTCACTAGCAAAACTCGATGAGTTTTGCCTCAATGGTATCCACACGATCAAATCGGGTGAAGGGATAGTTTAAGAACAAGTTGCTAGACAAGTTCTTAAACCGGAACAAGGAACACACACTCGATTCTCAATCGAATACTCGCCGGAATCACAATCCCTCTTCAGCTATCAAAGAAAAGCCGAGAGCAAATTGTCAAGAGGCGGCCGAGACCAACTTTTGTGTGTAGGTTGAATGATATGAAGTTGTCTTACTCATTAAACCCCTTACAATCATATTTTATATAATTAATTAAAGGCTTTCATAAAGCCTCATGGGCTTAAGCCCATGATTTAATTAATCATTATGATTATTAATTAAGACTCCTCTTAATTATTTAATTCATCTCATGAATTTAATTTCCCTTCTCGATTTAATCTTTTGTGCGACCCGATAGGATCTTGTAATGCTGGCAGTGACATAAAATCTCATTTTACGTCCCAAGCATTGAGCGGTATCTAGCAACACATCAATGCTACCCAAATTACAAGAATGTCAATGACTCGACATAACCTTTAGAACTTGTGATAATATTAACCATGTAGCTTAATCCCTTTGTCCTTTGTGTTTAGATTGAACACGGGTCATGGAATAGTCATACTCGTATATCCAATCTTTATTTCTTGATCCCCAAGTAGAACTAGAATAAACGAATAAGCTCGATATCTCATATCGACTCATTCGAGCATGGCCATGCATTTTAGTTCTCACTTGATCAAGGGCCAAACACATCTCCTGTTATATAGGAGGGACAAATCCTATCTCGATCAGTCAACATCCCTCTACATAATTCGTAGTGTATCCAATAGTCGCCTTTATAGTATACCCTGTTACGGGTAACGTTTGACGATATCAAGATACATAACTCCTTATGTTGGGATCTCTGATGATCACAAGTCGTAAGGATTTCATACATTATTATCACTATGAGAATTGCATATGACGATCATATAACTATCCATGTTGCATTCTCATGGTGGGTCTTCCAGTACATCGTTCTCTAACATGTACCCATATGTTGATTTGATATCTCATATCAATGAACAATTCATCGATCAACATATACTAGTCTCTACGTATTATCATTATCCCTATTCATGATAATACTTGACTAGGGACATCTTTAAGAATAATACAATATTATTCTAAGGACATTAACATATATATTAATTCACAATGCACAGTTAAAAGAATAATATATAATAATGAATTGCCATTCATAAAACCATAAACATTGTAAGTCTTAAACAATCATCTAATGACTTGTCTTAGGGCATATCCCAACAATTTCCTCATCAGCATCGTCATCGGATTGTGCTTTCTTTCCAACCAAGGCAATCCCATTGCCTTTAGCTTTTTCTTCCTCCTTCTTCATTTCCTTCCGGGTTGACACCTAAAGCTCATCGATCACCAAGGTTCCATGAAGTTCATCAAGATCATATGATGCACTATCTCCTTTGTTGGCTCAATGATTGTCGTCCTCTTGGCATCCCACTCCTTAGGCAAAGCTCTTAGCGCTCTTCTCCATATTTTTTTGGAAGGATATTTTTCACCAAGTTCGGCAAGCTCATTGATAATTTGAGTGAGCCTTCTAAACATTGAATCAATATTTCTCCGGACTCCATCTCAAAAGTTTCATATTTGAGTTGTAGAAGATCGATCTTTGTCTCCTTCACTTGGTTTGTGCCCTCATGACAAATTTGTAAATTGTTCCAAATTTCCTTTGTGGTTGAGCACACAGTGATGCGGTTGTATTCCTTCATATCTAAAGCACAATTCAAAATATTAATTGCTTTAGCATTTTGAGATATTAAGATCATATCCGCTTTTGTAAAATCCTCCATTTCTTTGGGAACATTCTTTCCCTCAACTTTAAAGGAATATGTGGACCTTTCACAATAATCTTCAATAGGTCATAATATATGGATTGAATATATAGAGAAATTATATTCTTCCAATATCCATAGTTATTTCACGTGAAGAGAGGTGGTCGATTGACCTTGAGCAAACTCACTTGCTATAGCCATAAAAATTTTGTTTAAAAACAAAAACAAGGCTCTGATACCACTTGTTGGAACTGAAGAGGGGGTGAATGAGGTTCCTTGGCTACTTTAACGATTAAAGTGATTTTGCAAAAATTGAGTTTGCGCTGTGGAAGACTTGATGTCAATCGATCAATAAACAATAAGCAATAATAAAGTAAATGCGTAATGTAAATAAAGCAATAAAGAACACAAGTATTTGTTATAGAAGTTCGGCGATGAATCGCCTACGTCTCCTCTTCCCGATTAGAACGTCCAACCGAAGTTCCACTAGAATACTTCGATCTTGGCCTTGAGGGCTCCAAGTTAGCCACAAACAAACTCTTCCCGAGTCACACACACTTCACGAGTCTTCTTGGCCTTAAGGGCTCCAAGGATAGTCACAAACAAACTCTTCCCGAGTCCCACACTCTTCACGAGTCTTCTTGGCCTTAAGAGCTCCAATGATAGCCACAAACATGCACCAACTTCACATGTTGATGACTCATACAATTTCCAACTTGCGTTGGTGCTGGAAGACCTTGCAATGATTCACAACTCGTGTGCTACATCAAAATACACATTCACAGTGTTTACAAACTCAAGCACCAACTCTCACAACAACAAATGACTTATAGAAATAAGCCTCACACTCTCAGAAATGAAACACAACTCAAAATGATGAACTTGAATGATAAATGTATATTCTTGAGCAAATCTTGTGTTTCTCTTTGTTGTAGGTTGTTTGTGTTGTGTTGTGCCATCCCAAATGCACCAATGTATAGTGTGGGAGGCTCCCAAAGGTCATACTAGTCGTTAGCAACAATTTTGGACCAAAAATATGCGTCATCGCCCGAGCCATCGTCTGGGGCGATCACCATCGCCAAGCTTCAACGGTAAAATTGGCCCAGGTCGCCTCAGGCGATCTCCCTTTAATAAAAATGTTGTAGGAAACATTTCAGATCACCTCGGGCGTTCCATGCATCGCCTGAGGCAATCGTCCTTTAAAAAAATGTTGTATGAAAGATTTTGGATAGCATGGGGTGCTCCTTACATCGTTTGGGGTGATTTGGATCGACAGGCACGCACCGTGCCATCGCTTCAGTCGATGGTGCGCGGTGTTGGCATGCGTGGCTCGGATTGCCTGAAACTATGGCTCGGATGAAACTATCTTCCCAGATTTCAACATTCTCAAACTTTGCACTTTTCGACCAACTTAAGCTCGTTTTCCATTGGTCTTTCCAACCAAATTGTTCATCTAACCATGTACACTAAGTAGACACATTAGTACAACAAATGCAAGTTTTGTTGATCATCAAAACCCGTAAATAATTTGGATATTAATTAAGCATTAAACCCAACAATACGTTTAAAGCTCAACAGTCCAGAAGTACCATATCTTAGTGCTATTGGAGCATTAATGTATCTTGCTAGTCACACACTCCCTGATATATCATTTGTTGTGAATCTGCTAGCAAGATATAATTATTCACCTACACGAAGACATTGGAATGGTGTTAAACATATATTTCGTTATCTTCAAGGAAATGGATATGAGCATTAATTATCTTAAGGCACCCAAATATGATCTAATAGGTTATGTGGATGCTGGATATTTATCTGATCCTCATAATGCTCGGTTAAGATATGTAATCCATCATATTCGAGGAACATGTGGTTTGCATTTGGACAAAAACGTTTCTACCACTTTGTTCGAAGATAATGCTGCATGCATCGCTCAATTGAAGGAATGATACATCAAAGGTAATAGAACGAAAAATAGTTCACGAAAATTCTTTTTCATTCTTCAAAAGAATGGTGAGATCAATGTTCAACAAATTCGGTCAAATGACAATCTGGCAGATTTATTCACAAAGGCTCTACCGTCTTCAACATTTGAAAAGTTGGTTCACAATATTGGAATGCGACGACTAAAAGATGTCAAATGATTAGCTCAAGAAGTGGAATTATTTCACACTGTACTCTTTTTTTCTTCACATGTTTTTTTCCCCAATAGGTTTTTCATGGTAAGGTTTTTAACGAAGCAGTATATGAATATCCAAGTGGGAGTGTTATAAATATGTTTCATAAATACATGTGTTAATGCATGTGTTGTGAAACATAGTATTTATAAAACGTATATTGTATATCCATTTACCTTCCACCCCATATAACTCATAATCTTAAGCCTATAAATAAAGACTTAAAGTGAACTGAATTATATATAAAAAAACCCTCTAAATTTTCTCTCTGAATTATTTTCTATATAATACAATACTATTATTTTATAACAAAAATTATATTTTCTATCTTCTGAACTTAAAATAAGTGACTTCTGAACTTAAAATAAGTGTCACCGATCACTGATAGAGCTGTAATTCCACCGACGTGTTGTCAAATCATTGAAAAAAATAATCGTAATTAACTAGAACTAGTTGTTGTGAGTCACCTTCATGGGCCCAACATTAAGCCCATACAAATGATTAAGTTGATTCCCTTAGCCCAGAAACTAGTGGGCCCATTTTTGGCGCACGTGCCACATGAGATCAATCGCCATCTATTTTGATGGAATCTTTTTTTGCTCATTATTGCATATAATAATTCCACGTGAACCCATCTCACAATAATTAATATTAAATAAATAAATGAGATCATATATTTCTCATTTTAAATTTGGTTTTTTTGTCAAAAGGTGATCTAATTAATTTGAAAAAAATAACAATTTCCAAAATTGAATATAAAATTTTAATACGACGATATATATATATATATATATTTATATATATATACATATATTACATAATATCTTAAAACCGTCGTATATTACCTTCTAAATAAGCATTTATATATAAAAAAAAATACCAAATAAGATAATATCAATTAATTCTAGCCATTATAAACTTATCAAATAGAATATTTAAAAATTATAGGATCAACGTTTACCGCTTTACTAAAAGCTATAGCTGATGGTAACGGTGCAATTCAAATCTTTTAAACCGTACATCAACACAAGCACCACATTTCGACCGACTACACAACAAGGACAATTATAAGACAATTGGCGTACCCAACAAAAATAATCATAGTAAAGTATTTTATATGCTTCTCTCTAATAATAGTGATGTATCCACACTATGATTTCACATGGAACACCACTCACCCATTTATTTATGCACCCTCTCCACATGCATGCATGTGAAATATTACCCAAATTAATTTTTTTTTTTTGCATTTGAAATTATTAGAAGTTTTTTTAATATTAAATTAAATTTACCTAATCAATTCAAAGTCCTTGTGTATAACATCAATTTGACTGAGTGATATTTAATAGCCATATTTAAAAACATTATCATTTTAAAATAAAATATCAAGTCATTTTTTATCAAAATCTTTATCAACAAGTTTTCAAAAAATAAAATAAAAATCTCCAACAAAAAAAAACCAAAAACGTATATAAATCAATTTTAGAATAATATGTTTAATTCATATATTAAAAGATAATAACACCTATATTTTTTCTTAAAAAATCAACTATTTTCCATTTTAAAAATTTCCGATGGAGCTGACAATTGAGAAGTGTCCATATGATCTTTGTCACTCTTGGAAGTTGCATTCATACACAAGACAACGAATTTGGGTTTTTTTTTATAAGAAAATAATCGATAAAAATTATTAATTTAACAAAATAATCGATATATTAAAACGTTTTTAAACTAACCTAAAACGCCACCTCAGTTGAAGTCGCCACTTTTAAGCGTCTTCATTTCTGGTAAAAAAACAATTATTGAAGGCGCCATTCAGATATATTTTAAAAAATATTATTGAAAGCGTCATTCAATAAAAAATATTATTTTTGTTGAGATGACGCCTTCTTAAGTATAAAAATCCGATCGAAGCCCTTCATTTTCTACACCGAAACGAAATCACATAACATTTATAATTTTTTTATCTGGTTTTATTGTTGAAATTGTCGAATCTCCAATCATTTGCCGCTCTTCAAGTATTATTCAGGTAAAAATCTTTTTATATTATTGATTTTATCATCTTCCAGATTATATAAATTTGTTAAACTAAATCTATTAATTACTTGTAATCTTTAATTTTTTTTCCAGAGATGTCGATTCAAATATTATTGTATTGGGGAAGTAATATATTGCAAGAGATACCATTAGATATGGCCGTGGTCCATTAAGAGGTACCACAATATCTCGCACAATTAATTTTATGCAGTTGTTGAACGAAATATATAATATCACTGGCATCGACCGCAACCAGTTCCTTCTGAAAATATATGCAAGGCACATGCTCATAATTTTTTTCCGGGATATGATAAACAATTTTGCCAATAGATAATGATTATAATTTAGCATGGCTATTGGATTTCGATCATTGTCATAGTTGCTTGAAAATTTACATAAGATACAGAACCACGAAACTATGATTGTATTCCAGAAAATGTAGATTATTTGTCTGTAGTTGCAGAAGGACTGACTACCTCTGGTAGAGATCTAGATGACGATCCCATAGATGCTGAGGTTATTGCTCCTGAGCCACTAGCAGACAGTTTTGCTGAATTGTGAAATGATATTCAGTCTGAACCAGCGTCTGAGGACGATGCTGATGACGATGATGTTGACAATGTGTCATGTCTGAAACAATTGCAGATCAAGATGAGGAGATACCAAGCACACAAGAAGTGTCAGTTACTGTATCGGAGACAACCACGACAAATACTCGTGTCCTTTATCCAACAATTCTATTCTTCTCAATGACACATCCCGAAGTATTTGGAGACTCGGTAGACATTCCAACAGGTAGATGTGAGAGTTATTACGACTACTCGAAATGGGATATCCATCTAGATATGGTCTTCAAAAATAAAGCTCATCTGCAGGCAGCTGTAAATGATTACTATGTATGTGTTGCAAAACGGGAGTACCATGTTGTCAAGAGTACAAAAATATTGTGGAAAGTGGTGCGCAAACACATTACAAAAGATATACCTTGTAGATGGTACATTTGCGCTTCATTGAATAAAAAAGTTGGATCATTCAAAATAAACAAGTATGGAGGTTCTCACACTTACCTTTTGAGTAAACTGTCGATTGATCATGCAAATTTGGACAAAACATGATTGCTAGCCTGTTAGTGGGAATTATTCGGCCTGATCCAGCTTACGAAATAAAGTATGTAATTCAAACAGTTAAAGATAAATAATGATTTGAGATCTCATATACAAAATGACGGTTTAGTTTGCGACATGCTATTGAGAATGTGTATGGAACATGGGAGAGCTCCGTGAAGAAATTGCCTTACTATATGGGAGCTTTGCAAAAAATAGAATCCCGGCACAGTCGTTGAGTGGGTTCACATTGACAATGCCAGACTAAGAGAAAAGGCTTAAAATTATGTGTTTTGGGCCTTCCTTCCATGTGTAGAAGGATTTCAACATTGCTGCCGGGTAATAAGTGTGGGTGGAACACATCTGTATACGAAATATCAACATAAGATGTTGATTGATGTGGCAATGCACGCTAATAATCAAGTCTTATTGGCATTTGTAATTGTTGACGAAGAAAACTTCGTGTCATGGAGAAGGTTTTTGGAGATGAATAGAAAGCATATTGTGAGAAGATCTGAGGGTGGTGTATGTTTGATTTCTGACCGTCATCCGTGCCTTGTCGACTTCCAATCACCGCCATTATGGAATTAACTTTTGATCGTTGTGTGCTATATTTTTTCGAACGGCTTAAGAAAACGGAGCGAATGATTCAAAATAATCAAGAATGACCAGATTATGTGTTCGAAAGATTATGGTCGTGTTGACTATCATTACATCCATCATGATGTCCAATGTTCGATCGTAGACATCTAGCAGCTTCTGTTATCACAAGAGTACAACCAGGACATGGGGGTAATACGCATGTTGTGCATCTACAATCAAGGGAATGCTCTTGTGGAAAATGGAAAGAGTTCGGAATACCCTGCTCACATGTGATCCAAGTGTGTCGAAAGTATGCTTAAACGATAAAACTTTTGTCAAACCATATTACAATATGAATGAATATTGGAGCACATATCAAGGATGATTAGAACCAATGTTGGGGGAGTAGTATTGGGACACCCCATGTTTTGAGTTATACCACAACTCCACTACGCGAAACAGAAGAGTAGGTCGAGATCGAACAACGCACATTTAGAATGAGATGGACTAGTCAGAAGCCCGTGCAAGACGACAAATTGCTTCAACTTCTCGAAATCAATAAAAAAAAATTTTGTGCAATTGATTGTATGTTTATTGTGTAAATGATTGTACGTTATTGTGAAAATTATTGTAAGTTTAATTACAAAATTATTGTACGTTGATTGTTCTTTTATAACACGAGTTTTGTATATATTTAATTGCCCACAACACAAACATTTTCAAACATTTTTATAACTATCAAAATAATTACAAGAGGAATGCAACAAATGTTATCAACGACCACGAGACCTCATCTGAAATGTCCTTCGGTACCACAAAGAGGAGGAATAATCTCTCTTCGAACTCCTTATCTCCTATCCACTTGCTCATTCCTCTGTTGTACCACAGGTACATCATTAGGTGGATGATATGGTGTGAACTGGGGAATATAATAGGTGATACGTCAAAATTGAGACACATAGATGTCGTATATGATTGTGCAAATTCAATCAGGACATCTGTATCCTGTTGTGTGTAGATCGGAGCATATGGAGTGAATGTTGAATGATCATACATCGGTGGCTCGGGGACATAATAACCAGTATATATGTCGGTGCCAAATGATGTAGATGGACCTGCCCCATCTGTCGGTATAGGTGTATACATAGATGGACCTGCAGCATCTATCGAGATAGGTGTATACATAGATGGACCTGCAATATCACTCTCGCTGTGTGCATGGACCAGCTGTACTGGTTCTTCATCATGCCCATGAACTTCTTCGTATGATGGGAAGTTCATGTCTCGTCGTTCACGAGCCACTTGCATCACATTTTGCGCTATATGATGCTCTCTCATCGACTCCATAAATGTTATAACAGATTCTCCATCACCAGGATATCGATCGCAACTAACACTTAACTGCTGCATCTGATCAATCTGAAAAGTAAATAATAGTAATTAAATTTTTAGTTTAAAAATCCATATGACAGATTCTAAAAGCAATGTTTAAATCTGTTAACTTACCACATGATGGCACGCTGGGCCGTCACCATGTTGGTATCCAGTCTCTACAAATTGTCTTTGATGGCCAATATATCTACGGGTGACTCGTTCATGCCACTCACTATATCCAACAACTACAGCACAATATCGTGGTCCTTCCACACATAGATCATGTGACATCTTCCATTTTTGTATATACGCTACATGGTGTGCACTCCAATCCTTATTGATACTACCACTTCGGTCAACTGAATGTAATTTATCATCCCGTAATCATGGATGTGGGGATGCTTGTAGAATTCCAAATTGACGAAGGTCCCTATCAGGATGGTGCATTTCAACAATATCATAACAAATTAATGGGTCGGCATATGTCCATAATTGGTGGCTCAGATGTTTAGCGCACTCATCAGGGTATGACTGCCAATTAAATTACAAATACAAAATTGCTTTAAAATAATATAAACAATATTATTTATTTTTCATAATAAACACAACTAATATATTGCTTAATTGGGTTGATGACTGCTCATCAAGAATGTCCCTAATGATGCGGATGCGTACATAATGTCTCCCTTTTTTCCGTAAACCTTAAATGACATGCCCATCTATAGAATCACAATTACAAAATCTATAAATATTTTAAAACATATAAAATAACACAAAACATAATTACATTATTACCTTCCACCATATGGAGCAACATGTAACATATTCTCCTTATCGATAATGATTGGGCCAACGTCGAATCTAGGCTCACCCATTTGAGGAGTTAAACCTGGTATTCTTGACCATGCCCAAATCTAAAATATTGTCATGAATAGTTAAGTATGACGAGAAAAATATTTCAAACATTCGAAAAGCGCAAACGTATTACCTGTACGACCTGTAATGCATCACCTATCACTTTTTTTCCTCTCATTGAGGAAGTGCATAACTCATGGTACAAATATGCCAACACGGCACTACCTCAACTATAATTGCACATAATCAATATCCTCTAACTTTTGTAAAAAAACAAAATAACTTACATTATTGCCGGGGGAATCAGGGCACAAACTTCCACCTAACATCGATAATACACAAGCCCGAGTATATCTAACTACATCATCTGCCGTACTGTGCTCATTAAGAGCATTATTCATCAAATGATGCTTTATTGCATATAGGTACAACTTTGCACCTTTAAAGTGTGCAGTATCCAGTGTAAATTCCAAAAGCACATGACAATATTCTTGCCATTCAAGTATATTCGTATCGTAATCAACACCAGATAATGCGATACCATTTACTGGCAATGCCCGTATCACTGCAATGTCTTGCAGTATGATGATTGCCTCTCCGGATCTGAAGTGAAAAGTATGTGTTTCACGGCGCCATCTCTCAACTAAAGCCGTGATGAGGTGAAAGTCAAGTGCAATTTTACCTGACCTATAAACACCATAAAAATCAATACTTTCCAACCGACTCACAACACGCGTATCGAGGGAACAAAGATCCCAAAAATATTTATCAGGGTTTCTACCTCGAAGTGTAGTATCAATATCTCCTGCCAAACTCACAACATGCGTAAATCATCTGGCGGTCTCCGTCACTCATCTCCAAACTATAACTATCTTTTCAATAAAAACCATCAAACAACAAAAATAAAAAACAAACAACAAAAATGTAAATTTTACAACTTTCAAAAATTTATATTACAGAAAAAAATATTACCGCAGCTTCAAGAATGATAAACAACTAAGCTTCACAAATTGCAAACCACAACAAGTTTGGAAATTTGGCAAAAATAATGGAAGGATTTTGAAAATATTTGGGGAAAAATTTCGTCTGTAAGAAAGAAGAGGAGGAGAGAAATGAAAGAAATGAAGAAGAAGAAGAAGAAAGAAGAGAAGGGTTGACGTTTTAAAAATACTAGATGTCGCATTCAATAAAAAACAATTTCCCCATAAATAAAGACACCACTTCAGGTGACGTTTTAGGTTTGTTTAAAAACGTTTTAAAATATCGATTAGTTTGTTAAATTAATAATTTTTATTGATTATTTTCTGAAAAAAAACCCAACTAATTGAGTATGGTACAATTTACCACTTAAAAATTCTTTTGACAAATAGGGTCAAAATTAGGGTTTTTTAATTAAATATCCCAAAATAAATAATTAATTATCAAAATAACCCAAAATGTAACTAATTATATAAGTAACCTTACCCGTCAACTGGGTTGGCGTGTATATATTGAAAGTATGACACCCAACTCGGTTGACGTCGTGTCCATCTGAAAAATAATGGTCACGCCAATCAAGTTGGAGTGACCATTATTATTCCGTGTCATGCCAACCACGTTGGCGTAATCATTAATAATTTTGCGTCACGCCAACCGGGTTGGCGTGACTATTATTATTCCGCGAACCAATAATGTTTTTGCTAACCATCTCCAAGAACCAATTCCATGACAAAAAAGTTCTCTTCATCCACAATTGAAAATGCCAACGGTAAGACTTGATTATTCTCGTCCATGGACACAACAATAACATCTTATGCTGATATGTTATATATAGATGCGTGACATCCATTGTAATAACTTGACGACAGTGCCGGAAACCATATATACAAGGTTGGAAGGCCCAGAAAACATAATTCAAGGTTTTTTCTTTTGGCCTTGCATTATCAAGATGATCTCATTCCACGACTTACAAAGCTCCCATATAGAAAGGTAATTTATTCACCGAGCTCTCACATGTTCCATACACGTTCTGAAATGCACGTTTCAAACTATGCCAGCCTTTTGCATATGATATTTCAAACCCATACTTATCTTTCACTGTTTGAATCACATACTTGATTGCATAAGCTGGATCACGCTAACGATTCCCAATAACAAGACAAGTGTGAGGACCACCATACTTGGTTATTTTGAATAACCCAACTTTTTTATCCAAACATGCACGCAGGTACCATCTGCAAGGTATATCCTATGTACTGTGTTTGCTTATTACTTTCCACAATGTTTTTGTACTCTTAACAAAGTGGACTCACGTTTTGTAACCCGTACTGAATAATACTTCACAGTTGCCTGCAGATGCAATTTATCTTTGAAGACCATGTTGCAATAGACTTCACCTTTGGAGTAATATTAAAAACTTCCCCAACGACATGTTGGATTATCGATCGAATCTCCAAAAACTTCTGGATGTGTCATGGAAAAGAATGGGATTGTTGGATAAAGATTACGATCATTTATCATGGTTGTAACTGACACTTCTCGTGTCATTGGTACCTCCTCCTCCTGGTTTTCAATTGCTTCTGCCATCACACCAATATCAACTTCATCATCATCAGCATCAGCATCATCATAAGATGGAATCCGCTCTGGTTCAGAATGAATTTCATAACCAAAATCAGTAAAATTGTCTTCTCATGGTTCATCAGCAATATTATCAACATCTATTGGATGATCATCTCGTTCTCACCCACTTATGAACCCTCGGCTTGATGTCGAGTAAAAGACGTCTCTTGAATCATAGATGTAGTTAATCCTTCTGAAACACTGCCACTCATTGGCATTTCTGGAATAGAATCCTAATTCCTTGGTTATGCTTGCATATAAAGTTCCAAGCAACTATGACCCTCTTCTGAATCAAGTAGCCATGCTAAATTCTAATCGTTGTCTGTGGGTAAAAATAGTCTGTGTAACCCCGAAAAATCTTTGAACATATGTCTAGCATATAATTTCAAAAGAAACTGGTTGCGATCGAAGTCCGTAATATTATATACTTCATTTAATAATTGTAGAAAATCCATTGTACGACGTATGGTTATACCTCTTGATTGACCACGATCATATCGGACGAATTCAGAATCTTGTATGATATTACCCCCCTACCCCCAATAAAATAAAACTTGAATCGACATATTTTGATAACAATATAGATAATTAAATATTACTACTAATAAAATCTTTTCTGATGTAGAAGATCAGCTAAAGCTGCAACTACAGAGCATACTCAGAATTTTATTATATAGCAAAAATAATACAAAAGAGGTTTTCGAGTGAGTTTTCGTCTGGAAAAATGAGAGGCGGAGGGGTGTATATATAGTGCGGAAATGCACACACCAACTAGGTTGGCGTAACCATATTTTCAAAGGTCATGCCAACCCAGTTGGCGTGAATATGTAAAATAATGGTCATGCCAACCAAGTTGGCGTGACCATTATTTTACACTGGTCACGCCAACTCAGTTGGCGGCTACGGTTACTTTGTATAATTTGTTATGTTTGAGGTTATTTTGATGATTATTTATTTATTTGAGGTTATTTAGTTAAAAACCCGTCAAAATTATTATTTCTTTGCCGAAAGTAGAACACACGTTTACTTAAACAATAAAGAATATTAATCAAGCCCATCTCATTGCTATGGCAATTTTATAAAATAATAAAAAAAAAATATTCCTATATTTAACACAAAATTTGATGTTATCCTATGATCCACTTTGATTTTCAATTGGTGTGAAATATTTAATATATCAATGATGATGATAAGGACAACTTCAAACTAACCATATTTAACTTTACCCAATACCCATCCCCGAGCTTCGATTCCTTTCGCATATGGAAGAATGATTTAATTTAGGATTTAATATTATTTCTTTATTTGAGGTTATTTAGTTAAAAAACCCGTCAAAATTGTTATTTCTTTGCCGAAAGTAGAACACACGTTTACTTAAACAATAAAGAATATTAATCAAGCCCATCTCCTTGCTATGCCAATTTAATAAAATAAAAAAAAGATATTCCTATATTTAACACAAAATTTGATGTTATCCTACGATCCACTTTGATTTTCAATTGGTGTGGAATATTTAATATATCAATAATGATGATAAGGACAACTTCAAACTAACAATATTTAACTTTACCCGATACCCATCCCTGAGCTTCGATTCCTTACACATATGGAAGAATGATTTAATTTAGGATTTAAAGATTATTTTTTAAAAAAATAAGATATGTTTAACCAAGATTTTAAAATAACATTTCAGTTTTAAAAAAATAAGCTTTATTTGACCAAAATTTTGAAAATATAATATTTCAATTTCTGATTTTTGTTTGATATTAGGTTTTCAATGTATTTAAATATCATTTTTTTAAAAAAAAACTTTTAAAGAAATATCATAGATTAAAAGGAATGTTCGACAAATGCCATTTTTCAAACTATCACAAAAATTTGCAAGTAATTTCTTTATAAAAGAATTTAATATTACCCACATAAATGTGTTAATTTTGTGAGGGTCCAATCCTAATAATGTGATTAATGATAAATATCAGAAATTTTAGTTAATATGTGTGAGACCGTTCCTAATCAAGTGTTTAATTATCACACAATGATTATTTAGTTGTAAACAAAGGAATATTATTTAAACTTTTACCAACAAGTGGCTCTAAAAATTTTGGAATGACCTCACCACACAAGGGACATACAAAAACGAAAAACACAATAATAATATCCAAGTACAGAAAATAAATACAGAATATCATATTATGCATCATAGGTATCCAGCACATAATCCGTATTAAAAATATTTACATCATACCATAGCATGCACAATAAGTCTTCATCACACAATTCATACTCAAAATATTTACATAATACCATCAGCAGCAAGTAAACACTGGATATTCAAAAATATTCAAGATTAAACTGAAATAAACTCAATTTACATAATTATGCGATCCAGGACACACCATGGTATAATTTAACTATCCTACTGTAAGGACCCCGTGCCCTTAACCCGTAATTAGTGCATTAATCACATAATCATGTCTATGTAACCATCTATGTTGGGAAATGACCATATGCTAACTTAGCATAATATATCAGTAATAAAATTTCGCCGTTTATTTCATTCCATGTCATTTCCAGTTTTCCCAACTAAACCATTTAACATATCATGTACCCTTGAAATACACTAATTACATTCCCAATTCATCTAGCAATTCACAATTAATTGCATACCACAAATAAATGAAAAGAGAAAGACATTTGCCTTTTATACAACCTATGTACACATATACACTGCTCACAAGCGAGCCCCAAATAAACGTATGTGTACGTAATGTATAAAATACCATACTCCCAGCTCTGGTACCTCGATCATGGAAGTGCCTCCAATCCACAGCTCGAGTTCAACTCCAAAGCCAACCACGACCCTGTTCACCTGTCCCAACAGAGACAGCCCCCACATGGGGTGAGCTTACCAATACCACCAAACCAATATTGCCATAACATAACACATAATTCACAAAAAAAGTAAATGCCATGAAATATAAAAGATACTCCCTGGATGGCATCATCCTCATCCGGTAATCCACTGTACAGTCCCTGTTCTCAAAATAACCAAGATCATCAAATCCCTAATAGCCAGTTAATCATTACATTGATTAACTAATCCCTTCCAAATTCCAATATCGATAACACTATTTCATTATCCAGTCATTACAGATATTGTAGATATCTAACCAATTGTTCCATTTCCTCGCTTGCTCAATATCAGCGGCATTCATAACTGATGTTCGCTCCATGGCGACAACATCTAAAATATCGTTCGCTCCATAGCGGCACCGTACAATTCATATTATTGACCAATTTTATGTAACTGTATTCCATTTCCATTATCCTTCCATTCAACACAATTATATTATATCATGCACCACAATTGCAATAATATATTAAAGATATGCTCGTACGTCATACGTACCTTATAATTTCGTAGTTCGAGTCCACCTTGCCTGAGTCCCACAACCCGATGAGTTAAGTGCTACCATGCAAATGACTCCCAATTAAACATAGGCATGCAATCACGTGCCCAAGCACGTTCACAATTTCCGAACCTATCGTCTATCCATGACGATTACCAAAATAAAAGCCCACCGGCTAAGCATGCATAATACCAAAAATATATCATTTTACGAGTTTAAAAGATAGCCAAAAACTCAATCGAAAATCCCGTTTTATTAACTTTGGCTCCAACCAATCCATTTTAAAAGTATAGCATTCCCATTGAAATGTAGACATTGCCCCGGAAACGGGCCATTTAAACCTCGATTTCAAAATCCCAACATTTTCCAAAAATTTCAAATAAAAAAATAAAATAAAATTTTGCAAGTGGCGATCGATCGCCTATAACATCGAGATCGATCGCCTCCATCCAGAGGCCAAACCAGTGCTCATTAGCGATCGATCGCCGAGGCCATGCGATCGATCGCCCGCACTGTTCATCGTCACCAAAAATCGAGCTGCTCGTCGCGATCGATCGCCCCTCCTCGGCGATCGATCGCCAACTGCGATTTTCCAAAAAAATTCGAGCTTCCATGGTGTTTTTCACACCCAAACTGAAAACCAACACCCCCTACACCTTCAACACCTCAAATACACCCTTAAAACTCAATAAAAAGTCCAACAACAAACTTTAGGATTTTTACCCAAAATCCACAAATCCAAATCTAACATTAATACTCAACCAAAAACAACAACACTACTACCAAATCGAAGACAACGGTGCGGGGAAGATTAATACCTGATTATCTTCGAGAAAACCGGCTCCCAAGCCAAGCTACCAACGATTTCTTCCAAGGGGAGAAGAGGGGAAATGTGGGAAGGGCTTGAGCGAAGAGAGAGGGAAGAGAGGGAAGGGTTTCGTGCCAAAATGACAGAGTTCCGAGTCTACTTGGTATATATAGTACCAAAATTCAAAAATACCAATCCTTCCACAAATACATCATGACTCATTAAAAATCATCTGTTTTCAATAATTGCCTCCCCATCTCAAATTCCATTAACAGCCCCAGTACAAAGTACTCCGTACCCCAAATCCCACCAAAGACCAAATTTCCAAGATTATCACCATGACGAGAATACAATCTCATCCCTCGGATTCAATGACTCTGAATACCGGATTTAAAATCCCCGAGAGTCTCGAAACCGCAATTAATTCATAATTGCCACAATTAAAATCCATTAAGGATTATTACCACACCGGGATTAACACCATTAATCCCCGGGTATCACAATTATCCCCCACTAATAAAATTTCGTCCTCGAAATTTGCACGGCGTACCCCAGTAACGCCGAGAACACGCAATCCAAGCGGATCCACGATGTCGAATCATGAACATAACATGAACGACACACCAACCGCGAGGATACCGACCTCGCACCAAACCTGGAATGGAGTAACCTCTCCAACCGACACAAATCCACGAAAGACATCAACATTCCCCGATGCTAACAATCTCAAAGGCAGTCAACCAAACATAACTGCAAATTGAACGAATCATTCGTGATTCTAAAATAGATATCACCTTGATGATATCTCTACGATTTAGCCTACGATGTTAATCATACGTCGTTACCAAGGAAACCACCTGTACACTACAGTGTACTCATACCACATCCGGCTTCCGCTTTCTAAGTCTATCTCCGTCAAAGGAGTAGTTGCACCACGTTGCAACACAGATTGGGCCACAACACGGCCCCGATCAACACGAAACACATCTCCAAAGATGTCTAAAACCGCGTGTTCCAAGAAATCACATCTTGGTCCGAACACACTATCGAGACTCCACAAGGTCTCAAGTTCTCGAATGGACATGCAAGAACAATCGATTGCATTTCCGCCACACGTGTCAACCACGACACTAAACAAATCCGAATCCTGGCCATCCCTTGTTTATCCTGGGATTCAACAATCCTAAAACAGGGAGGCTATCGAATTGACCAGCAAGAATTACTTTGGTCCCAAAATCTGACAATCCCTCCTCGGGGGAAGTCAACCGGACCTCACGATTATTCCTCAGAATACATCGTGCCATCGAGATTACCAATCTCAAGGTGCCACAATCTCTCACAGAGATTCGCCAAACCAAGCGTACTAATCCGATACTCAACAAGTACCGAAACACGGGCATTCACATTCATATACCTACCCAAGTACCGATCACAATATGCATACTCAATGCAATCGACTCGGATATCACCAATCATACCCAAAGTCCCAAAATCATCTGTCAATCCCTAGCTATTCTCACATCGTGGAGAATAATGATTGACAGACCAACGACCAATGGCGTGATTCCAACATCAACACCACACAAACCGACTCATTGAATCTCCCTAGGATTCCAATCGGTAGGTATATCAATACCGCTTTCCTCATAAGGAAAATGTCATGAATCTATGATCCTCCAACCTCGAACCACCGTTCGGAAAACTGGATATATTTACACAAAAATATATCTCGGAACCAAAATATGCAACTGGTTCAGAATAGTGCATCGAAGCCACTATTACCAAATCGAAACCCGTATACGTCATGTATACTCATCCTAACAATGCTCTGTACTAATAACATAGTACTACACCATCTCGAGCATTTCCCCGGAGGCGTCTCCCCGAACGTCTCACCGAAAGGTAAGTAATCCATTACTCGGTCCAACACTAGTAATGCTTACCATGGCTGATTTACAATCAACCCACGACCAATACCAGCTGTCTCCATGACAGTACAACCCAAATCTCTCCAAGCGATAAAATCAATATAGTAGTGTTACCCCACTAACTATATTCCACAATTCCAATTATGACTCCCGTTGCATAACTATATGCAAGGATGCTCAACCAGGGCTAACAACGACTTGTCGACACTCACGTTGGTACTCCCAACAGAATTGAGTTATCCCAGTACAAGTTCCTCGAAACATTTGACGTGTAAACGTCCCCGTGAGGTACTCCCTACCTCAAACATCATGCCACATAGAGACTACAAGAGTATACCATAAACCCTTATCGTATCACCGTACGATTCACCAAACTCGGTCCCAACGTTCAGCATAATGGCTCCAACAAGCACACTATATCACTGCCACGATATCTGGCTAGCAAAAGCGCTGCCTCCATAGGCTTATATCAAGCCTACCGACGTATCATACGTTCCACTCGGTATACCATACCGTTCAAACCATTAGAGTAGTGGGTCATCACCCAATATTTCTCTAAAACACCAAAGCATAATGGGCATCCCGGTGTCCTTGCTCAACCACGGTGCAATTCTAATCCATTAGGACTCATTCCACACCCTCAGGGTGGGTGTAACCATGTCTACCACACATCACAAAGACAAGCGAGTAGTTTCCTCAATGACTACTCTTACCACCAATCACTTGGCCTTAGCCATTCCAGCGAGTATACCCAAAGGTATCACCACTCGAAAATATTTACCTCTATTACATGATGCGGTACACTCACCGGTACAATGCATCCAATAATCCATCGAGCAAACCTGCTCGGCGTAACAGTCCCGTCAACCAGTGACGTAGACATCACCTTATGCTCACCATCGGTACTCAACCCATATGACTAAATACATATACGTAAATGTATTATTGATCGAGACGACGCTATGCGTCTACATAGACATCCACTATGCCATCGTCATCCCGTGACGGTACATGTCAACACTTGACATCCAAAATAACATCGCCAAACACATAACGATATATAACAACACATGGTATCCACAATAATGCTAACAAAACAGTAATATACCATAACTCATCGCCAATAAAATAGCGGCATACCTGTCTCCGTCGTCCAATAGTGGTACATAATCAACACCCATAGCTCGTGGGCGGTACAATCCCGTGCTATGTAGATAGCGGCAGAACCCATCGCTATAAAATCAGTGGCATGATCCCTCGCCATAGAGTCAGCGGCATAAAACATTGCTATAGATATCCGGCGGTATGAACCATCGACAATAGATGTAGCGGAATGACCCATCGCTATATAATACCTAACGGCATGAACCATCGTCAATAACTATAGCGGAATGACCCGTCGCTATGAATACCCGACGGCATAAACCATTGCCAACAGAATAGCGGAATAAACTATCGCTATGAATACCCGGTGGCATAAACCATGGCCAACAGAATAGCGGAATAAACCATTGCTATGAATACCCGGCGGCATAAACCATCGCCAACAGAATAGCGGAATAAACCATCGCTATGAATACCCGGCGGCATAAACCATCGCCAACAATCAGCGGTATAATCGTGGACTCAAGAGGTACTCACATTCATGTAGCACTTTGTTCCTTTCGGACCCAAGAGGTGGCTCACATTCAATGCAACACTTTGTTCCCGATCTCATCGCTACGTCATGACAGCGCCATCATCGCTTCGACTTGACAGCGGCATGCATCATCGCTTCAACACGAGAGCGGCATCATCGCTTCGACATGACGATGGTATCATCGCTTCGACGTGAAAGCGGCATGTATGATCGCTTCGACACGACAGCGGCATAATCAGAAATGTATCGCCTTGCTCCGCAGGCCCAAGAGGCCCTCCCATGCACGTGTCACATGCTCTATAGACGCAAGAGGTGACCCCGTACAATGCACGTGCCACATGCCCCGTAGACGCAAGAGGTGTCCCCGTACAATGCACGTGCCACATGCTCCGTAGGCAAGAGGTGACCCCGTACAATGCACATTGTCCTTTTTGGACTCAAGAAGTGATGCCCATTCCGTATAATCTCACCGATATTTCCATACACCTGCATCAAGGTTAGTAAAACAGTCCACAAATCCTACTACGTTATATCGGCAGCTCAATAATATCCCTCGTTATTGACAGCGGCATTAACCATCGCTTCGACATATGAGCGGCAAATATTATGATCCATCGCTGGTGATATACCCATAGCAGAACTCTAATTGCAATATATTTGCATGCTCAATATCAATTGAAATCTCATAATCATATGGAAATCATACCCGAATATTCCACTGTATGTTATCCACCATTCCTGTCCGTAGACAGCGTATAATGTTTCTCATTTCCTGATTTTTCCTACAATATCAAATTCTTAAAACACTTCCATATCAAGTGCTAACCGTTCCCATCAATCTCATCTCATCGTATTCCATATGATCCTGCAACCATCATGGTTAGCAATACCACATTCCACATCATAAAAGCACATAAGCAAATAGTTGTGTCACACAACACTAACTACCATCGTGCATAAATATGTGCTACACATTTCTATCAGCATGTTCCAGGCCCTCAACAGCCCCAAAGAGCAGATACCACTAATGTAAGGACCCCCGTGCCCTTAACCTGTAATTAGTGCATTAATCACATAATCATGTGCATTTAACCATCTATGTTGGGAAATGACCATATGCTAACTTAGCATAATATACCAATAATAAAATTTATCCGTTTATTTCATTCCATGTCATTTCCAGTTTTCCCAACTAAACCATTTAACATATCATGTACCCTTGATATACACTAATTATATTCTCAATTCATCTAGCAATTCACAATTAATTGCATACCACAAATAAATGAAAAGAGAAAGACATTTGCCTTTTATACAACCCATGTACACATATACACTGCTCACAAGCGAGCACCAAATAAACGTATGTGTACGTAATGTATAAAATACCATACTCCCAGCTCTGGTACCTCGATCCTGGAAGTGCCTCCAATTCACAGCTCGAGTTCAACTCCAAACCCAACCACGACCCTGTTCACCTGTCCCAACAGAGACGGCCCCCACACGGGGTGAGCTTACCAATACAATCAAACCAATATTACCATAACATAACACATAACTTACAAAAAAAAGTAAATGCCATGAAATATAAAAGATACTCCCTGGATGGCATCATCCTCATCCGGTAATCCACTGTACAGTCCCTGTTCTCAAAATAACCAAGATCATCAAATCCCTAATAGCCAGTTAATCATTACATTGATTAACTAATCCCTTCCAAATTCCAATATCGATAACACTATTTCATTATCCAGTCATTACAGATATTCTTGATATCTAACCAATGGTTCCATTTCCTCGCTTGCTCAATATCAGCGGCATTCATAACTGATGTTCGCTCCATGGCGACAACATCTAAAAATCGCTCGATTCATAGCGGCACCGTACAATTCATATTATCGACCAATTTTATGTAACTGTATTCCATTTCCGTTATCCTTCCATTCAACACAATTATATTATATCATGCACCACAATTGCAATAATATATTAAAGATATGCTCGTACGTCATACGTACCTTATAATTCCGTAGTTCGAGTCCACCTTGCCTGAGTCCCACAACCCGATGAGTTAAGTGCTAACATGCAAATGACTCCCAATTAAACATAGACATGCAATCACGTGCCCAAGCACGTTCACAATTTCCGAATCTATCGTCTATCCATGACGATTACCAAAATAAAAGCCCACCGGCTAAGCATGCATAATACCCAAAATATACCATTTTACGAGTTTAAAATATAGCCAAAAACTCAACCGAAAATCCCGTTTTATTAACTTTGGCTCCAACCAATCCATTTTAAAAGTATAGCATTCCCATTGGAATGTAGACATTGCCACGGAAACGGGCCATTTAAACCTCGATTTCAAAATCCCAACATTTTCCAAAATTTTCAAATAACAAAATAAAATAAAATATTGCAAGCGGCGATCGATCGCCTATAAGATCGCGATCGATCGCCTCCATCCAGAGGCCAAACCAGTGCTCATTAGCGATCGATCGCCAACCCGCTCGCGATCGATCGTGGTCGCCGAGGCCACACGATCGATCGCCGAGGCCATGCGATCGATCGCCCGCACTGTTCATCGTCACCAAAAATCGAGCTGCTCGTCGCGATCGATCGCCCCTCCTCGAGGATCGATCGCCAACTGCGATTTTCCAAAAAATTCGAGCTTCCATGGTGTTTTTCACACCCAAACTGAAAACCAACACCCCCTACACCTTCAACACCTCAAATACACCCTTAAAACTCAATAAAAAGTCCAACAACAAACTTTAGGATTTTTACCCAAAATCCACAAATCCAAATCTAACATTAATACTCAACCAAAAACAACAACACTACTATTAAATCGAAGACAACGGTGAGGGGAAGATTAATACCTGATTATCTTCGAGAAAACCGGCTCCCAAGCCAAGCTACCAACGATTTCTTCCAAGGGGAGAAGAGGGGAAATGTGGGAAGGGCTTGAGCGAAGAGAGAGGGAAGAGAGGGAAGAGAGGGAAGGATTTCGTGCCAAAATGACTGAATACCGAGTCTACTTGGTATATATAGTACCAAAACTCGAAAATACCAATCCTTCCACAAATACATCATGACTTATTAAAAATCATCTGTTTTCAATAATTACCTCCCCCATCTCAAATTCCATTAACAGCCCCAGTACAAAGTACTCCGGACCCCAAATCCCACCAAAGACCAAATTTCCAAGGTTATCACCACGAGGAGAATACAATCTCATCCCTAGGATCCAATGACTCCGAATACCGGATTTAAAATCCCCGAGAGTCTCGAAACCGCAATTAATTCATAATTGCCACAATTAAATTCCATTAAGGATTATTACCACACCGGGATTAACACAACTAATCCCAGGGTATCACACGTACGACTGGGAAAAAGACAAAAGAAACAACCTCAGGTAAGACTTCAACGAGTATTCCCTCTTTGGATCCAGATTACCTGTAATACCTGTCATTGTCCACACACAAAGACAACAACAGCCCCATCGGGGGTGAGCCAAATCCCAATATAAAACTATCAAGTAATTACAAGATGTATCTACAAAATGTGATATATTATGTGATGCAATGCATGAAAGGTACAAATCATCCCGTGATAGCAAACATCCGAAATCCAAGGAATAGCTATCAAATATCTCAAGCTCGAGCTAGGATGGCGACAAACATCGCCCCGTCGGGCCATCGAGGTCTCCAACCATCCTACAATGGGCGATGGCGACACACTGGGTGATACAGGGTCTACTGAGCCCGATGCATCCAAACATCCCCGTGTTTGAGCGACATCGACACACTCGGTGCTACAGTTACTAAACTGAGCCAACTAGCGATGTGTCCATCATCCTCACGACACCATAACAAAGATCTCAATAAGACTCATACGGGTATCAAAGAAATGATAGTTCAACGTGTATGTCATGCATCAATATATATATGTAAAAATGATGTGTGTTAACAAAACATTTATTTTCATACATCGAATGCTAAATCATAAATGCCATGAATGCTCCATAATTCAATTAAAACCATGTAGCCAAGTAATATCACGTAATTCACATAATTTCAGCTAATCATGTATCACTAATACAGATACCTGTCGTATGTTACCGATCGCAACATATCTATTATTCCTTATTCTAGAAGCTAAATATGGTCTTCTTAGTTCGTGGAACTCTCATGCCGTATGCTAATCTATAAAATTCATACAAAACAATCATTTATATTCATCTATTATCCTTTAATTCACAATATAAGAAAATGAGGAATATTTTAGCATAATTTAGTTTTATTCCTCCAAAACATTTTCAGTTAGTATATCATCATTTTTATTACCTTAAACAAACACTCAAGGCAAACCCTTTCAAGACAAATTTACACTTATAGCACAAGTCAGAGTTGCACCAGTCTATAGCTTACACATATTCAGATTTTCCCTCATTTAAATCCAGTTAACTAAAACTCAATTGAAGGGGATCCATAACCATTTCCACCACAATCCAATAAGTGATCTACAAAGCTAAAACACAAACTAGCAAGGCCACAAGTGACAAAACTAGAAGCTGAAACTATCTGGACCACATGCATGATCGACAACCTCAATTTCACCCGACAAAGTAGCCAATTTAAATCAATACCACAATGGGAAGCAAGATGTAATAATAAAAACCTACCCAACTATCTAATTCAAGGTTTAAACAAGCCAAAACATGAATCATTAGACATTCGTCCTATTTCAGCAGGAAACATCAAGACAACTTGCAAAATCTGTAAAAATCCTCCTCCAACACAAGATTAATCAAATTAAAACATGATTTAAGAACATTTTTCCCCCACATGCATGAAATTCAAATCCTATACCCGCCAATACATCGACGAAATCGAACCAAAATTCAACATGCAATGCAAGACTTTCACTACACTAAATCTCCAATATATCACAACCACTTTATTCTATCTAAATAACTTCAAATGCATCAAAATTAATAGATATCAATGCTGGAAAGTCAAACTCGAGCTAACCCCAAATCGTGAACAGTAACCGCAACCTTGCATACACGATTTCCTGGGACTCACGACGGCTGCAGGGGGCGCGACTGGATGGGAAACGTCGGTCATGGTGAGGATGAGGTTTCACACAAAAGAATTCAAACTAACTAATGGTGACTAGGATGAACTCGAACAAAAATTAGAAGAACCCTAAATCGCAACTTGTACATTTCCTGGACAAAATCCGACGAATGCACGACGTTGAACGATGATTGCCTGGTATGGTAACGTGCGTCGTTGAGTTGCTACACGGTGGTAGGTCGGACGCACTGGGAGGTGACCGGGCGGCGTCGAACACACGGGTTTTATGGGCGAGGGTCGGAGGTCGCGCGGGAGCAGGGAAGGAAGGAGGAAAATAATCGGATTCTGATGTATGTGTTTTTGCACGTTTTAGTGCATGAAAAGTGAGCTGAATGCACTTTAATAATATTGTTTCCAGTCCCGTTATGTACATCGGAGTGTCACCTTTGTACTGCTATATTAAATGTACAGTCGATACTTGGGATTTATATCCACTACTATAATGCAAAATTAAATTCTTCATTTTAATAATTTATTCCTAGAATATTATTGGAGTTTATTCGACCATTCAAAAGTAACTCATGTTCCGATTTAATTGTCAACTGACATTCATATTGTCAATTTCACTTCTAATTAATTAATTTCAAATTAATTATTAATTAATACCCAAATTATATTTAATTAATACTAATAAATTCTCGGGGCCTTACAATATGTTTCAACACGATGCCCTAAAAATTTCGACATTAACTCATCATATGAGGAACATACCTCCGATTTTACATATATCAATATACGCATATTGAAAATATATAATATCAGTTCACATCCATTATTATAATCTCTCATATATAATCCAAAAAATATAAAAAGAACTCCCAGCAAAGCATGTCCAACAAACTAAATCTACAGATACACCTCTCACATCCAGTGGCATACCCATAATATATATATATATATATATATATATATATATATATATATTGGGATAGATATAGAATAACCTCTCAAATGTGGCTCCCACCGGACGCGTCCTCTCTGGGTCCTGGCCAATTGTACTACATGCAATTGTCCATATACAAAGACAACAACGATCTCTTTTGGGGGTGAGCAAACGCCCAATATGGAACAATCATAAGAAATATAAGATGTATCTATAAATTGATAGATGAAATAAAGTGCAATGCATATCATGTCTGTATCGTATCAGAACCAATAAATGAAAGTGTGAATATCTCAATAGCTCGAGCATGTCAAGAAAAGAGATATCAATACAGAGCATCATCATAGCTTACCACATTCCAGATCTTGACATCATATAATATAGGATATCCAAAGGATGACATCAACAAGGTGCCAACAATCCCAGTCCCAACGAGAGTAAGGGATAGTTCATTGGATGACGTCGGCAATACGCCACCAATCCCCATATCAACCAATCATATTAATCAGAAGGCTACGAATTCCCTATGTTTTTCAGGCCACTTAATGGCAGTCATAGTACCGTGTACAACGCCTGAGATTCACAGAATCCAAAATAAAATGGTAATCGTAGCTCAAAGTGTATATCATGCATCGATATATGTATAAAAGTGATATATTTTATTTTCATACATCGATATACCAACTATACATGCTATGAATGTCACATAATTTAAATAAATTCATGTAGCCACATAATCTCAAATAGTCCACATAATTCATCAAATCATATATCAAATAAGACATATATCTGTAGTATGTTACTCGATCACAACATACCTTAATTATTCTACTTCAAACTTGATATCTTCCGATCAACCGATGCAATTTTGATTTATCAAATTAATCTACACATTCCAAACATTCATTCAATAGACAACTTCATCACAATTCTAAATATAATAACGTTCAAATTAAGCAATTCATTTTACGCTATTTAGTCAATATATTGCTATTAAGATATTTAATTGATTATTAAAATCTTATCAACTCATTTTATTTGTTAATTATTTCAAATACTCAAATTCTAATCATTGATTATTTATAATTTCGAAACAAAAGAGGATGTAGGTTATGTAATATCCGTGCGTTTATCTCATGTTAATGTTATTCAATTTCAATACGGGACATTGATTTATGTTTTATACCCAAATTTCCTTCAAATGTTCTCGCTGCCATATTTTTCTAATATGATATATAATTATCCTCTTAATACTTAATATCACTAATAGTGTTGGAATTGTTTACATAAATTTACGGACTGAATCAGTTTAAACATCACTGAATCATAATATAAATTGCACTGAAATACAGAAACAGTAGAACTTACAGTAACGGTTTATAAACTGTAAAGACATAACAAGAATATGGAAATATTTCTGGACGATGCCACATCAAGCTGTGTGCCCGTAAACTCAAATTTGCCCGTCTTAGCTTCTGGCCTTCTGGACAAGTGAGTTCCAAGGTACAACGCACAATCAACCTATGTTCGGATTGAAGCAGAGCTCAGAGCAGACTACTTCGAACACTAGTAGTGTGCAGTACTCTTGTAAGGCCTCGCTACCTTAAGTGTGGGATAAGTGACATAAAGAGAGCTAAACATACATTCATCAGAGTATAAGAGTTCATGTTGATGCATTAAGCTAAAACTTCCAAAAGGAATTAGTTACATTCTCACAAAATGAATGTAAGGAAAATAGATTTACTCTACCCTGTGTAGAAACTATACAAAATAATTCATGTCCTGCTATACCCGTAGCACTCCTCACATAGCTCACCGCATCAACCATGTCCTTAGCTCTCCATGCCAAAGCTCCTACAGGAACAACCCCAAACCATGAGCATATAATAATCCATATTCACAACAATATGATTATAATGTGTAAATGCATAAACCGTAAATACAAAGCACTTCATGTATTCCAATGCATTTAAAACGCTCCATTTGGTTGTCCATGTACCATAACTCATTATCATAATCAATGGATTATAATACGGTTCCACAAATGTCATGACATATATTCAACCCACCCACACTAATCACCAGTCATTGTCTTGTTATAACAGTGTATTTTAATGCACCTCACTTGTCATACCGCGGTACTAATACCCCTCGCTTCGACATATCAGCGGTATTAATATCCCTCACTTTAATATGACAGCGGCATTTACCATCGCTTCGACATATTAGCGGCAAATATTCTATCATCGCTACGATATGACATCGGCAAGTATTCTATCTTCGCTTCAAATGACAGCGGCAAAGCATTAAAATAATCACTCGACTATAACAACGACTATCCATGATATGCACCAAGCATCCAATATACATATGCAACCACAATGCATAATCTAATATGTATATAAAATACATGTTACCGTTTGGTGCCCGTACGTCTCACTACGTACCTTTCCAAAATATGGGATGTTGCAGGACTTTATCCCCCTGTGTTGTGTTGCCACCTGGGAGGGCTCTACACAATTGCACAACTCAATATTAGAAGCCAAATCATAATTCAATACCAAAAATCCAACAAAATAACCAAGAATTCAACATTTGGTGTCTCGCGATCGATCGTCAAAAAGCCCCGATCGATCGTGAGACCCAGCTGCCATAATACTCAAAATCTGGCAATAGGCAATCGATCGCTAAGTTTCATGTGATCGATCGCAAGCCTCAGCGATCGATCACTCCAACTTGGTGATCGGTAGCCAAAACTCTCTGGCTCACGGCGATCGATCGCATGAAACTTAGCGATCACTCCAACTTGGTGATCGGTAGCCAAAACTCTCTGACTCACGGCGATCGATCGCTATTTCGCGGCGATCGATCGCCTTGCCCTGTACACGCAATTTTCGTCATTTTCATACATTTCATCCCTTCCAACTCATAAAACTCAAACAACCTCAAACCCCAACCATCCAACATTACCAAAACTTCAATAAACATCATAAAACACATCGATATCAACAAAACTAAAACATCAACACATAAAACTATCAAAATCAATCCCTTTCCCCCCCAAATAATCAAACCCAAAACTCTTCAAAACATGATTAAACATTAAAGGGGAGGGTCATTACCACTAAAGCTCCAAATCCTTAGCAAGACACAAGCAAAACCAAGTTTGGAACTCTTCTCCTCTCCTTTTGCTGCAAAATTGATTTGGGGGTTTTTGGGGAGGGTTTGAGTGATAAATGAGAGTGGTGGGGAAATGAGAGTGAATAAATGGTGGGGTGTAGGATTTTATTAAAAAGGGGATTAATAAAATAATGCCCATGTATTTAGCATGATGTATTAAAATACCCCAACTTGATATTTTAAATCATTTACTCATAAAATGCACCATAACCACAATTTACATGCTTTTTCAATAACACTAGAATAAAGCTCAATATACCATGCCAAATTACACCATTCCCCACAATGCACCGCATGCACCATGAAATGTATAACCAGTTCATGCCCACCGCATAACTATACATTTCCCAACCATAATAATCATAACACCATAATTATTATTAAAATGTCATAAAACACTGGATTAATTTCAGGGATATCACAACTCTCAAAGCAGAATGTTATATATATGTATGCAGATTTTCGGAATGATGAAAACATAGAACTGGAGCAGCTTATATAGCTGGCCAACAGACATCTCCAAAGGTATCAGAACTTAAGTGTAATGTTTAGTGGGGTAGATGAAAAGTCTCAACACTAACATCAGATTAATACGAATTTAAGTCTCACACTTAAATCTGAAATCAATTCTGCAGGTAGGTGAAAAATCTCAAACTTAATATTCAGCATAATATGAGAAGTCAGGTAGATGAAAAGTCATTTCAGAAATTTGAGTAGTAAAAAGATAGGGTTGCCTTCGCGGCAGCGACACGCGTGAGCGGACAAACGGACGGCGCGCGAGGGGCACCCATCTTTTCTACTTACCTACACTCTATTGATTTGTTACTCAATATAAACAAACCATAAGTGTCTCATAATTTCAATGTGGGATTTATTTAGCCAATTTACTATTCAAAATTAACTCACCAAATTTTGTTCTCATTAACAAAATTAAACACAATTATTTGGCTTTTAATATTAATCCCAACAATCCCCCACATGATTGCAATATGACGAAAAACTTACACAATGCACCTAGATGAAGATTTGAGAGTACTTTGAGAATTTACTACATCAGGGTAAGTGGTGGTTAACCTTGAAATTTCCTTAGTGAAGTATCATTGGATATACTTGTCAACCAGTGGACGTGATGCCTTGAATTGTTCGACGTTTTAAGCATACCAAGACAACAATACTCACACAACTTCATCTCCACACTATTATTGGTTCTTTCGTTGTTGTCCACTTTGGCTCTGGACTGCCTTGGTTATTTCATCGAATGCTCTAGAGATTTAGCCCTCAGGTCATCTCATAGAAGATCATTAAGAGCATGAGCTCAGCCTTCCCAAAATAAAGGTCTATCACTCTTTCATCACAGGAATAGGTAATGAACTCAATTTCCCAAGTGCTTTATTCGATCCCCCCACACAATTCGGTTTTCCCATTGACCTTCAAATTGGATTTACAATTCAGGTTGGGTTGCCATCATGGTAGAAAATCAGTTTCATGGGCTTCAACCCCATTCCCCACGATGAAATCTCTATCCAGTCTCTCGTTAGAGCTTTCGTAAATGGGTCCACAATATTTTCTTTCGCCTTCACATAATCTAAAGAAATAACACCGATTTTGAGTAGATTTCTCACGTATTTTTGTCTCCGACGTATGTGTCGAGATTTTTCATTATACACATTGTTTCATGCTAGTCCCATAGCTGAATGGCTATCACAGTGCAGGCTAATGTGTGGCACATGTTTGGACCATACTGGTATGTCCTCCAAGAAACTTCGAAGCCAATCAACTTCTTCTGCTGCAAAATCTAAAGCTATGAATTCAGATTCCATAGTTGATCTAGCAATGCACGTATGTTTGCATGATTTCCATGAAACAACTGCACCTCCAGTTGTAAAGATATATCCACTCGTGGACTTTATATTCTTGGAGTCAGATATTCAATTCGCATCTGAGTACCCTTCAATTACTCCTGGATATCTCGTATAATGTAGTCCGTAGTTAGTAGTGTATCTTAGATATCTAAGAACTCGAACTACTGCCTTCCAGTGCTCATAACTGGGATTACTCGTATATCTGCTCAATTTGTTGACTGAGTTAGCTATATCAGGTCTAGTGCAGTCCATGAGGTACATGAGACTACCTATGACCCTAGAGTACTCAAGTTGTCGCACACCTTCTCCACGATCCTTGCAAAGATTTGACACCACCTCCATAGGTGTTCTCGCGACGGTATTGTTTCCCTTGTAAAAATTCTCAAGTATCTTCTCGACATAATGACTCTGAGAGAGAGAATATCCATTTACATGTTTGGTGATTTTCATCCCGAGAATCACATATGCAAGACCTAGGTCTTTCATCTCAAAATTTGGCGACCACATTTTCTGGGTAATTTTGATATTATTGTTATTACCAACAATTATCATGTCATCCACGTAGAGACATACTATCACATAGTTTGTATTGTCTTATTTCACGTAGACACATTTATCGCATTGGTTTGTTTTAAACCCATTTGAAAGCATGATGCTTTTTTGTGCCATTATTTAGGTGCTTGTTTTAATCCATAAAAGGATTTCACAAGTATACACACCTTCTTTCTTTACCTGGAACTACAAATCATTCAGGTTGGTCCATGTAAACCTCCTCTTCTAACTCTCCATTTAGAAAAGCCATTTTTACATCCATTTGATGGATCTCTATGCTATATAATGCAGCAAATGCAATTATTAACCTTATCAACATTTTCCTGGATACATGAGCGTATGTGTCGAAATAATCAACACCCTCAGTTTGTCTATAGCCTTTGACTACAAGTCTAGCCTTGTACTTATCTACCGTACCATCAGGCTTCTGCTTCCTCTTGAAGTTCCACTTGTGGCCTAGTGGTTTACAACCTGCAGGAAGATCCACTAGTTCCCAAGTATGATTATGTAAGATAGATTCTATCTCACTGTTCACCGCTTCTTTCCAAAGATCAGAGTCTTGAGATGACATTGCTTCCATGAAAGTAGTTGGATCATTTTCTAACAGATATGTTAGGAAATCCTAGCCAAAAGACTTCTATTTTCTCGCTCTTTTGCTTCAACTAGGCGATTCTACATTCTCTTGAGATTCACTATCCCCCACATTTCTCTCAACATTAGTTTCAGGCACTGTCGGAGTTTTGTGGGGAAAATTTCCTCAAATACCGAAGCATCCCTAGCCTCAATGATAGTTACATGCATTTCTGCATTATCGGACTTGTGTACCATAAATCGATAAGCACCACTATCTTGCGCATATCCGATAAATACACAATCCGTTGTCTTAAGTCCTATCCTAGTCCGTTTAGGAGAGGGAATTGGTACATTTGTTAGATAGCCCCAAACCCTTAAAAACTTGTAGCTGGGTATGCGATCTTTCCACAATTCATAAGGCGTTTTATCCAACCTTTTATGTAGTACTCTGTTAGCACATAGTTGGCAGAAAGCAGAGCTTCTCCCCACAAGTTCCGAGGTAAGTCAGAACTTATAAGCATTGCATTCATCATTTCCTTAAGCCTTCTATTCTTCATTTCGGCAATACCATTTTGATCGGAAGAATAAGGCGCAATGGTTTGATGAATAATGCCACCCTCAGCACATATTTGTGCAAATGGTGATTCATATTCACTGCCTCAGTCACTTCAAAGAATTTTAATCTTTTCATCAAGTTGATTCACAACTTCATTCTTGTAGTGAATGAACATGTCAATTGCTTTACTTCTCATTGAGTAGACATAATAATATCTTGTACAATCATCGATAATGGTATGAAATAATTTTTACCGCCTCTATATTGTACATATTTTAGATCGCATACATCCGTATGGATCAAGTTTAACGGTTCGGTGCTTCGCTCAATTGAGTGGAATGAAGACTTGGTTAATTTGGCTTATACACAAGTCTCACACTTGTGTTTATGATTGATGTTAAATTTAGGTAATAGATTAAGAGACATTAGCCTTTGTAAGGACTTATAATTCACATGTCCTAATCTACCATGCCACAAATGTAAAGACTCACAAGAATATCAAACTTTAAAGTTTTATTAGCCACATTGGCAACAATCATTACATTATTTTTTGCTTATGCTAGCCTCATATGCAGCATTAACATCAACCTCAACCTCTACATTAGACTTAGCCTTAGGAGCTAGAGTCATTACAATCATCCTGAAGTTTTTATTGGCCAAGTAGCCTTTTTCCCACGAACATACCACCCTTGGACATAATGACTTTGTCAGATTCAAACACGAGCCGAAAGCCTTTCTTGTTCAGCAGTGCTCCGGAGACGAAATTCTTTAGGATCTCTGGCACTTGGAGCACCTCGGTAAGAGTCAACTATTTACCGAAAGTCATCTTTAGCACAATCGTCCCCTTGCCTTCAACTTTTGAGACTGCAGAATTTCTCATGTAGCAGCGCTCATCATTTACAGGTTGATATGTCTTAAACATCCATTTGTTGGCGCATATGTGGCGAATAGCCCCAGTGTCCACCCACCATTCCTTGGAGTTCCCACTAACAAGGTTCACCTCCGACACCATGCAGTCAGAAGCATGTCATCCACGTCAGAGCTCAGGTTGTCCTTAGCAATGTGGGCATGAGCAGGCCTCTTGCCTTTGCCTTTGTTTGGGACTATCTTCTTTTTACCCTCATTGATTTGGAGTTGAGTGCAGTCTTTGGCCTTATGGTTAGGTTTTACCGCACACATAACAATCGCCGGTGAACCTCCTGTTCTAAGTATCTCCATTGGGATCAAAAGTACGCTTGCATTTATTCCCACGGGAGTTGTCCCCAACTTCAACCACGTTGGCCTTGGAAATCATTCAAAATGATTTCTTGTCAAATTTTCAGTTGTCTTGCTCGATGCTCAGCCTCCTGATAAGGTCCCGAGACTCATCATCTTTCGCTTGTGCTTTAGGTAGCTCTTGAAGTCCTTGCAAGATGGCGGTAATTTTTCAATCATCATTGCCACTTGGAGAGCATCATTTAGCCTCATACCTTCGACAGCAAGTTCATGTTATATCAGCTGCAGCTCTTCGCATTGCTCAACAACGCTCTTGCCATCTACCATTCGATAGTCATGGAATCGACCGCCTACAAATTTCGTTGCGCCTGCGTCGTCAACTTTGTACTTCATTTCTAACGATTCCCAAAGATCCTTCGCAGTTTATTTGGGGGAATACACATTGAAAAGTGCATCTTCCAGAAAATTCAGTACATAGTTATGACAGAGGTAGTCGGCGTTCAGCCATGATTCGACTATTACAGCAGATTGAGGATCCTCTTTGTCCTCCACTGGTTTCTCCTCTTTGAGAAACCTGGCCAAGTTCAAGGTGGTTAAAAAGAACATCATCTTCTGCTGCCAACGCTTAAAGTTGGAACCTTTGAACTTTTCCGGTTTCTCAAATTGAGAGAACGGCATTGGGTTTTTCAGAACTGGCATAATGACCTCAGCGCCGCAAGCTTTCACCACTGGAATCTCAGTATTCTCAGCAATTCGGTTTGGAATCTGGTCAGCCATTAGCTAAAACAGAACACAAACGACGCAACACAAATAATATCAAAGTAATTTTAAAAAACAACAGTATAAAACCTTTGATAGTTCAGAAACAGTTCTCTGTTGAAATTTCAACAATTTTATAATTAGCAAAGTATGATTATTCCAACTGATTCAGATCCACAAATTAAAGAACAAAATAAAACAAAAAAAATTTGAGTTTACGAATGTTGGAATTGTTTACATAAATTTACGGATTTAATCAGTTTAAACAATCACTGAATCATAATATAAATTGCACTGAAATAAAGAAACAGTAGAACTTACAGTAACAGTTTATAAAGTGTAAAGACACAACAAGAAGCTGGAAATGTTTCTGGACGAGGCCACAGCAAGCGGTGTGCCCGTAAACTCAAATTTGCCCGCCTTAGCTTCTGGCCTCCTGGACAAGTGAGTTCCAAGGTACAACGTACAATCAACCTTTGTTCGGATTGAAGCAGAACTCCGAGCAGACTACTTCGAACACTAGTAGTGTGCAGTACTCTCAAAGCATAATGTTATATGTATGTATGCAGATTTTCAGAATGATGAAAACATATAGCTGGAGCATATTGTATAGCTGAGCGGCAGACCTCTCCAAAGGTCTCATAACTTAAATGTAATGTTTAGTGGGATTATTGAAAGTCTCAACACTTAACATCAGATTAATACGGATTTAAGTCTCACCCTTAAATCTGAAATCAATTATGCAGGTAGGTGAAAAGTCTCAAACTTAATACTCAGCAGAATATGAAAAATTAGGTAGATGAAAAGTCATTTCAGAAATTCGAGTAGTAAAAAGATAGGGCTGCCTTCACGGCAACGACACGACGAGCGAGCCGAGCTGACGGACGAACGGCGCGCAAGGGTCACCCATATTTTCTACTTAACTACACTCTATTGATTTGTTTATCAATATAAACAAATCATAAGTGTCTCATAATTTCAATGTGGGATTTCTTTAGCCAATTGACTATTCAAAATCAACTTACCAAATTTTGTTCTCATTAACAAAATTGAACACAGTTATTGGGCTTTTAATATTAATCCCAACAAATAGAGTTTAATCATTGAAGTTTATATCATTCTCCATTTCTTTTGCAATATAACATAAAGGATATGGAACTATTTACTGGGATCTACGATGCACGGGTACTGACACGACAGATGATTTTCAAAATTTTCAGGATACGATACGGCTGATACACGCATGTGTATATATACATGTACTATATCACAAAATACTAAAATTCATATTTTTTAAATCTAAAATCATATAAAAGTAACAAAAATATTCTCATCAAATTCAAAAAGCATATAAATAAATGCAAGTCACTGGAATCATCATAGTATCGCTCATATTAACATCAAATACATATTACTTCATTTAATATAAAGTTTACCAAACACGGCCAAATAAAAGATAACAGGAAAGATATTCTAATCAAATTTAAAAAGCATATAAATAAATGCATGTCATGAAAATCATCTTAGTATCACCCGTACAAACACCAAATGCATATTACTTCAATTAACATAAATTTTAAATAACATGTCCTAATTTTATTTTAGCCAAAAATGTTTAAGAGTGTCCGTACATCATAAACTGTGATCTTCAACTTGTAGCTATGTTTGCTTATCCCCCTTCCAACTATTTATCTAAATCCATTATTTTAAACATTAGTGATCCTGAAGCGTATTGTGAATAACACAAAGAGAGTAATGTCTCATACACTTGCTTGTTTAAAGAGAATTCTTTTTAAAGGCCCGAAACGACAGCTCACTTGAAGAAAAAAAACCGAACAAGAACTCCATAATACGAAAATGGTCTTACTTTCACGCATAAATTCAGATACCTAAATGCGAAACTAGCTAACGGTGCCTGAATGAAAATTGTAGATCTATGTCTTAACTTTCATTTGGCTTTAGAATCACTCAATTTGGATATTAGACAAGAAAATTATGTCTAATCGACCAAACTATGTCAGCGTAGGAAAAATACTGCGCATGATATACTTTTGCATAATTTTGACCTTCCTTCTAAAAAGATTCGGTGAACACTCAAAACACAAAAGCTGTAGCGCGATGAGATTGTTTTCCAATGGAATTTGTCTCATCTTATGTTGACTAATACGCAAGTTGTTATACTAGAAACCGTAACATATGTCACTTATCTGCTGCGAAGCTCACGTATGGAATATAAATTCATGCACGATTTCGTGCCTTTATCAAAATATATTTATCATGGGTGTTCTCGATTATATGATCAATATAACATAATCACATAATTATTCATAATTTATTCATGATTTACAATAATTCAATACGAAGGTCTTATAAATTTCTATCCTCAGTTTCTTGTTATATTCTTTTTATAAATCAGAGGGAAAGGATTAAACAATCTTGTTTTTATCAATCTTATACACCAACTAATTTGACTGTTGATGACAAATTCTCGCCATGTTTCCTGTCGGATCACATTTTCAAGAAAGCCAAGGTTTCCAGTAAATTTTATTATCTCTTCACAGCTGTCACAGAACCCAACATCTCACGAATTATCATTATCATTCACAGGAGATTCTTGTATGCGCTTTAGATATAAAATAACGTATCGAGTATTTTAGATTAATCGATGTTAGGTTGGTCCAAAACCCAAATACAAATTTCCTCGTCATCAATCATTTAATCTTCTCCCCCTTCTGTTTTCATATATCATTGCTCAGTTTCGGTTTCTGACACCATTCTACCAGCCCCATTATCCATCTTGATGATTCTTGGCGTCGAAAAGATGGTGGAAAATTAAGAAAATAATCAAAATCCCAGAAAATAAAGCAGAATGAAGTTGAAAAACAAGTTTTTCTTCTTTTTGCTGCCTTTTTGCACCTGTTTTTATGTTCTTTATCACACGAAGGTGGCAGAAGCGATTGAATCCAATGATGAATCTTCGATTATGCTGCTGCTTAAAGCTAGCCTTGTTGATCCATTGGATGAGCTTAAAAACTGGAAATTGGAAGAAAATGCATCATCGGGTAGTTCACATCACTGCAGATGGACTGGAGTGAAATGCAACTTCAATGGTTTTGTTGAAATTCTTGATCTTTCTCATATGAATCTCAGTGGCAAGATTCCTGATAAAATCCAGGGATTGAAGAGTTTGAAGTCTCTTAATGTATGCTGCAATGGGTTCGCATCGCCATTGCCGAGATCTTTGTCTAATCTCACTGAACTTCAGCGGATTGATGTGAGTCAAAATTGTTTTGTCAATCAATTCCCTGTTGGTCTTGGAATGGCACCTGGATTGGTGACCGTGAATGCTTCTGGGAATAACTTCTCTGGTTATTTGCCTGACGATCTTGGAAATGCAACATTTCTTGAGAGTCTTGACTTGAGGGGGAATTTCTTTGAAGGCTCCATTCCAATCAATTACAAGAATTTGCGGAGATTAACGTTTCTTGGGCTTTCGGGGAATAATTTGACAGGTCGGATACCAGCGGAGATCGGCGAGCTGGCGGCTTTGGAGACTGTCGTTCTTGGATATAATGAGTTTGAAGGTGGGATTCCTCTGGAATTTGGGAATCTTAGTAATCTGATGTATCTTGATCTGGCAATAGGCAATCTTGGAGGGTGGATACCAGCAGAACTGGGAAAACTGAAGCGGCTGAATACTGTTTTTCTGTACAAAAACAAGTTTGAAGGCGAGATTCCACCAGAGATTGGGAACATGACTTTATTACAGGTTTTGGATCTTTCAGACAACATGTTGTCCGGAGAAATTCCAGCCCAGATAACTGATCTTGGGAACTTGCAGCTTTTGAATCTGATGTCGAACCGGTTATCAGGTTCGATTCCTACTGCCATTGCAGGATTGACTAAATTGGAGGTTCTTGAGCTCTGGAACAACTCACTATCAGGCCCTTTGCCAAGTGATCTAGGTCAAAATTCAGCACTTCAGTGGCTGGATGTTTCATCGAACGCCTTTTTGGGTCCTATTCCTTCAAATTTGTGCAGTAAAGGCAATCTAACTAAGCTGATCCTATTTAACAATGCCTTTTCTGAGTCAATTCCATCTGGTCTATCAAAGTGTGAAACATTAGTTCGCGTCAGGATGCAGAATAATCATCTTTCAGGCACGATACCCATGGGTTTTGGCAAGCTTCAAAGGCTTGAGCTTGCAAATAACTATCTCACAGGCCAAATCCCAAATGACCTTCCAACTTCAACTTCACTTTTTTTCATCGATTTATCAAGAAACTACCTTCAATCTTCTTTAACTTCTTCGATTCTCTCCATTCCTAATCTCCAAACGTTCATGGCCTCGGGTAATGATTTGGTAGGAGAAATCCCAGATCAGTTCCAAGACTGTTCACTTTCTGTGCTGGATCTTTCCTCAAACCACTTCACTGGAAGCATTCCAGCCAGCATTGCGTCCTGCGAAAAATTGGTAACCCTTAACCTTCGAAACAACCAGTTAACTGGGCCTATTCCAAAGCCAATTGCAAGCATGCCTTCGTTGGCTGTCCTGGATCTGTCAAACAACTCACTGACTGGAGGGATACCCGAAAATTTCGGGAATTCTCCAGCCTTGGAAATGCTTAATGTTTCTTATAACAAGCTGGAGGGTCCTGTTCCTGCAAATGGGATGTTAAGGTCAATCAATCCTGATGACCTTACAGGAAATCCAGGTCTCTGCAGTGGCGTGCTTCCACCTTGCCGACAAAATGCAGCAGATTCATTGAAAACACGTGCCCTGCATGAAAAACATGTTCTTGGAGGATGGATAATAGGAATTTCAATTCTTTTAGCTGTTTTCCTAGCAGGTTTTGCATCTCTATATGCGTACCAAAAATGGCGGTATGGGAACTGCTTTGAAGAAAGTTTCAAAACCGGCAATGGGGAATGGCCTTGGAGACTAATGGCATTTCAAAGACTTGGTTTCAACAGCAATGACATACTAGCTTGCATCAAGGAGTTGAACGTGATTGGAATGGGAGCAACAGGTACCGTCTATAAAGCTGAGATACAGAGATTAAACACCACTTTTGCTGTCAAGAAACTGTGGAGAGGGGTAAGAGATATTGAATTAGGAGGTACTGGTGATCTTCTAGGAGAGGTAAATCTTTTAGGAAGATTAAGGCATAGAAATATTGTAAGGCTGTTGGGATTTCTACACAATGATTCTGATGCAATGATCATTTTCGAGTTTATGCAAAATGGAAGCCTTGGAGATGCTTTACATGGAAAACAATCAGAAAGAATACTGGTGGATTGGGTTTCAAGATATAATATAGCCCTTGGAGTAGCACAAGGGCTCGCTTATCTCCACCATGATTGTTATCCATCTGTTATACACCGAGATGTGAAATCAAATAACATATTGCTTGATGCCAATCTTGAGGCAAGAATTGCTGATTTTGGGTTAGCAAAAATGATGGTTAAGAAGAATGAGACAGTTTCAATGGTAGCAGGATCCTATGGGTATATAGCCCCTGGTGAGTTACTAAATGTGTTTTCTTCCGTCTTTATGCTAATCAACATAATATTTAGTCAAATTTCTAAATCTTTTCACATGTTTTCTTGACAGAGTATGGATACACGTTGAAAGTCGACGAGAAGAGCGATGTTTACAGCTATGGTGTAGTTCTAATGGAACTTCTCACAGGGAGGAGACCGCTAGAGCCTGAATTTGGAGAATCTGTAGATATTGTCGAATGGATACGAAAAAAAATGCGAGACAACAAGCCATTAGAAGAAGCTTTAGACCCCAGTGTAGGAAATAACAAACACGTTCAAGAAGAGATGCTTTTAGTTCTAAGAATTGCTATACTTTGTACAGCGAATCTACCACAGGATAGACCCTCGATGAGAGACGTTTTAACCATTCTTGAAGAAGCGAAGCCTCGGAGAAAAGGCAGCAGCTGCACAGGAGGAAACGCTGCTGATAACAAAGACAATCCAATATTCAGTGTCTCACCTGTAAATTGCATTCTTTGAGTAAAATAATTACACCTTGCTTTCTAGCTGTATTTTCTTGATTCTAGATTTTACAAGGATCAAATAGATTCTGATATTTTGTTTCTGTAATTGGAGGGATGTAAGGAGGATTCACCTTGCAAATAATATTGTAATTTATCTTGTTATACCATTAAGTACAGATTCAACAATCAGGTGAAATATCGCCTCAAAAGCATGAGTAAAACGAGAAACACAACCACCACGCCAACAGCTTGAGACAAAAGATGATGCAGACTTTTTTTCATTAACAGAGATGGAATTTAGCAGCTTAGGGTATAAAGATCAAAACTCAATTAATATATGCTTTCGTACTTACAATGAAATAAAAGACAACCACAAGTATATACACATACACAAAAAGATCGACTGCTTCTGTGTTTCGTCGAATATTATACAGTATCTCCATCATCTTATATTTATGTTGTTAACTGTCAACTATTCTTTTCATGGGACTTCGGAGCTATCACCAGAAACGGGAGTGAAGGACATGTAAACACAAGGAAGGAAACATTGAGTGGGCAAGGAAGAATCCACACAAAAAACCTAGTTCGTACCAAGTCCATTAGCATCAGCAGTCCTCATAATTCTAAGTCTTTTCACAGAGCTTAGAAACATCCTGGTACAAAAGACAAAAACCATAAAGCCATCAGATGTAAACATAATGTTGAACTGAGCATCCATGACTGTAGAAAAAGACATATTTAGTGATAACAATACAACTTAAGTATTTTTAAACCATACGACAACATGTTTCAATTATTATACTAGATAGGTAGCCACAAAGAACCGGAGGAGCAATTTTGTTCCCAGTTCTTAATAATTTAACCAACTTACATCAATTGTAGGGCAGATAAGTTATAACCAATGGTAATTGTTTAAGTCAAATAAAAAGCCCTACAACAGCCCAAATGTCATATTTCTATCACCATGTGAATCAACCAACACAGGACGATCGAGGCAGTTGTTGCAGTAAAAAGTCTACTTTATTGCTTTATTATCTATCATATAACAGTGGGTGAGGCTTATTGTTTAAATTGTTATACAACAAGAGTTGTAAACTACTAATTAGAAAATGTGTCTTACTCCCAAGGAACATCACCAACAAGCATCCAGTCGCCTTCTTTATCTTCATATGTGAGCACAAAGTCGGAAAAACCACCCAGCAATCTTGCAGGTCCTCTTGCAAGCTCCTCCACTTTTGATCCTAGTTTTTCGAAAACCATCGGTTGTTAATTTAACAAAAAAAGCGAGAGGTCACCATACGAGTATTTAAATTTAATCAATGGCTGATCAAGTATTAGAATATGCATATCAAAGTCATTCTTGAAGCTCAAATTTCAGTTTACCAAATTTCTGAGCTATATTGCTCTTTGTTTGGAATTTATTCGTTAAACAAGTACAATTTTGGGGTAATAATGACAATTGGAACCTAGGAATCATCATATGGATCAAACAAACACAATAACTCACAAGATTGTGGAAAAAAATGAGAAAAAAATTAATACTTTATCAGACCAAATGAAAGATAGAAAATTACGTCTTGCACCACCAACTCCCGAGTTGGCAGTAAACATGTTGTCAATTGTTTGAGCTAAAGTCTCGTAGGAGTCATGGGCATTCATGTCTACTTTTCTTCCAATAAGGAACCCATCCATGTTCACCTTAACCAAAAACGAAGCTTTTACGTGTCCTTTTCTGTTCACAAAATTGCAGCTACTGTTGCTTCCGAAGTTAGTATCATCAACAACACTTTTCTTGATTTTACATATATCAATGGCTGCATTAAATTCTTCAGTTGCTGGCGATTTTGTATGGTTGACCAAACTGTTCACTCTGTGAGTTCTTATAGGAGGCCATCCCACAACATGACTGCTGCAAGTAAACTCATATTAGGAAAATAAGTCCATCAAAGAAAACATTTGAAACATCTTCGAATCAGTTGAACTCATACAATATAGGCGTTTCCTATTAAATTCAAAACTATTGATATTATTAGAGACATCAACTAAATTCCCAAACTATCTAAGAATAAATTCATTTGATAGCAATAAAATAACAAGACATGTAACAGCATCATCAACAAAAAATGTAATGGCAAGGTTACTCCAAGAAACATTTAATGGCCAGTTCGGGTGCTAATTCACTTCACAATCCCATGTGCCGAACGTGACTAGTTGAGAGAAGTATATTGCTTCACATCAGGTGCGGATCCAGGAAGTTCCAAAAGGGGATGATGCGATTCAAGGTGGTGGTCTAATATTTGTGTGGAAAAACTAGAATTTTTAGAAAAATTACATGTAAATCTCAAATTTTCTTGATGCGCAGTAGCAAAATATAAATATGACCCTAAGCACAAGATTATGCTAGAATCAAGTGATAACAAGATTCATAGAGAAACATCATCAAATCAAAATCACAACACATAAAAATCGATCGACACCATCTTTTAAGCAAATCAAACCATCAGACAAAAAAAAATTGATCTTGGAGACAAAATCTTTAACACATGGCAAAATGAAATAAAATACCAAATACTACTCTGAGATTTTGCATATAAACTTTGATTGATAGGAAAAGGAAAAAGAAGTGGTCTGAGTTGAAAAACGGATAATACCTGACTCCAGAGCGGCCTGGAGGTGAAGAAGGTTCAGCTGTGCTTTTGGTGACAGAAGAACAGGAAGACGAAGATGAAGCAGCGGCTTTAGTAGAAACCACAGATGAAAAATCTCCAGCAGTCAAGGTTTTTGCATACTTATGATCCCAATGACCTCCCGCCGCCGCCACCGCAAAGGACTTAATCTTGATCTTTCCACCGCCGCCTCCGAAGCTTCCAAGACTCAGACCGAGGCCCAACTCCAACTCCGACTCATCCATGTACGAAGAAGATGCCTCCAATGACATACTGAGACCACCTGAAACCACTCGGACGCTCTTCACAAAAGATTCAATCTTTACTCAAAATATTTTTTTTAATGTAAATTTTTGGAAGTGAAATGGGAGTGGGTGTGATTATTCGGTTTCTTTTGATTTTGGGTAAAGGAGAAGAAAACTCGGGTTAGAAGGCATAGATGATGGGATGGGCCCCGATTGTCGGCTTAATGCGCCTCAACACAAGTGGGACCCATAAAAGTACACTCAAAGTCTCAACCTGCTTGTATTGTACCAACAAAGTTGTACATTGCTTCTTCTTTTTTCATCTTTTTTTTAACTACCGATTACAACAATTACCATTATAAGCCAATAATAATACAAAATCAATATAATATAATATATGTATAATCCAACAACACAAAGATACAACCAACAACCACAAGGATACTAATTAAGAAACACAAAGTACAAAAATTACAAGAAAATAAAACAAATACCAACCGTCATGGGACTTGAACCCAAAACCTCCCTAAAACTTGGGTCTTAGGGCATCACCCTCTTTTGTCACTGGGCCAAGAGGTCATCGGTGATTCTTGTCTCTTTTTAGTGTTGTGTTCGGGACTCTGGATTGATATATTTCATGTGTTTGGAAGGATTTATTTAATGGGAATGCACGGATTTGAGAATTGATTTGAAATGACATCCATTTTAGATGTATTTTAAATCTATCATAATTATCATTATAATTCTATAAAGATAGATTAGAAATACACACAATATAAATTCATCCAAATAACTAATGAATTTAAAATCAAGAATATGAAATCCATAGCTTCAACTTTCTCGATCAAAATAAACCATCAATTGCAGCTGACACCATAGTTTTTCCTTGATTTTATTCAAGATATGACCTTAGAGCAAGGAAAAATTAAATATTATTATTATTTGCTTAATATATAGTAAGATAAATAAATTAAAAAAATAATAAACTTCTTATATTCTAATAAATTTTTATTATTTAATATGAAAAGTACATGGACTTATAAAGTTCAAGAGATGATACCTATTACTTCTCGGTTGTATGAATATCAATTTTCATTGTAAGTATAATATGATTATGGTTTAACTGATACTTTTTAAATAGGTGTATTTATGTAATTTTACGCATTTATACTATATGAATTGTGTCACGTCCCGAGATCGGGATCGATATTGTTCCCAAATTAAAAATTTGAAAACAACAAATACATATATGTCTACTTTTTGAAACAGATAATATCAAAATATAATAAATATTGATTTTATCATATCAAAACACATATATACTTCATTGCTCTCACTAAAGCCTAACTCAAATATCCTCATCTAGAGCCAGAATAGATCCGATAACACACATTGAAACTGATTTTCATTGAACAGGTCATGTAACACACATCAGAACTTATCTTAACAAAGACAGATCCGATAACACACATCGGAACTAAACTCCATATAAAAGATTTTCACAATTTCAAAGTATTGTATATGCCCGACTGAAATTTGATTCATGTATATGATTTTCAAACGAAATGACTATTAATAACAAAAATTCACTTATAGATTTGAAGCTTGTTTGAATAAGACACGAACGGAGTCTATCATTTCTTTTTTGTAGAAAATGCAGATTACGAGTGTTTAATTTTGAGTTTTTAGTGTATAATTTCTATGTAAATCTCCTATTAAGATACGTCTGATATTTATAGGGGTAAAAATTCGAATGTTTTGTTTTTAAATTATTTCTTACGTTTAAAAGAGAATAAATTATTTTATTCAAATTAAATTCATTCATCCGATTGAATTTTATATGTTTCGTTTTTCGATAAGTAGACGTGTGTCGCGTTTTTTTACAAACGTTGGCTAGAAGTATCTATGATTTTAAATAAATATATATATATATATATTGATTTTGAATATATTGAATATATTGAATATAAGTAACGAGAGGCTGTCTGGTCCGGCAAAGGGGACAAAAACGGCATTACAGCAAAGAACAAAGCCGACAAGTTGTGGGTCCCATCTATATATGGATTCAACAGCTCACCGCAGCCACCGATTATACCTGGGGCCCGCTTCCACATATAGCGTGAAGTAAAGATGGTTTAATATTTCAACCTTCAATGTATTTTAAGATAATGCTTTTAGAGATATCATCAAAAAAAATTACACGATATTATAATTTATCCTCTAAAAATTATATTTTATTCTCTTAAATTTTATTTTGATCTTTAAAAAGTTTTTGACCTAAAATTTTTATTTTAAAATTATTTTGCCCCATTTCCAAATAATCTTGCGTCCACCATTGCTTCCCTCTATAGAAAAAAGGCTCAAATTTAAATCTCATATTAAACACTTTAAAATTTAGCCATGATCAAAAGAAAAAGAAAAAAATACGATAGTCATTTATGTTTTTTCCAGATCATCTTATATATGGATCTATATATAAACATTATCCTAATCCAAAAAGGCTCAGCCTCCAAAATTATACATATATCCCCCAAATTTTAATTAATTTATTTTTTTTAGAAAAAAACAAATATATTTTAAATTTATTAATCAAAATATATTTTGAAATTTTTTATTGGTCAACAAAAAATTATCAGTATAACTTGTAAGATAATCTGTTACGTTCACCAGGGTGACACTATACGTTGAGTTATATCTCTTCTCTGTCGATCGAGAAATAGGATTGACTAATCCTATGTAGGATCTTCCGGTTCCTATAGAACTTATCATTACCATTCCACTTTTCGCAAGCGTGCCCCGACTATGTATTATCGAAGGCCAATCAATTGGATAACATGTAAAAACTTCTGCTACAAATGGTTGTGATAAGAAATGCTCAATTTTTCGCACTCTTGCTAGAGTTGAACGATGCCAATTTGTTAGTCAAATTGCACTACCAATTGGTCAACACTCAACTCAAAAGGATCTTTTGTATATAAAACCCTCACTCTACTATGCTCGTCGTATCGGTACGATGTGGCTTTCATTGTTGGTTTTCTTTAAGATCTGTACTTATTTCAATGCTCCACCCGAAAATTCTCTTTACCCTTACCATACTCCAGCTTGGTAGTCCTACTGCATGTCCATGTTTAAGCCTTGGGATTTGACAACGGACTTAAAAAGGAACCGACAAACGCTTATAACTCAAAAGGAAACCAACCCTTCGTGGTTCGAAAATGGCAAAGCTCACAATATTCACTATTAGAATTTATTATTCAAATATTATTGTTTATTATGTTGACGATGGTGTCGAATCATGTAATGAATCCAGAGATGCATCGTCGAGCATAGATTCATAAATGATTAAACTTATGAAACACATCATAATAAGGAAAGTTGTGGAAAAGGACATGAAATTAGTAGAGGTGGAGTCACATTCAAAATGGTTCTTGTCAAAGTAAATGCTTGGAGGTAGCACACAAAGACAAGTTCATGTTGCGCGAAAAAGCAACCAAACGAAGTAGATTCAAACCCAAAAGCCACTCAAATAAAAAACAAGAAACGAAGCGTTTGCTTCTTCTGCTACAAAAAAACTTACAGTCTCTCAGACGACTTCATCAAATACCACATGTTCTAAGTGTTATTTCATCAAATGCCACGGAAACCATTGTTTCTTAAACGGCTGCTGTTGTCGCTGCCATTTTGGTCGCTGCCCCTCCCGAAAGTCTTTCCACCAAGCGCCCCTCTGCCTCTTCCCCTTCCTCCTAATCAAGAAAAATTAAAAGGCAGCGACATGTTATCAAAGACTATAGCCATATCTAGAGTTTATCCATTCAAAACACTAATATATATATGATCTTAATCAATATTTTTTTTTTTTGATTTGTGATATTTTTAAAAAAAATATATTGCAAATGAAATTTAAGCACGTACAAAAACCAAAGACCCAACAAATGTAAAAATATTGAAAATATTATATTTCAAAATCTTGGTCGAACAAAGGTATCTCTATCACAAAAAAATTTATGATTATAACAAGGAAGGATTGATGGAATCACAAGGGAATTTTTGTATTCGAGTAAAGGAAAAAAACTATCACACTCTAATTCTTTATTTAGTGAAAGATGAGTTTGAGATACATACGTCCACCACGAGAAGCGCCATTATTGGGTCTCCTCTCCTCAATATACACTTGCCTTCCAGCCAATTGAATTGGAGAAGCCTAAAAAAATAGGAGAACTCTAATCAGATAACAGTTGACATCAAAAAATAAAAATTGAGAGCGAGGTAGAATTTCAAAACTTTATGATATCAGGCATCCAAAACTAATCCCTAAATGGAACAAATTGCAAAATATTGGTATGTGTATGTTGGAAGCATATTAGAAAAGATCAAGCCATAAAGATATCCGCAAGACTAATAGTATTCTAAAGACTTAAATTTTACGACATTAATGTGCATCACAGCAGATTTGTCAAAAGATTGACACTCTCTCAAAACAATAACACATACTGGAGAATAAATTCGGGCAGGACAAATATATTTATACAGGTGATGGATAGAGGACAAAAAAACTGATAAAAAACTTAATGAAACATAGAGATCAATAAACATAGAGATCAATAAACATACCGATTGAATCAGTTCTCAATAAGAAGTAGGCATTCACAAGAACTTTGAGAAACCAATAAACAAGAATTTTTAATTGGTAAATGAGAGAGATTTGTGAACCTTGATTGCATTCTGAGCACTTTGCACATCTTCAAACTCGACAAAGGCATAGTAAACGCCAGTATCCTGTTAACCACGGATGCATTAGACAATGAAATTACATTACCACATGAAATTGAGATATATCAGAAAGAAAAGGACCTTGCGATTCCTTAAAAAAACTCCATCCTGCTTGATTTTACCGAAATTTTTAAACTCTTGTATAATATCTAGCGTCATTACTGTAGATGGCAAGTTCCTCACATAAACAGATTTTGATTCTCCTGAGAAAATATTGGCAAAAATTAAGTTGTCGAAGTTGAATAATAAGAAAGAATACAATTCCATCCATAAGAACTTAAGTGTCAGTCAACACAATACATTAATTACATCGTCTTACTAATTCTCCACAAATGCCTAGTTTCTTCATGACATAAGGCCCACACAAACACAAACTTGAACAACCAACATTCAAATATCCATCAAACAGTAGCTCGAGCCAATTCGCTTTTTTCAGTTTAGTACTAAAACTTCCCGAACATTATTAAAGGCAATAAATGGTAAAGGATGTCATTTAGAGTAAATGAGTTTCAGTGTAAAACATAATACAATCGAACTAGATAAACAGGCATTTAGTAAAAATAAAAATTACAACCTACCTTCATCTTGTGACAAAGCTTCTTCCATGACATCTGGACCAGTATTAAGTACACTAGGAGTTGACTGCTGTGGCAAAGGCGGCAACACATGGTTCCAGTCTGAAACATATGGTGTGCTTTGAGAGAATGCTGGTGGATAGCTAATTGACGATAGAGATTTTCCTTTTGCCCGCAACTTTGCACGTTTAAGGACAGAAGTAGAAACCGCAAGAAGAAGAGGAAAAATAATTAATCAGCATATGTAATGAACACAAAAAACAGTCAATCAAGGAAATAAGCAAGAAAAAGTAGAAAGTGTAACTAGTTTTGACACAACTTCCCTAGGAACATGTTGACAGAATCGGAATTGAGAAGGAAACGATTCTCATTTAAACCGAGAGTTCACAACTTTAAATAGGTGAGTACATGCACAAAATAAGGTAACTCCCTAATCTAGATAAGTACACAATCTTCACTATAAACAAGTACCATGATTCTAAGCTACTATCTACAGAATCTTATCAATTACAATCTTATCAAATCAACTAACTTAATCTAACATTCTCTGACAGAACATATATTTGAAAGAACTACCACAATGGTAGCGCTATTATTAAAATTTGCTGCTCAAATGTCAGAAAAAGGAGAAAAAAAGGGAAATGAGCGGAAATCACTCTCAAAGCACATGGGATTCTGGGTACAACCTCAATTGAAACACTTGCAATATCAATTACATCGAATATGTAAAGGATAACAGATACACCAATTAGCAATCAGCTAAAGTTGATAATACTGGATAGATTACCAACGACCTTTCTCACTATAGTTCATGTGATTATCACACATCTACATGCAACATGCTCAAGTCATAATGTCACATTTCATGCTTCCATTTAGCTTGGAATCTCAATCAAACAGAGGCAGCGTGTAATTTATATACCATATACTATGATAGCAAATGTATACACTGTAATGGGCCAAAATATGTCTGGCCCAATGCAATCCAAAGAAATCAAGTAAAGAAGATTCATGCATGTGGAAGTTCAAAGCTAAGGACAGAATCTTAGTTATCAATTTCCGTAGGACTCTACTCTAGCCTTTTATCTTCTAGTTAGTTACATTAATTTTTATATAAAAAGAATTATCTCATGTGAGATAATCATAGGATTGGGCTTAGGATTTGATTTTATTGTTAGCTTTTGGATTTGGGATTTTACACGTTTCCTTGTATTTATAGGAGAGCAACTTTCAATAAAATTCAATCAATCATTTTTTTCTCAATAAGAATCATTCACAATCTTGTGGTATGAGATCTGATCTTCTCTCCCAACGAACCTCAAACCCAAGAGCTCGTGAGGTTCTCTCTAATGAGCCTCAAGTTCACAATAAACCACCCCATAATGCGATCCATAATTTGGGACCATAACACACGCACATACACATATAAGATATATATATATATATATATATATATATATATGACTGACATGATACTATTTGCACATTTACTCAAAATGCCACTTACTATTGAAGCATAAGTTAGCTTCTCAGGTTCTACGACTGGTTCCTCCTCCGCAGAAAGCTGAGTCTCTGGCACAACAGCCACAGTATTTTCATGTGATTCATAATTTTCTTCCACTGGACTTTCCACTTCTAGTCCATCAATTTCAGGCTCGGGTTCTGGCTCAGGCTCCTGATGATAATATTCTTGATAACTGTACTCTTGATCAGGCCCATCTCCTTCAATATGAACTGAGTTAACATAGTCCCGAGCCTCCTCCTCCAATGCATGGTCCGATACTGTTCAAAACAAATGTTTTAGCCTGATGATTACACAGTAACAAGACACTTGTTTCCTCCTCAGAAATATGTTTCATCAACAAGAACACATAATCTCAAATTTACATATTTGTTTTAGATCAAAAGTAGTGGAAAGAAGGAAGCATGTTCGCATGTGAATATGAAACACAAAGAGAACTTCACTCACTTTAGCAAAACAAACTTTGCAGTTGAAATCTAAAACAACTTCGTTCTTACAAACAGGGTTGTCCAAATTGAAGGAAAGAAGCAAGTGAATGTGTAAAAATGTGTTCATTGAGGACAGATATTTTTTTTTTAAAAATAAAGCTAAAAACAGCATCCAGACAAAACATGTGCAAGACCATTTTTCCATCAAAGTGGATGACGAAGGAATTCTAGGTGAGGATGAAGTTTCTGTCTACAATCGAGTACTGAAATCACACAAAAAAAGCTCAACAGAAATGCCAACTCTACCAGGTGTATCGGGAAGATCAGTAGAAACAGTTGGTTGATAATCAGCAGTCTGTTCCTGCATTGCTGGAGCTGAAGGCTGGTGACCAACTTCCTCATCACCAAAGTGAAACATATCATTCAGAACAAAATAACCTTTCTCTTGGGGGGCAAGAAAAAAAGTCTGCACAAATTTCTTCCACTTGATGGAATCTCTAGATTTCACAGAACCAGTAACAACCACGAGAACACCTCCATTCCAAGATTCAAGGGAATTTATTGTCTTGATCTCAATTCCAGTGAAGTCTAGCGACATTATTAGCTGATGAACTTGCTGCAGAAAAAAGGAATATATGATGACATACACATACAGGTAAGGAAATAACATACCTGATCTTCTATTTGAACAAAGTTACCCAGCGAATGCAGCAAATGAATTTTGCGTAAATTGCACATATTATAAGTGCAATAAGTAGATATCAATGATGAAATAATACTAAGTGCAACAGAAGACAGCCTAAATAAAAGTTAGAACAGAAAATCTTGTTAGAGGCAGGTTTTATTGGATGGTTTTCAATATTGAAAATTAAGAAATCCGGACTGCAGTTGTTGCATTACTAATTAAGTCAAGTTCAACAATTCAAACTACAGACAAATTTAAGACATGAAATTTCTTTCATATAAGTCAAGTGGATGGACTCTGTATCGATATATATTCCAGAATTCTAACATTTGAAGAAAGTTTCCAGAAGATCGTCCCACAAGACAAAGCAGGAAGAATGTAACACTCTCCGGTTACTCATCTTTGTCTTCTGGATAATTCGACTTTACACGTCAAAACGAAAAAAACATTTTCTATACATGCTAACACAAAGGTCCTGTAGTTTCATAATTCATATTTCATATATGATTACGACTAAACACTAGTATAACCAATATATGCCTTATATCTCTAGTATTAAAAATTCAATAAGGGATAGAAATTGCATAACACGTCACTAAATTTACAATAATGAAAGAATACACGCATAATTCAACAAAACAGAGCGGCAATGGGATATTTTAACATCAAATTATGCAATATATCATCAGCAGCTCATATTATGTAGGAATTAAAATAGATATCGACTTCTGGCGATATTGTGAAAAGAACCAACGAAACAAAACCCATGATACAAACTCCCAAAGACTAAAAACTGGCTAAAACAAATCATCCTTATATCACTATTGTAAAAAAGATTTGAGTCATCGCCATAAATAAAATTTTCAACATAATTCAATCTCAAGAAGGACATCAATATTCAAAAGCAATAATCACATTCAAAAGAAATAAAAAAGAGGGAAAATGGGTTTAAAGTCCGCACCATTATATCGGATGCAGAATGGACGATATCCCCATCAACTCTGATCATAGAGCTTTCATCAGTATAAAACTGATGCACATAATCCCGCTGCTGCTGAAATACCTGATAATACTGCTGAACGAAGTACGATCCAATCTAATAGTCCATAACAGAAAACACAAAATCAATCAATAAGCACTCACAAAATAACTTTTTTAAAACAAAAACACCACAAAGCATCGTTCAGTGCGTAAGCAAATCATATGATTACCTGAGTTACGGATACTGGAGTAGCACCATGAGTAGCCATTTTCCTCTTGCAAAAATCTACACAAACAACAGCGATCCGAAAAACCCTAGATCGGAAAGACCTCTAGGGCTCAAACAAATTAACAATTATTATAATCCCAAAACAAAATTCCTCCCAAAGGTCTTTCCTTGCGATTATATGTAGCAATAAATACCTTAAAAACACATTAAAATAAAAAACTTGGGCACTGAACAGCGCCTTTCTTTATTCTTTATTGATATAATTATGTAAATATATAAAATTATTGTTAGGCTTCGTAATCGCGTGAGAGGGAGAAATTCGCAAGAAAAATCGACCGATCTTCGATTCGAGAGAGAGTGAATGAGAGTGTGCGCGAAGCAGTTAGTGGATATTTAATTTAATTAGTCATTTTTTATAATTTTGACATCATAATGACGTTCTATGATTGTTTTATGACATCATTGTTTGTTTTTATTCAATGCGGAGTTTTTTTTATAGCAAAAACAGATACTATATTAAGAAATAACAAATACAATATAGACCCGGTCAAAGACTAAAATAGATAATGACTCAAAACGAAGACATCGATAGATACATGTGCCAAGTGCTGCAAATACAAATACAAGTAAAAATAATACTAAAAGATCCAAGGATAGAATATATAACAGCAGAAGCATATTTCCGCAAGCTGGATAGAGCATGGAACACCAAATCAAAGAAAGTCCCCTCAAATGCGATAATTTGAGGGGACTTTCAATGCGAAGATCTAAACAACTTGGATTATCAATCCATTTTTGTATTTTTAAAATAAAATAAATTCTGATTTTTAAAATTGTTTTTTTTTATTATTTTTTTCATCATTTGTTAAAAATGCTTTATTAATATAAGATGTATCCTATTAGAGATGAAAATAAAAGTGGGTCGTGCCGACCTACAGGCTGTTGGAAAAGTAAGTAAGAATTAATATTTTTTTAACATGCTCGATCGATCGAGCGGGCCAGAAAATTTCGTGTCTTCGTGTCTTCGTGAACAGTAGCTCGATCGATCGAGCTCTTTGCTCGATCGATCGAGTATTGTATTTGTTTTGTGAAATGGTATGTCCATTCACGTTTAGGGTGCGATTTTTGGCGATATAGTGCCTCCAAATGGTGTCCATTCGGACTTGTTTTTGGTTCACTATATATACAACACATCCCCACTAGTTTAAACATTGATTTTCGAAATCTACATCATATAATAATTGAAATTTGAGAGCATTTGTTCATCAAATTGAGTGCTTTGAACCTTTGTGGTTTGAGTACTTGTGATTTGGAGTGCTCCTATCACAAGTCATAGTCGTTGTATCTTGGGAGACAAATTGCCATAGCAAACCGTTAGCACCATAGCGGGACAATATTGTCTTAAGGACGGAGATTACAAATCTCGCCTCGACATAAAACTTGTTTGTAGCTGTTGAGCCTTAAACGCATTGTTGAGTTTAATGCTTAATTTATCTCCGAATTATTTATGAGTTTTGATAATCAACAAAACTTGTGTTTGTTATACTAATGTGTCTACTTAGTGTACAGGTTTAATGGTTGAAAAGTGGATTGGTTGAAGAAAATCAATTGTGCAAAGTCTGGACAGGATCACCCCCAGGCGATGGTGATCATCGCCCCAGGCGGTGGCTGCCAGGAGGGACATCGCCACCCACTTCGATTGAAGCGACGCCGAGGCCCGCGCGCAGGGTGAGTTCGCCTGAGGCGATGGCTTGATCGCCTGAGGCGATGCCTGGAACGCTTGAGGCGATGGGGACTTCGTTTGAGGCGATGAAGATTTATGATCAACCGCAGCTACGGCATTGATTTTTGGTATGGATCGCCTGAGGCGATCTTGACTTCGCTTGAGGCGATATGCGGAGTTTGGTGACCGTTGGGGCGCGGCGATGGTGATCGCCCGAGGCGATGTCCAAGGCGATCTTGGAGTGATTCAAGCCTTAAGTGTAGCAACGGCTAGTAGCCTTGGCGGCCTCCTACACTATAAATATGGATGTTTTGGAGCATTTTGAAGATAAAAACAAGTCTATAAACTACGAGAAAGCTTTGCTCATTCAAATTTTATTCTAGCATTGCAAACTTCATACATTTGTGTTGTATTGGAGTTTGTAATTTATTTCTTGTGTGAAGAGCTTGTGTTATTCGTGTCGTTACACCGTAAAGGTGGTATTTGATTTATTGTAAGGTTCTCCAACACCGACGCAAGTTGGAAATTGTAAAAGTCATCAACAAGTGAAGTTGGTGCAAGTGTGTGGCTATCATTGGAGCCCTTAAGGCCAAGAAGACTCGTGAAGAGTGTGGGTAACTCGGGAAGAGTTGTGTTGTGGCTATCCTTGGAGCCTTTAAGGCCAAGAAGACTCGTGAAGAGTGTGTTGCTCGTGAAGAGCTGTTTTACTCGGGAAGAGTGTGTTGTGGCTAACTTGGAGTCCTTAAGGCCAAGATCATTTTCGTTCTAGTGGAACCTCGGTTAAACGTTTTCTAACCGAGAAGAGGAGACGTAGGCGATTCATCGCCGAACTTCTATAACAAATTCTCATGTTCTTTGTCTTTATTTAAATTACGCATTTATTTATTTCTTCTTTTTATTTATTTGTCGATTGACTTGAAGTCTTCGCAGCGCAAACTTGACATTTTTACAAATTCATTTTAAAACGCTAAAGTAGCCAATGAACCTCATTCACCCCCCATCTTCTGTTACAACAAGTGGTATCAGATCCATTTGATTTTTGTTTTAAATCAAAATTTTATATGGCTAATCTAGCAAATGAGTTTGCTCAAGGTCAATCGACAAATCAACCTCCGCTCTTCACGGGAGATAACTACGGTTATTGGAAAAATAGAATTTCTTTATACATCCAATCCGTAGATTATGACATATGGAAGATTATTGTGAAAGGTCCACATATTCCTTTGAAGGAAGTTGGGGAATAAGTATTCCCAAAGAAATGGACGATTTTAAAAGAGCGGATATGATTTTAATTTCTCAAAATGCTAAAGCTATTAATATTAAAACATTGTGCTTTAGATATGAAGGAGTACAACCGGATCTAAATGTGCTCAACCGCAAAGGAATTTGGGACAAATTGCAAATTTGTCATGATGGCACAAATCAAGTGAAGGAGACAAAGATAGATCTATTGCAACTCAAGTATGAGACATTTGAGATGGAATTCGGAGAAGACGTAGACTCGATGTTTAGAAGGCTCACCCAAATCATAAATGAGCTTGCACAACTTGGTGAGAAGTACCCTCCAAAGCAAATATGGAGAAGAGCATTTAGAGCCTTACCATAAGAATGGGATGCCAAGAGGACGGCCATCATCGAATCCAACAAAGGAGAAACTGCAGCATATGATCTTGATAAACTTCATAGTACCTTGGTGACCCATGAGCTTGAAGTATCAACACGGAAGGGAATAAAGGAGGATGATAGATCCATAAGAAAGGGGATCACTTTGGTCGGAAGGAAAGATCAATCCGATGATGAAGATGATGAAGAGATGATCTTGTTCACTAGAAGATTCAAGAAATTCTTCGACAAAAACAACAAGCCAAAGACCTCCGGTGCTATCAAACATGATTCCAAACAAGAGGTAACATGCTATAATTGTAAAGATAAAGGTCATTATGCTAATAAATGT